>JBBHAA010001411.1:3075000-3415000 GCA_037953035.1 Aquarana catesbeiana
GCAACCACAGTGCTTCTTGCCAAGCAGGGCATATCATTTCAAGGTCATTTAGAAGGAGAAGGAAGCCTAAATAGAGGCAATTTTAAAGAGTGCTTAAATTATTTACGTAAATTTGATCCTTTCCTTCAAAAGTACAAGCCTCCAGGCAATGCTACGTACACTTCACCTTCATCACAAAATGATCTCATACAGTGCTCTTCAGAAGAAGTAACAAGTACAATTGTTAGGCAGTTAAAGAAATCTGGAATGTATGCCATAATGGCAGACGAAGCAAGGGATAAAAGAAAAGAGCAACTTGCTATCTGTGTACGCTTTGTTGAACCTGACACAAGTGCTGTAAAAGAACATTTCCTGGGATTTTGTGAACTGAAAGATTTAAGTGCAAACTCAATAACAGAATCTTTGGAAGATTGCCTCACAGTTAATGGTTTAGCCAATGTCCTCTGTGTTGCTCAAACGTACGATGGAGCTGCAGTTATGAGTGGCGTAATTGGTGCTGTACAAGCAAAGTTTCAGAAAAAACATCCTGAAGCTATTTATGTTCACTGTTATGCCCATGAACTAAACCTTGTACTCTGCTATACCTGTAAAGCAATCCCAGAGGCTTCAGATTTTTTTCAAACACTAGAAAACCTTTATACTTTTTTTAGTGTTTCTTTTACACAGCACCAAAAGTTCATTGATGTTCAGGCGCAACTTGGACTAAAAGAAACAGAACTAGTACAGCTCTCAGAGACACATTGGTCTTGCCAGATACGTTCCATTACTGCCCTAATACGCAACTTTACAGCTGTTGTGCAGTGTCTTAAAGAGGAGAAATCTGCCATAGCCACTGGCTTGTTGATTAAATTACACAGGTTATCAATGCGTTACTGCCTTTTTGCATTTGAATTGTTACTGGGTACTACAGAAGGTTCCCATAAATTGCTTCAGAAGGAAAACCTAGATTTGTCTACTGCATTAGAGTATAAAAAAGATGTTTGTACTTCATTAAGATCTCTAAGAACCAATGCCAAATCAAGAGATATACTTCAAAAAGCTGTTTCTTTGTTTGACACTGACACTGAGAATCCACAAACATCCAGGCAAATTAAAAAACCAAGAATGATGGAAGACTTTGTGTATGAAGCCAGACCAACACCACGTGATCATTTGTCAAGTGAAGATGATCTTAGAACAAAAATCTTTTACCCTTGCTTGGACCGAATGCTCTCTGAACTTGACCATCGTTTCTCAAGCATTAAAGAAACTTTGGTCAAGGGCATTGAGGCATGCAACCCACTTTCTTCATCTTTTCTGTCAGAAGACATAAAGGCACTTGCACAACATTACAAAATTGATCTGCACTATGAAGAAGTAGTTGTTGCTAAAAACTTCTTTGAACGCAAAAAACAGGAAGGTGTGGTACTAACAGTACAGCACATTTGCAAACTTTTGGATCTTTTAATGTTTCCAACGGTTAAAAAAATCATGCAAATTGTCCTAACAATTCCTGTGAGCAGCTGCTCTTGCGAAAGATCATTTAGTGCTTTGAGACATCTTCATACATGGCTCAGAGGTACAATGGGGCAAGCAAGGCTTCATCATCTTGCAGTTCTTTCCATTGAAAAGGGCGTTTTGGAATTGGTGTCTGATGAATGTGTAATTGATCATTTTGGTAACAAACGATCACGAAGGCATACCTTGGTTCTATCAAGAGATTAACCATTACAAGCACTTCAGCTGCCTCAGTAAATTGAATTTGCTCCTGGCTGAAACTAATATTCTAAACTATACCTGTAGTAGGGGTAGGGTAGCTAAAGAATAACAGTTAATGGTGGTTGGCTGTTTGGGATGCTATGTACAGTATCTCACAAAATAAGTACCCATACACCTCACATTTTTGTAAATATAGCTTTTCATGTGACAACACTGAAGAAATTACACTTTGCTACAATTGAAAGTAAAAGTAGTGAGTGTACGGCTTGTATAACAGTGTAAATTTGCTGTCCCCTCAAAATAACTCAACACACAGCCATTAATGTCTAAACCGCTGGCAACAAAAATGAGTTTACCCCTAAGTGCAAATGTCAACATTGGGTCCACTCCAAAGTCTTAATATTTTGTGTGGTCACCAATTTCTCGCACTGCTTTAACCCTCTTGTGCATGGGAGTTCACTGGAGCTTCAAGGTTGCTACTGGCTCTGGCTCTTCCACTCCTCCATGACGACATCACGGAGCGGAGCTGTTGAATGTTTGATACCTTCCGCTCCTCCACTTGCAGTTTGAGGATGCCCCAACGATGCTCAATCTGGTTTAGGTATGGAGATATGCTTGGCCAGTCCATCACCTTTAAACTCCTAAGTCTATTTCCCAAAGACAACCCTTGGATATGGCGCTGAAAACGTGCACTCTCTGACTCAACTTCTTTGGTCGACCATTGGCGAGGCCTGATCTGAGTTTAACCTGTCCTGCTAAACTGCTGTATGTTCTTGGCCACCATGCTTCGGCTCAGTTTCAGGTTATTCGCAATCTTGGAGCCAAGGCCATCTTTATATAGAGATCCTCAGTTCTTTCCCATAAGGTGCCACCGTGGCATGTATTTAGATCTTCCAGTATCAGAGCGATAACACCAAGTTTCACACCTGAGACCTTGTTGTAACACTAGCGACTAACGAATCACATGAAACTGGGACGGAAAATGGCTAATTTGGCCCAATTTACCCCCCAATTTGGGGGGTATACTCTTGCCAGCAGTTTGAACCTTAATGGCTGTGTGCGTTATTTTGAGGGGACAAATTTACACTGTTATACAATCTGTACACTCACAAATTGTAGCAAACTGACATTTCTTTAGTGTTGTCAGATGTAAAGATAGAATAAAAGATTTACAAAAATGTGAGGGGTGTACTCTTGTGAGATGCTATATGTACCCCTTTATTGCAAAATTATTTCCTACAGTAAGACAATGTCTGAACAAGTACAATTGTTAGTGAATTTAATCGAATGTATGCCATAGTAGCAGACAAAGCAAGGAAGGGATAAAAGAAGGCAGCAACTTTGTATCTGTGCAAGCAATGTTCAACCAGACACAAGTGCTGTCAAATCTTTCAGTTCACAAAATCCCAGGAAATGTTCTAAGTGCAGATCCAATAATAGAAAATCTTCAAAAGATTCTCTGGCGTATCACTTGTGTAGACAATCTCTTCTCTGTCTTACTCAGACATCAAAAATTAGTTACCGAAAATGGAATATTGTAATACTATACTACAGTTTAAAAATGATGGCACTTTACAGTACAGATTGTTTACTATATGGTTAACGAGTTGTAATATTTGTAGTTTTACTACAACAAATTGTTTGCACTTTTATTTAAAGTTTTAAACTGGTGTATTTTCAACTCATGAAGCAACTTGCACTTTTTTTTTGGTTTGTTTTTCAAGAAACTCCAAATTGTAGTGAATCAAAATACAAATGGCAAAGATCAAGCTATGGATACTACTAGTACTACAGTCGATTTTGGAGAATTTCTCCATATTGGTTATTTTTACCTCCATTTAGCATTTTGATCTTTGCTATCGTTTGGAGTTTATTGAATAAACCACTGTTATGTGTTAAATAAGTGTTATAACAAGTGTCCTAAATATCGACAAAGAAACCCATGCCATGTTTAGGGTATTCTCTCCTTCCAGTATACCTCTATGAGTCTGACCCTAAAAGTGGGATAGTTCTATCTATACTATAGTCTATAGGCACCAAAATAACTTTAGCTTAATGAACCATTTTTTGTGTATTATTAATCCTGCCCCTGCAATCTGTCTCACTGCTCAATTCTCTGCCATTTAGCTGTTAAATCACTGAATATTTTTTTATTTTTTTGTTTTTCAGCCTAGTCATAACCCTGCCTTGTGTGACTAACACAGCTTCCTTAAAATGTTGCTGTCAAGAGACATCTAATGTTTAGACTTCCTTTACTGTACATTGGGGTTGATTTTCCAAAACTAGAGTGCAAAATGTGGTGCATCTGTGCATAGTAACCAATCAGCTTCCAGGTGGTATTGTGAAAGCTGAACTGAACAAGCTGAAGTTAGGCTCCATTCACACTAGCGCGTTTTTTGATGCATTTTGCATTTTGCAGAAATGCACGGGAATTTTTTAACATGGGTTCCTATGGAACATGTTCACATCAATGCCTTTTTGTTTCTCTGCATTTTTGGAAAGGGTCAGGGACTTTTTTTCATGCAAAATGCAGAGTTTTGCATGTAATAGAATTCAATGGACAAGCATCAAAAACGCAAGTGCACCGTTTTTGCAGCGTTTTTGCAGCGTTTTTGCAGCGTTTTTGCCGTTTTTTTTTTTTTTTTTTAAATTTTTTTTTAGACTGTAAAAAAAAACTGTAAAAAAAAAACAAAAAAAAAAATGCAAAACGCAAATCGCGGCAAAATCGCGGCAAAAACGCCGCAAACACGCTGCTCAAAAACGTGGCAAACATGAAAAAAAAACCTCCAAAAACGCCCAAAAGCAACATGCATAGGTGTGAATCGAGCCTTAGAAGCTGATTGGCTACCGTGCACAGCTGCACCAGATTTTGCACTCTACTGTTTGGTGTTTAAAAGTTATCTCCTGCATTGTAATTTGCCTTTAGGGGACACCTCCCGTATCGTATGTGCTTAAGGTTAAATTTACAGAGGAGATTAAAAACCTCTACAGTGAGCAAATTCTGATGGGAAAATTAAACCCTTTTTTTTATGGCTGTGTCAGTCACATCCAGGGGAGGTGTAACTAGGGCTGCCTGCATCCATTCAAAGGACAGAAACAAAAGTGTTTCAACGCTTAAATGGCAGAGAAACTAAAGGTGTATGGGTGGGGTGGTCTATACATAAATGGATTAAGCTAATTTTGTTGCCTCTTACCTATAGTATCCCTTTTAGTAGTGAATGGACGTGTGTAAACTGCCTTTTATGGATAGTTTTGGACTTCAAGATTTTAAACTGATGTTTATTTCACATCAGTCAGTACCTTGTACTTTTTTGGTTGTTTTTTTCACTAAACTCAAAATTCTAGTGAACCAGAACCAAAAAGGCAAAGATCAAGCTAAAATTGGCAAGCTATGGCTACAAGGCGAGTTTGATAATTTCTCCATATTAGCTATTTTTACCTGCATTTTGCTCTTTGCTATAGTTTGGCATTTATTGAATAAACCCGCTATGTGTTAAATGAGTGTTGTATAACACGTCACGTGTCTTAAATATTGCCTATGACACCCATGCGGCATGGGTTCATTGAGGTTGACTGGAATGAGAGAATAACCTAAACATGGCCATGTCCATGCCATGTTTAGGGTATTTTCTCCTTCCAGTCTACCTCTATGACCCTTGGGCCTTGTTCACACCTATGCATTTTTATTGTTTTTTTGCATTTTGCAGATTTGCACTACAGTCTATTTAACATTGTTTCCAATGAAGCACACTCTGTAGTGCAAATATGCAAAAAGCACTAAAAATGCATAGGTGTGAATCAGGCCTAAAAGTGGGATAGTTCTACAATATTTAAAAATATACTATAGGCACCAAAATAACTTTAGCTTAATGAAGCAGTTTTGGTGTATGAATCATGCCCCTGCATTCCTACATGCTGTCTCATGGCTCAATTCTCTGCCATTTAGCAGTTAAATAACAGATTTTTTTATTTTTTTTGTCTTTCGGGCCTGACTGAGCCTAGTCATGCCTTGTGTCAGTCACTCACACTGCCTCCCTAAAATTTTGCTGTCAAGAGACATCCAATGTTTAGAATTCCTTTACTGTACATTGGGGTTGATTTTCTAAAACTAGAGTGCAAAATGTGGTGCATCTGTGCATAGTAACCAATCAGCTTCCAGGTGGTATTGTGAAAGCTGAACTGAAGAAGCTGAAGTTGGAAGCTGATTGGCTACCGTGCACAGCTGCACCACCAGATTTTGCACTCTGTTTTGTGTTTACAATTTCTCATCTGATTCATGCACTGTAATTTGCCTGTAGGAGCCACCTCCTGTATGTCATGTGCTTAAGGTTCAATTTACAGAGCACTCAGAGGAGATTAAAAACCTCTACAGTGTGCAAATTCTTATGGGAAAATGAAACCCTTTTTTCATGGCTGTGTGAGTTGTCAGTCACATCCTGGGGACAAGGTTTAACTAGGGCTGCCTCACCTGCATCCATTCCATGGACAGAAACAAAGGTGATTAAACGCCTAAATGGCAGAGAAACTAAAGGTGTATGGCCTATACACAAACTGATTGAGCTAGTTTTGTTGTCGATTACTAGGGATGAGCCGAACACCCCCCTGTTCGGTTCGCACCAGAACATGCGAACAGGAAAAAAATTCGTTCGAACATGCAAACACCGTTAAAGTCTATGGTACACGAACATGAATAATCAAAAGTGCTAATTTTAAAGGCTAATATGCAAGTTATTGTCAATAAAAGTGTTTGGGGACCTGGGTCCTGCCCCAGGGGACATGAATCAATGCAAAAAAAAGTTTTAAAAACGGCCGTTTTTTCAGGAGCAGTGATTTTAATAATGCTTAAAGTCAAACAATAAAAGTGTAATATCCCTTTAAATTTCATACCTGGGGGGTGTCTATAGTATGCCTGTAAAGGGGCGCATGTTTCCTGTGTTTAGAACAGTCTGACAGCAAAATGACATTTTGAAGGAAAAAACACATTTAAAACTACCGCGGCTATTGCATTGCCGACAATACACATAGAAGTTCATTGATAAAAACGGCATGGGAATTCCCCACAGGGCAACCCCGAACCAAAATTAAAAAAAAAAAATGATGTGGGAGTCCCCCTAAATTCCATACAAGGCCCTTCAGGTCTGGTATGGATATTAAGGGGAACCCCAGCCAAAATTTAAAAAAAAAATTGACGTGGGGTTCCCCCTAAATTCCATACCAGACCCTTCAGGTCTGGTATGGATTTTAAGGGGAACCCCGCGCCAAAAAAAAAAAAAAAAACGGCGTGGGGTCCCCCTAAGAATCCATACCAGACCCTTATCCGAGCACGCAACCTGGCAGGCCGCAGGAAAAGAGGGGGGGACGAGAGTGCGGCCCCCCCCCTCCTGAACCGTACCAGGCCACATGCCCTCAACATTGGGAGGGTGCTTTGGGGTAGCCCCCCAAAACACCTTGTCCCCATGTTGATGAGGACAAGGGCCTCATCCTCACAACCGTGGCCGGTGGTTGTGGGGGTCTGCGGGCGGGGGGCTTATCGGAATCTGGAAGCCCCCTTTAACAAGGGGACCCCCAGATCCTGGCCCCCCCCCTGTGTGAAATGGTAAGGGGGTACTTACCCCTACCATTTCACTAAAAAACTGTCAAAAATGTTAAAAATGACAAGAGACAGTTTTTGACAATTCCTTTATTTAAATGCTTCTTCTTTCTTCCTTCATCTTCTTCTTCTTCTGGTTCTTCTGGCTCTTCTGGTTCTTCCTCCGGCGTTCTCGTCCAGCATCTTCTCCGCGGCGTCTTCTATCTTCTTCTCCTCGGGCCGCTCCGCACCCATGGCATGAGGGGAGGCTCCCGCTCTTCTCTTCATCTTCTTCTCTTCTTCATCTTCTTCTTCATCTTCTTCTTCATCTTCTTCTTCTTCTTCTCTTCTTCATGTCTTCTCCGGGCCGCTCCGCAGCCATGCTGTGGCATGGAGGGAGGCTCCCGCTGTGTGACGGCGTCTCTTCGTCTGACGGTTCTTAAATAACGGGGGGCGGGGCCATCCGGTGACCCCGCCCCCCTCTGACGCACGGTGACTTGACGGGACTTCCCTGTGACGTCACGGGGAATGCCACAGGGAAGTCCCGTCATGTCACCGTGCGTCAGAGGGGGGCGGGGTCACCGAGTGGCCCCGCCCCCCGTTATTTAAGAACCGTCAGACGAAGAGACGCCGTCACACAGTGGGAGCCTTCCTCCATGCCACAGCATGGCTGCGGAGCGGCCCGGAGAAGACATGAAGAAGAGAAGAAGAAGATGAAGAAGAAGATGAAGAAGAAGATGAAGAAGAGAAGAAGATGAAGAGAAGAGCGGGAGCCTCCCCTCATGCCATGGGTGTGGAGCGGCCCGAGGAGAAGAAGATAGAAGACGCCGCGGAGAAGATGCTGGACGAGAACGCCGGAGGAAGAACCAGAAGAGCCAGAAGAACCAGAAGAAGAAGAAGATGAAGGAAGAAAGAAGAAGCATTTAAATAAAGGAATTGTCAAAAACTGTCTCTTGTCATTTTTAACATTTTTGACAGTTTTTTAGTGAAATGGTAGGGGTAAGTACCCCCTTACCATTTCACACAGGGGGGGGGCCGGGATCTGGGGGTCCCCTTGTTAAAGGGGGCTTCCAGATTCCGATAAGCCCCCCGCCCGCAGACCCCCACAACCACCGGCCACGGTTGTGAGGATGAGGCCCTTGTCCTCATCAACATGGGGACAAGGTGTTTTGGGGGGCTACCCCAAAGCACCCTCCCAATGTTGAGGGCATGTGGCCTGGTACGGTTCAGGAGGGGGGGGGGCCGCACTCTCGTCCCCCCCTCTTTTCCTGCGGCCTGCCAGGTTGCGTGCTCGGATAAGGGTCTGGTATGGATTCTTAGGGGGACCCCACGCCGTTTTTTTTTTTTTTTTTTTTGGCGCGGGGTTCCCCTTAAAATCCATACCAGACCTGAAGGGTCTGGTATGGAATTTAGGGGGAACCCCACGTCAATTTTTTTTTTAAATTTTGGCTGGGGTTCCCCTTAATATCCATACCAGACCTGAAGGGCCTTGTATGGAATTTAGGGGGACCCCCACATCATTTTTTTTTTGGTTCGGGGTTCCCCTGTGGGGAATTCCCATGCCGTTTTTATCAATGAACTTCTATGTGTATTGTCGGCAATGCAATAGCCGCGGGTAGTTTTAAATGAGTTTTTTCCTTCCAAATGTCATTTTGCTGTCAGACTGTTCTAAACACAGGAAACATGCGCCCCTTTACAGGCATACTATAGACACCCCCCAGGTACGAAATTTAAAGGGATATTACACTTTTATTGTTTGACTTTAAGCATTATTAAAATCACTGCTCCTGAAAAAACGGCCGTTTTTAAAACTTTTTTTTGCATTGATCCATGTCCCCTGGGGCAGGACCCAGGTCCCCAAACACTTTTTATGACAATAACTTGCATATAAGCCTTTAAAATTAGCACTTTTGATTTCTCCCATAGACTTTTAAAGGGTGTTCCGCGGCATTCGAATTTGCCGCGAACACCCCAAATTGTTCGCTGTTCGGCGAACTTGCGAACAGCCAATGTTCGAGTCGAACATGAGTTCGACTCGAACTCGAAGCTCATCCCTATCGATTACTTGTAGTATCCCTTCTAGTAGCGAATTGATGTGTGTAAGCTGCATTTTATGGGTAGTTTTTGAATTTTATATTTAAACAGATGTGTATTTCACATCAGTGAGTACCTTGCACTTTTAAGTAGTGAATTGATGTGTGTAACCTGCATCTGTTTGTATTGGATGTTGATAACTTTGTTTTAAGTATAATAAAAATACAACTTATTAAGACATTTTGCATGCTTTTTTTTTTTTTTACTTGAGACAAGTTGATAGTCTGAATTTACTCTTCTGCCAATGTGTTTTGGTGTGTGCATTGAACAAAGGGGATGTGTGTGCGCAATGCCCAAGCATATATTCTATTTTGCTCCCTGCATAAGATTACTACTGACTTAAACATAGGTTTATATAATACTCGTCGTAGGTGAGGTCAGTGTATGTCAGTTAGCCAGGTCAGTGTAGTGTATGTATGTCAGGTAGGTAGGTAAGGTGAGGTCAGTGTATGTATGTCGGGTAGGTGAGGTCAGTGTAATGGTCAGTGTGTCAGTTAGGTGAGTTTAGTGCCCATCATTGATGGGCAGCACTGGTAAGCCAGGCAGCAACCAGCAAGTTAGCTTACCCCCCACCACACAACCCCACCACCCAGCCAAAAACACCCGCAACATGACAACCCTGGATCCCCCCATGGTGCCACCATCGGCCTTCGGGCTGAAGCCCCTGGTCTTTTTGACACCTAGCAACGCCCCTGAGAGAAGGGTAATCTGTACTCTTCAGATGTTCTTCTAAGAGCAGAGAAGGGTAATCTGTACTCTTCAGATGTTCTTCTAAGAACAGAGAAGGGTAATCTGTACTCTTCAGATGTTCTTCTAAGAGCAGAGAAGGGTAATCTGTGCTCTTCAGATGTTCTTCTATAAGAGCAGAGAAGGGTAATCTGTGCTCTTCGGATGTTCTTCTATAAGAGCAGAGAAGGGTAATCTGTGCTCTTCGGATGTTCTTCTATAAGAGCAGAGAAGGGTAATCTGTGCTCTTCGAATGTTCTTCTAAGAGCAGAGAAGGGTAATCTGTACTCTTCAGATGTTCTTCTATAAGAGCAGAGAAGGGTAATCTGTACTCTTCATATGTTCTTCTAAGAGCAGAGAAGGGTAATCTGTGCTCTTCGGATGTTCTTCTATAAGAGCAGAGAAGGGTAATCTGTGCTCTTCGAATGTTCTTCTAAGAGCAGAGAAGGGTAATCTGTACTCTTCAGATGTTCTTCTATAAGAGCAGAGAAGGGTAATCTGTGCTCTTCGGATGTTCTTCTATAAGAGCAGAGAAGGGTAATCTGTGCTCTTCGGATGTTCTTCTATAAGAGCAGAGAAGGGTAATCTGTGCTCTTCGAATGTTCTTCTAAGAGCAGAGAAGGGTAATCTGTACTCTTCAGATGTTCTTCTATAAGAGCAGAGAAGGGTAATCTGTACTCTTCAGATGTTCTTCTATAAGAGCAGAGAAGGGTAATCTGTGCTCTTCGGATGTTCTTCTAAGAGCAGAGAAGGGTAATCTGTGCTCTTCAGATGTTCTTCTATAAGAACAGAGAAGGGTAATCTGTACTCTTCAGATGTTCTTCTAAGAGCAGAGAAGGGTAATCTGTACTCTTCAGATGTTCTTCTATAAGAGCAGAGAAGGGTAATCTGTACTCTTCAGATGTTCTTCTAAGAGCAGAGAAGGGTAATCTGTGATCTTCAGATGTTCTTCTAAGAGCAGAGAAGGGTAATCTGTGCTCTTCAGATGTTCTTCTAAGAGCAGAGAAGGGTAATCTGTACTCTTCAGATGTTCTTCTAAGAGCAGAGAAGGGTAATCTGTGCTCTTCAGATGTTCTTCTATAAGAGCAGAGAAGGGTGATCTGTACTCTTCAGATGTTCTTCTATAAGAGCAGAGAAGGGTAATCTGTGCTCTTCGGATGTTCTATAAGAACAGAGAAGGGTAATCTGTGCTCTTCAGATGTTCTTCTAAGAGCAGAGAAGGGTAATCTGTACTCTTCAGATGTTCTTCTAAGAGCAGAGAAGGGTAATCTGTACTCTTCAGATGTTCTTCTAAGAGCAGAGAAGGGTAATCTGTACTCTTCAGATGTTCTTCTAAGAGCAGAGAAGGGTAATCTGTGCTCTTCAGATGTTCTTCTAAGAGCAGAGAAGGGTAACCTGTGCTCTTCAGATGTTCTTCTATAAGAGCAGAGAAGGGTAATCTGTACTCTTCAGATGTTCTTCTAAGAGCAGAGAAGGGTAATCTGTACTCTTCAGATGTTCTTCTATAAGAGCAGAGAAGGGTAATCTGTACTCTTCAGATGTTCTTCTAAGAGCAGAGAAGGGTAATCTGTGCTCTTCAGATGTTCTTCTAAGAGCAGAGAAGGGTAATCTGTACTCTTCAGATGTTCTTCTAAGAACAGAGAAGGGTAATCTGTACTCTGCAGATGTTCTTCTAAGAGCAGAGAAGGGTAATCTGTACTCTTCAGATGTTCTTCTAAGAACAGAGAAGGGTAATCTGTACTCTTCAGATGTTCTTCTAAGAGCAGAGAAGGGTAATCTGTACTCTTCAGATGTTCTTCTATAAGAGCAGAGAAGGGTAATCTGTACTCTTCAGGTGTTCTTCTAAGAGCAGAGAAGGGTAATCTGTGCTCTTCAGATGTTCTTCTAAGAAAAGAGAAGGGTAATCTGTACTCTTCAGATGTTCTTATAAGAGCAGAGAAGGGTAATCTGTACTCTTCAGATGTTTTTGTTCCTCTTACTTCATAATCTTCTTCATTTCTCGGGTTCAGAGAAGAAGATTTTACAAAACAACTAAAATCTATTACATCAAAAATTGGTTAGTTTGTGATATTAAAAAATATAATAAAGTGATTAAGATTGAAGAAAATAACAAGAATTAAGCATGAGCAAGGAATTTGATGAATGGATGGAGATGGGAGAAATAAGACATAGTGATGGATGAGCGAGTGATGGGATGAATGGATGGATGGAGATGGGAGAAATAAGACATAGTAATGGATGAGCGAGGGATGGGATGAATGGATGGAGATGTGAGAAATAAGACATAGTGATGTGTGAGAGAGGGATGGGATGAATGGATGGAGATGTGAGAAATAAGACATAGTGATGTGTGAGAGAGGGATGGGATGAATGGATGGATGGAGATGGGAGAAATAAGACATAGTGATGAATGAGCGAGGGATGGGATGAATGGATGGAGATGGGAGAAATAAAACATAGTAATGGATGAGCGAGGGATGGGATGAATAGATGGAGATGGGAGAAATAAGACATAGTGATGCGTGAGCGAGGGATGGGATGAATGGATGGATGGAGATGTGAGAAATAAGACATAGTGATGTGTGAGCGAGGGATGTAATGAATGGATGGATGGAGATGTGAGAAATAAGACATAGTGATGTGTGAGCGAGGGATGTAATGAATGGATGGATGGAGATGTGAGAAATAAGACATAGTGATGTGTGAGCGGGGGATGGGATGAATGGATGGATGGAGATGGGAGAAATAAGACATAGTGATGGATGAGCGAGGGATGTGATGAATGGATGGAGATGAAATGGGTTTGAGGGATAGAAAAGGGAGGAATGTGAAGGGGGATCCATGAAAAGATAATATTCGGTAATGTTGTGGGGGAGGGGCGTTGTTGGTATTTTGTAGGAGGAGCCACACAATGCTTTTTATTGCATATAATAAAGACAGCGATATAAATAGACATCACTAAGTTTATATAGAAATCTTACAATTTACAGTCATTGTAGAGACAACTCTCAGGTTTTACTCACCTTGAGGTTGCTGCTCTCCTTTCCACCAATCACCAGGCAGCAAGGGGGCGGAGCCCAGGCGGGGCTGTTAAACTTAGTAAATGAAACTAAGCCAAGGGAGGCGGAGCTGTGGTAGGACACGCCCACTAACCCACAGCTCTTTTCTCCAGCTTTGACGTAGAGAGGGTCCTGACATTCTCCTGTAGTCCTAGGGAGGGGCGACCACCACACTCCACACCAGGGAGAAAACCGCGCATGACAGGGGGGAGTTACACCCAGAAGAACAGGAAGTGAGGATTTCTAAGAAGAAATGAGGACATTTCCAAGAAAAATCGAAGGATGAGGTAAGTGAAGGAGGACGGCACTGAGGTAAAGGAAGATATTAAGGAAAAAATGATTGTACCTTTACAATCACTTTAAGGCGATCGCACCTGAGCATCGCGGTTTTTATCGTTTTTTTCTGGCGTTTTATCGCACTTTTGTATTTTTTTGTACGAGGTTTTCAAAGCGTTTTTGAGCGTTTTTTTGTTAGCCAATAGAGGAAACTATCATCTGTTGTATCATTTGTAACCAGATATTTGAGATTTGTAGCTTTTCCAATAGATTTTATCATTTCTTTTAATTATTATTCATTTACTATTATTTTTTTGTTATGGGAAGAGGTTAGAGTTATGGTTACATGTTGGGATTAGGATTATGGGTTAGGGTTCAATATTAGGATTACAGTTAGGGGTTAGGATTAGGGTTAAGGGTTAGGTTAGGGGTTAGGATTAGGGTTAAGAGTCAGGGTTAGGGGTTAGGATTAGGGTTAGGGGTTAGGATTAGGGTTAAGGGTTAGGAGTAAGAGTTAGGTGTTGGGGTTTGGGTTGGAGGGTTAATATTTAATTTTTGAAATAACGCATTCAAATTTAACTAAACCCATTCAATTTTAGGCGACTAAAATACGACTAAAACAATTCAAATATAAAAAAGAGGCGTTTCACCAGGCCCACAGAAACCCCACTCAGCGCCAGGTTGCGATGCTAGTCGCAGAGCTGCCAACAAGCATACAAATAAAATTTCATAAATGAGTAATAGTAAATAGAACCCACTTTGTAAAAAGGGGAAATACAACCTAACCGAAGAGAGCAGCTGTTTAAACAAAAAAGATCACATGCAGACACAATGTTTCAAAAAATCTAAAAATAGACTATAATGACACATTAAAACAGCGCTAATGTTGAGCTATCATCCAATAGACATGTGGCCAACTACACATGCATAAGGAAACGCCTCTTTTTTATTTTTGTTTTCTAATTTCTTGGCAGCCATGGATGCGTTGCAGTTTCTTAGCAGCAGAACAATTGACATTAGTACTGTTTTTGCAATCAATGAGCAGGCTACTGCACAGTCTAATATTAATGGGGTCCTCACTGCCTTGGGTAATGCGCTAGAAAAACAAGTCCGCACCTGGTGGGACATCTGTGCATTTGAGCAGTATATTAAGGAGAAAATTATAGTGAGGAGCTTGAGATGGGAGGTAGCCCCCCAAGATGGTCTTGATGACCCTGAATCCATGCAAGAATGGTATGAGTTCTTTACTGGTATGGGTTTTAAGCTACAGGACTTGGTTCTGGCTCGGAAACGTAAGAAAATGGCCATTTTGGAGGGCAAAATTAATGAATTTCGCTTGCAACTAGACCCTGTAAAGGACTCCCAGCAAGTAATAGAGTTTAATACTCGTATTAAGAAAAAACTTGAAAAGATTGACAGAGATACACAGAAGAAAAAGGCCAAAAAGTTCCATAGAGATCTTAGGGACTTTAGGTCTGGGTCTGTGTATCTCTGGCAACAATCTAAAATACCTATCAATGCTGTTAGTAGTGCAGCTGGGACATATACCGATGACCCAGGTGATCACGTAGGTAAACCGGATATGGATATCTACGCAGGTGGTAATAGGAGAGATCAAGGGCCAAATCGCCCCGCTGGAATTTATACCACCCCTAGTAGGGGTAATACAGGTTATGGTAAAAAGAATGATGGGAGGAATGGGTATAACCAACCTTATTATCATACACCTTCCAATAACCACTATCAGGTTCCTGTGAATAATAGATTTGACCCGTTGAGAGGGAATGGAGATAGAATTGGTTACCAATCTCCCCGTCCTTTTTTAGGGAGGGGGAGAAACTGGCAGAAACAAGGCCGGGGGGACTCGCATCAGAGGGGGAGGCCTCTGGGTCGGGGACGGCCAAGGCAAGACCATCACAACTCTCAGTGGAGGGAATATCCACGAAGAGAGGAGGTTCACCCCCATTACCCCAACCAGTGGAGAGACAAACAAGGGGGTGCAGAGCAGGAAGAAGGGCCCAAAAAAAGAAGGAGAGGGCAGGATTAGGAGGTATTTTTAACTTAAGTAAGGTGACTTTATCCCATAAAGAAACTAACATCTTAAATCTAGGGTTGAAATGTGGTCTAAATAGACCCATCAATAAGTTTGATGTTTTTATTGACGTACATAGGTACATGAGGAAAGTCAATATTAAAAAATATTTTTTAAATAAGGGCCCTCGGCCAGTTGCTACGAATAACTCAGGACCTATTGATAGTGGACTTAGGAATAAGTCCCTGTTTAACCCCCTTAATAGCGCCAGCCAACACATGGAGGTGTTTAAAGGGTTGGTGGTGCGTGATCTAGAACAGCTTATACCTAAAAAGAATGTTAACCCCCAACATATTATCGATGGGATTGCTTCATTGGAGAAAAGGAAGGAAATAGTTATCAGGCCGGCTGATAAAGGGGGGATAGTTATTTTGAATAAGGACTTTTATGTGAATCAGCTCACTGAAATGCTAAACGACGATGTAACATATGCCAAATTAACAAAGGACCCTACTGCCCAATATGAAAAGGATCTGAGGAATTTGGTGGAAATGGGTTATTCAACTGGGGTTCTGTCTAACAAAGAAAGAAGATATTTGGTGCCGAGCGATAGCAGAATCCCCATAATATACACCCTGCCCAAGATACACAAGGATCTTAATAAACCCCCAGGGAGGCCGATAGTTAATGGGATTGGGTCCATCACGTCTCGGATGGGCCAATACCTTGACCACTTTCTTCAGGAAAGTGTGGTACGCACGAAGGCGTATCTGAGGGACACTAAAAGTCTCCTACAGATCCTCCAGCAGGTAGATCTAACAGGTAAGCAAGAGTTATACTTGGTAACGGCGGATGTGGCGTCACTTTATTCAATCATACAACATGATGACGCCCTCCTAGCCCTGAATTGGGCTCTCTGTCAGCGTGATGACCTACCACATAACCAAAAAGTTTTCATCAGGAATGCGCTTGACTTTTGTTTAAGCCATAACTTTTTTTGGTTTGATGGGTGTTTTTTTTCCCAACGTAGAGGTGTTGCCATGGGGGCAAAATTTGCCCCAAGTATAGCAAATTTGTTTATGGGGGAATGGGAGGACAAAACGATATTTTCTGCCGCCCGTACCCAGATTTTGCTATACAAGAGGTATATTGATGACCTGTTTTTCATTTGGGAAGGGTCCAGTACGAGCTTGCAGGAATTTTTAAACGAGCTCAACTCTAACAGTAACAACATCAGACTTACCAGCGATTTTAGTCAGAGCAACATACATTTTTTGGATGTCACCATTTTTAGGCAAGGGAATAGATTGGGGACTAAAGTTTACTTTAAGCCCACAGAATCGAACAGTTACCTACCAATGATGAGTGGACATCACCCTAAATGGTTAAAGAACATACCCAAGGGGCAATTCACGAGAGTGAAAAGGAACTGTACAGAGGATGCTGATTTTTTGATTCAGGCCCAGGTTATTAAGAAAAAATTTATGGAAAAGGGATATGTAGAGGGATCACTTGACTCCACTATCCAAGAACTAGCTATGCGATCCAGGGATGCCTGCTTAGAAGATCGGCCAAGATCCCAAAATACTGACAATCATGAATGGAGCTTTATTTCGGGCTTTCACGCTCAGTACAGGGAGGTGGAAGATATTTTTAATGCCCATTGGCACGTGTTATGTATGGACAAGACGTTAGGTCCAGTTTTGCCCTGTAGGCCTAAGTTTATTTACAGGAGGTCCCACAGTTTTGCGGACAAGATAGTACATAAAATACTTGATCCTCCCTCTAGGCCTCCTACCTTTTGGGATAAAAAAGGATTTTTTAGCTGTAGGAGATGCCCTGCATGCAGGGAAGTGGACAGACCAATGAGGGCGTTAGAAAGCTTTATGTCCACTACAAATGGTAAGGAATTCACCATAAATGAATTCATTACATGCAATACAGCCTTTGTGGTGTATGCTATACAATGTCCCTGTGGTCTTATTTATATAGGAAGGACTAAAAGGCTGCTGAGGGTTAGAATAGCAGAACATATAGCAAATATCAAAAATGGTTTTAAAGATCATAACCTATCACTCCATTTTAAATTAAAGCATAATCAAGATCCATCGGGCCTTATATTTTGGGGTGTGGATCATTTGAAACCTAAATGGAGAGGGTCTAATTTAGTCCGAGACCTCTCTAGGAGAGAGACCCAGTGGATCTTCTTGGTAGACACACTATCACCAAGGGGATTAAACGTTGATCTTGATATCAATTGCTTTATTAGCGACTATTGATGTCTATGATCAACGTTTTGCTCATTGGATCACTCCTAGGTATGCCATTAAGATTTTGGGGCATTTTGTTCTATCATGCCACCTTTGTTCTGTCATGCGACTTTGGCTTTGCGATTGATTTCAATGGATCTTGATACTAACCACCTTATAAGCGATTATTGATATCTGGGATTTGGGTTTTTTTATATATGATTATTCCCGTTCTCCTTGGAGATTCTGGGACCTTCTCTCCTGCCATGCGACTCTGGTTGTGTAACTGACCTGTATTGGTGTATTTTGGTATTATATTTTTTTATTTTTTTATTTTATTTTTTGTTCTGTTTAGATTCTTAGGAATATGCTGAGTATTGATACCTGTATTTCTATGTTTAGTGCATTTTATTTTGTCTTACTCCCTTTTTGGAGTTTGGTCTTTTCTGATTATGTCTCCTATTTAAAAGTTACCTAGATTAGTATCTAGCTATAGGCCTCGAATCTATAAGATGACACTTTGGAGCAGTGAGAATTTTATGACCTTAAGTGTCTTTTTTATTGTTCTGTGGTATCTCATATTTTTTAACTATGTATTCGCATTTTGTGACTATAAATATTTTTATGTGATTATTTTTATGTGATCTATCATATATATTTATGAAATATTGTAGAGCATTGATGTTTTGTATTTATGCTTAGTAATTGATTTATCTAGGTATGCTAGCTGAATGGTTTAACGTGACAGGCTAGAATTCAGCTTACAGCTAGTCTTATAGACAGTGTTTATGGCTGTACACTGATGTTTTCTAGAGATTTGCATGCCTATAGACTTGTCTGCGAGCGTGGGTATGTAAATCCTGTTGTGTTATTTTTGAAGCTTGTCTTTAATATTTTTTTTTTTCTTCCATATATTTATTGAAAGATTTTCATACAGATTATACATTATACCATTGGACATAGTATGTCGTGTAATGACATTCCAATTAGACAGTATAAGGAATACAGTTCAATTTGTGAGTTCAATAATTATAACATTTTACCAACCTTGGTTGGTTATAACTTTTATTTAACATATATCCATTGTGGATTCTAGACTATCAATGTTATTAACCGTAGTTTCGTAGTTTTTTAGTTGTAGACCTCTTCACTAGAGTCGCACCCCAAATGGGACCTTTAGTGCCACAGGAGTGAAGAGGCCCCTTCTATCATATGTTAATATTGATAAATATGTGCTAGTTAGAACTAGCTGTTGCATAGAACTTGTTTCTCTTGCCTATAGAAAGGTATTGCTCGGTCAAGAAGAGGAGGTGGGTATCAGTGTTTAGGTTAGTGGTTTGCGCAGTGTGCAGTCCAGTCAGTCCATGGTTGCCAGTTCTTGTGTGCTTTCGTCGCCTGGCCAGTGTGCATAGCTGTTATGATCTCGTAGCTGTAATGAAGGGCTACTAAGTCAATGACTTGGGTTATTGTCAGGGGATTGTCAGACTTCCATTGTCTGGTTATGTTTAGTCTTGCCGCCAGGAGGATGTGAGTGACCACTGGTCTGAATGAATGTGGGATTGATTCTATAGTTAGGTTAAGTATCGCTAATGCAGGGGAGGGGTGGATTTTAATTTGGGTTATGTGAGAGATTAAACTAAAAATTCTTTCCCAGTAGTTGTGGAGTTTAGTGCATGTCCAGAGTATATGCAGTATGTCGCTAGGAGAAGAATGACATCTCCAGCATATATTAGGGATTTTTGGGTTAAAGGTCGTAATTCTGGCTGGAGTGATGTACCAACGTAGTGTGATTTTCTGTGTGAGTTCCCACAGGGCCGCGCATTTAGTGGCTTTGTATATAGTTTTGAGGGCAAGTTGCCATTGGTCTTCCGTATAGGGCTGATCTAAATCTTTTTCCCAATTTTGGTGGGGTTTTAGTTTAAGGAAGGTACTTTTGTTGTGGAGAGTGTTGTAGAAGTAGGATATACCTCTGGTCTTAGTGGCTGTGTTGGTAAGGTATTCCCAGGTTTTAGGGTGGATATTGTAGAGGGGGAGGGGTAGGGTTTTTAGATAGTGGTGTAGGCGCATGTAAGTGAATTTGTCTGATGCTGTTAGATTGAATTCGGATTGGAGTTGTGCGTATGATTTAATGTGGTTGTCATGTATTAGGTCTTGTATGAGAAGTATGCCTTTGGTGGTCCAAGTTGATAGAGAGATTTCTGGTAGCGTGTGATGTAGGGATTCCAAGGGGATGTGCCCTGGAGATGTGACGGGAATAGGGGTCAGTAAGGATACTGATTTCTTCCATGCGAGTGCCGAAGCTCTCATGGTCGGGGGAAACGCCTTTGGTATTATGGTTCCCAGTGGAATACTAAGTAACCAAGTTTTCAAGTTTGGTTGAGATAATGCGGAGCTTTCAATTTGTCCCCAAAGTGTAGTGGATTGTGATTGGAACCAGGAAGGTAATTGAGCTAGGGTTGTCGCTAGGTAATAGTCCTCGAAGTCTATAGATCCTGTTCCACCGACTAGTTTATGTTTTACTAAGTTGTGTTGGGCACTCCTCGGTTTTTTCCCGCTCCATAAGTATTTGTTGAAAGTAGTTTTGAGAGATTTGAAGAAGGTGGTTGGCAGTGGTATAGGTAGGGTTCTAAAATGATAAAGTATTTGGGGGAGGCATATCATCTTAAATGCTGCAAGTCTGCCCGACCATGAGAGCTCGTGCTTTGCTATTTGTTGGGAAGTTGATTGAATTTGTTGTAAGAGTGGTATGTAGTTGCTCGAGTAAATTTTCTTAGTTTCTCTCGGGAGTTGAATGCCCAAGTATGATATGTCGGTTTCTGCCCATTTAAATGGGTATTGTAGTTGTAGGAGGTGTTTCATGGTGGTGTTTATGTTTATGTCTAATATGAATGATTTGGTCACATTAACCTTGTAATACGAAATCGAGCTAAACCAATTGAGGAGTTTTTGTACTTCTGCCAGGGAGACAGTCGGATCTGTAAGGATTAATATTACATCGTCCGCGAATAAGCTTATTTTGTGATGTGAGAGGCCTATACGCATGCCTGAGATGTTAGGGTGGGAGCGAACGTGTTCAGCCAGGGGTTCCATAAGCATGTTAAATATTAGAGGGGAGAGGGGACAGCCCTGGCGTGTGCCATTTGTGATGGGGAATGGGCGTGAGAGCATGCCTTCTGTGAACACTTGGGCTTCAGGGTTAGAGTACAATGCTAGGATGGCTGTTAGGATTCGTCCCTGGAATCCGAATTTGTGTAGGACTGCTTCTAGATAGGTCCAGTGAACTCTATCGAACGCCTTCTCTGCATCTAGGGAAAGAAGCAGAGAAGGCGTTCCAGTGGATTCAGCATGGTGGATAAGGTCTAGCATTCTCCTGGTGGCATTTGAAGATTGTCTGCCTTTGGTAAAGCCAGTCTGATCTTGGTGTATGATAGTTGGCATAATTTCGTTTAGTCTGTTGGCAATGGTTTTGGAGTAAATTTTTAGGTCTAAGTTGAGTAAGGAGATCGGGCGAAAGTTTTGGGGGGCATCCGACTGTTTCCCTGGTTTTGGTATGGTTATTACAAGCGCTTTTAAGTATTCTTTCGAGAAGCTAGCAGAGGAGGCAGCGTGGTTAAAAAGATCTGTAAGGTATGGGATTAGTTGTTTGGAGAACACTTTGTAGTATTCCCCTGTTATCCCGTCTGGACCTGGTGCTTTGCCACTAGGCAATGAGTCAATAGTAGTCTTGATTTCCAGGTCGGTGAATGGTGCGTTCAGGGTGGTCAGTTGGTCGGTAGATAGTTTGGGCAGTTTGATTTTAGTGAGGAAGTTGTTAATGTCGTCTTGTGTGGGTTGGGGGGTATGGTGGTCATGTTTTAAGTTGTATAGGTCTTCATAGTAGGTGCTGAAAGCATCGGCAATGTCCTGGGGATTGGTCAATGGGGTGTTGGTGTGGGGGTGTTTAAGTAGTGTTATTCTAGCTTTATTTCGTCTTCCTTTGAGTCTTTGGGCTAAAGTCTTCCCTGCCTTGTTGGAAGTAGAGTATGAAGATGCTTTAAATTTCCTTTGAAGGAATTCGTATGAGTGAAGAAGGGTTTTCAGTTCCTGTCTTAGGGATAGTAGTTGGTTTGTAAGTGGGTTTTGAGGGTCACATTTGTGTTTCTTTTCTAGGTCCGCTATTTGGGCTGTTATTTTATCTATGCGCTGCGTCCTCTGTCGCTTATGTTGAGAGCTTAATTTAATGAGCATTCCCCTCATGTACGCTTTATGAGCGCTCCACACCACGGCAGGGTCGGGTACCGATCCCTTGTTCAATGAGAAAAATTCTGAAATGTGTTCTGAAATTTCTGGTGTGTATTTATTATTTTGAATTATGGAGTTGTTTAGCCTCCATAGGAATGTATTATGTTGAAGATTGTGATCTTGGATGGTAATTGAGGTGGGTGTGTGGTCCGACCATGCCATGGTGTGGATTACAGACTGAGATATTTTTTGTAAGATACGTTTATCAGCCAGGAACAAATCAATTCTGGAGTAAGAACCATGTCTGGGGGAAAAAAAGGTGAAGTCACGTTCGGCGCCATGGTGGCAGCGCCAGACATCATACAGGTCATGGGTTTGTATGAACGCTTTTAGAGGCGATTCACGTCTCTTCGCTGAAGCGGTGGAGTCCAGGGACACATCTGGGACCAGGTTGAAGTCCCCACACACAATTGTGTGGCCTTTTTGGATGGGTTTTAATGTACGGATAATCTTGCGTAGGAATCTCAATTGGTGAGTATTCGGAGCGTATAGGTTGATGATGGTGTAGGTTGCTGTATTAATGGTACAGATAAGGATGATGAAGCGTCCTTCGGGGTCTGGGACTATTTCTAAGAGTTGGAAGTCTATGGTATCTTTGACGGCTATCATGACCCCTCTGGTCTTGGTAGAATGAGTTGCGTGGAATATGTTTGGAAAGTGACGATTTTTACACAGGGGAGTGTTGGGAGCTAGTAGGTGGGTTTCTTGGACGCAAATGATGTCACTCTGGAGATCTTTGACGGTTTTCCATAGTGAGTGGCGTTTGGCTGGATGATTCAGCCCGTTGACGTTGAGTGAAAGGATGTTAAACGGCATCTTGTGGGTGTGGGTGTGGTGTAAGCTTCTAGTAACACTTACAGTTAGGCGATCTCGTGATGAGCTGGTTTTTTGTTTTCCCGGTCGATGTGATGGGTAGGGTGCGGTATGGAAGACCGAGAGTCAGTTCAGCTGGGTCCCGTATACAAGAGCGGTGAGCGTTGTATCTGGCTGGCCAGGGGGCCAAGGTAAGGATGGACTAGTAGACTGCAAATAGAGCAATACGTTAGGTAGCAAGGCAGTTATAAACAAATAGAGATCATGTGTACTTTGGGTAACAATGAAAATTTTGAGAGAGCTCTGTGTTGTGAGCTGGTGAGTTAGCTTGCTAGCAGAGAGGTGGCGGATATAGCGTTGCAAGAGAGAAAAAAAAAAAACTTTGTAAGAAAAAAGAACAAAAAATAGAAAAACAAACAGAGGGGGTGCTGAGCACCTGTGGACCTCTGTATTGGGGTACAAAGAGTCACTACCACGGGTAGCAGAAGACTGTAGTGGAGGATAGCCATAGCACAGGGGAACTGTTGTTGCTATTATTGGCTTTGTTGTATTTGTAAGTTTTCACTTGGTGTTTTGATCTAGTTGTCTGCGGGGAGAGGATGAAATTCTGTTATGCTGAGCAGGGTTAGGTGGTTCTGGGTTTATGCCCCAGGTATGGAGTAGCTTCAGGCCTTTTTCTAGTTCCCCAATTGCGTGGGTTTGACCGTTGCGGACAATGAGAATGGTGGCTGGGTATCGCCATTTGTATTGCAGCTTGTGATTTTGTAGGCCTTTGGTGATTGGGTTCAAATGGCGCCTCATTTGGAGGGTGTATTTTGAGAGATCAGGGAATAGCTGAATTCCCGTGTAAGGTGCTGGTAATGGCGATTTAGCCCTGAGTCCCATGAGCAGTTTTTCTTTGATGTGGTAAAAGTGAACCCTCATCAGGACATCTCTGGGGACTGAGGCAGCTAGATGGGATGGTTTAGCAATTCTATGAATTCTGTCTACGATGACGTCTCTCGGGGAGGCCTCAGGGAGAACTAAGTGTATCAGTTCTTTTGCGTAGCGTGGCAGATCTGCGGGTAGTATGGACTCGGGGACCCCCCTCAGTTTAACATTGTTCCTGCGAGATCTGTCTTCTAAGTCGGCCAGCTTGGCACGCATCCATGTCTGTTCCTCTCTAACAGCTTCAAAGGCTTCAATGGTGTCATTCACTGTGGAGGTGCAGGCATGTATTCCTCTCTCAGCGTTTGTCACTCTATCATCCAGAGAGTGGATGTCAGTAGTGATCTTGTGGAAGAGGGATGATAGATCTGTCATGAGGGAGGTCTGCAGGGATATGAGCATATCCTTGAGCGTTGTGTCCATGACCGGCTGCCCTGAGGTGGGGAAGGAGGCCATAGAGGATTGTAAGGCCTGGTCTAGTGAGTACTGGGTGGGAGCCTGGGCCTCAATTTGCGAGTACCGCGACCGTTGCGGCATCGCATCTATCCTCATTTTTGCCTTTGCTGGGCTGCCTAGGTTGGGATCCCCTTCTGGGGTATGGGGGAGATTATCCACGGTACCTGTATCCTGAGGATCATCTGTCTCATCATCCGGCAGGTCCGTGTAAGCTGTGGACGGCGCGGCCTGGCCGGCGCCATCTTGGATTTTCCATCCCGCCGGCTTGTAAGCAAATTCGGTGAGTTTTTGTGGTATGTGGTCTGTAAATCTCTTCCTGGAAGACATCCTTGTTGTCCCCTGACTGTGAGGAGTGTGGATGGGTAGGTTTGATTCGTTTTTTGCAGCCGATGTCGTTGGATTCTGTCCCCTGGCTCAGAGCTGTGGAATTAAGCGTCCATCTGCTATCCCGGCTGGCCACGCCCCCGTCTTTAATATTTTTAATGATCGATTAAATTGTGCAGAACTTGTTTGACCCTCTCCCCCTCCTGTAAGCAGCCGTCAGTATCGACAGTGACTGGCGACGTGCACCCACCGCTCTCTATGTTGCGCTGTGATTGGCCGGACGGGATGTATGGGGGTATTTAAGCTGATAAGTGAGTCGCGTAGCCACGCCCTCTGTCGAAGTCAGGATATGACGAAACGCGTCAGGGCGTGGCTTACGCGACGTAGGAAGTGACGTGTGCGCTCCACCTGAGCCTACTGCACAACTAGGAAGTGAATTTCGGTTCCTGTTTAGCGGCGCTGAAGGTTCATGGTGAAGTAAAACACGCTCCTACTACCTGCTTCTATGATTGCTTTATGATTTTTATCATTTGATGTACGTGTACATATTGAAGGGGAGTTTTTTATGTGGTGGAAGGGATATTATCAATAAACAGGATTACGCTATGTATGCCTCTCTTCTTGTTTTTGATGTATTATGAGCCCTGAACATCCCTGATCCCTTATGAGTGATGTCAACTTCAATTTGCTGACTTGATTATTCTGAATGCTTTATTATTTTCCAACTCTGGTGAGTTTAACCCCCTAGGGGGAGTGTGTCTACACTGGGTGGAATCCTGAGTGATCGGTGGAAGGTGCACGTTAAGAATTCTCTTATTATCAACTGATGACCTGTTTGAAGTACACCCTGAACTCTGCATCACTTATTTCTTTAAGGGACTTTTTCTTTAAGGACGTTCCTATAATGGATTTCCTTATGCATGTGTAGTTGGCCACGTGTCTATTGGATGATAGCTCAACATTAGCGCTGTTTTAATGTGTCATTATAGTCTATTTTTAGATTTTTTGAAACATTGTGTCTGCATGAAAACAATTCAAATGACTAAAATAAGACTAAAACTAAAAATGACATTTTAGTCAAAGGACTATAACTAAAATGAAATAGAAATTTGATGTAAAAAATGAACACTGGTCACCAAAATGCGGTCCAGTAAAGTTTTCCCATTTGAAATATTTTCATAAACCTATACTGCATTTTGGCCACTAGATGGAGCTGACAACACAGGTATTGATATTTTCCTAAAATTACAGAGACTTTTTTCAGCTCGTACAAATGTTTTGGACATACATTCTGCAATTATTGAAACTTATATATTTTTTTTTCAGTGAGGAATAATTTCATGGAAGACAGACCCCTAAACCCCTGCCGGACTGCCTCTTTAAGAAATTGGATAGTATTATCACCTCCTTTATTTGGAAAGGCAAGACTGCTAGAGAAGCGAGAACAACCCTACAACTACCCATTACTCTAGGTGGCCTGGCACTACCCTCTTTTATAAAATATTATTGGGTGGAGGTTCTGGTCACTGTTAAATGTTGGCTCTCTGAGGAGCCAGCCAACCCTGCATCTACCCTAGAGGCGGCACTACTTTGGTTCATATTCCGAATTGAGGAACCTGATACATAGGGGTCCTAGGTCCAACCCTTGGGTGACCCCCCTATGTGTACAACTCTTCGAGTGTGGGATACTGTTGCTAGGAAACTTGGGAAACCCTGTGCCTGGTCCCCACATACTCCACTCTGGGGAAACCCCCCGTCTGCCCCACTTCCGTTCCATCCCGGATCCAATTATTTGGGCCAGATATGGGATCATGACTTTGGAGGACATAGTGTCCCAGAGGCAGTTGATTACTTTTGATGCTCTTAAACGGGATCGGGGACTTCCGAATCAGATGTTCTTCTGATATATCCAACTGCGCCATGCTTTTCGCTCCCAATTCCCCTCCCCGGTGAGTTTGGAGATGTCTGAGGTGGAGGATACGCTCCGATCCCCAGATGGTGTGAGAACACTGTCTATCTTGTACAACAAGCTTACTGTTCTCGACACATCCAAGGTAACTCAATTATTCTTGGTCTGGCAACGGGATGTTCCAGAGCTAACAGACGATGATGACTGGGCGGAGGGAATTCAGCAATATCTACCCCTGACGATCTCGTCACACGATAGATTTATCCAGCTGAAATTCTTACACCGCGCCTATTACTCCCCGGCACGTTTGGCGAGAATCTACCCTGACCGAACATCTAACTGCCTAAATGTAGCTCAGAAAATGCTGATTTTTATCATTTGGTCTGGTCCTGTCCTAGTGTAGTGGAATTCTGGAAGGCAGTCTTGGCTGACATTAACTCTATGGGAAAAATAAATGTTCCATATAGCCCTATCCAACTCCTTCTGGGCATATGCAACTTCTTAGAGGCCCCTCAGAGGAAAAAAATGTCTGTTTTCTACACGACACTGTATGCGAGAAAGGCAATACTACTACACTGGAACCAGGCTCAACCGCCTACTAGACAACTTTTGCAGACAATGGTTAACACAGCCCTTCCACTATAGAAATTAACTTACCCAGGTAGAAACTCCCCAAAGAAATTTGATAAAAATCTGGGCAGAGTGGGTGAAGGCAAAACATCTGACCCTTGAATAAACAAACTAGGAGTCCTATTACCCCTTGAGTCGCTTAATATTCCCGAACCAACCGAAACCTAATCCTATTGTTTATGTCACTGGCTAGACAGGAGATGAGAGGTTGGCAACCCCCCTCTTCCTTCTTTTCCCAAATAGCACTGTTCCTTTGAACTAGCTGTACCCATTTAGACTACTGTTAGAAATCAATATTTATGAATGGTTGGGTCTTTGAGAACAATGGACATGGATACATTTATATAATTTATGACTCTTCTATGTATAGAAAAAGTGAAGTTTTATATCAGATCTTTATATATACTTGTGAAAGTATATATTTTGTTATAAGCTTCATAAACAGTTCTATGTAGAACTCTCATGTGGTATCAATTAGTCTCACCTCCCCCATCGTAAGAGATAAGGTTACATCCTTTTCCAAAGACACAAAGTTCCAGTATGTTAAGAATATAAGCTGTTTCTTTACATTATTATATTTCTTGATTAGGATATTAATAAGAACACTGCATTTTAAATGTATATATACTGATATGTAGTAGGATTTTAGATGTTTAAAGGAAACATGTTTATTGTATAAGTTAAAAGATTCTTATTTTAGCTACTCTCACATAGTTCATAGCCCCACCCTTAGGAATGTTAGATTGAGTGACACCCACCTTTTTAGAAAGGTGGGAGGGAAATTGCTCATTCAAAGTTCCCATTTTTTCTGTGGGACTATAAGGAAAAAACAAACCTTTAAAGCAGCCTGAATAGGAAAAGGGTAGGGGATGGTTTTTTAGGAGTAGAAAAGCTTGTAACAGGGGACAAAGGCAGACTTTCACTCCAGCTCTCCACGAGGACACACTCACACACATACATCTCCAGACATTGCTGATATTTTTACACACAGACATATCTGATTTAATCTTCTTTTTAAGAATATAATACATTATTGATACTTTGACATTGTTTTTGTAATATTTTGCTATTTTTATTATTCAATCAATTTTTTGAGTTTTTACACAAGAATTAAACGGATTTTCTTGGAACTTTTCTCATCAATATGAATTATTGAAATATCGTTATTATTACAGTAATAACGCAAATTCAACAACTACTGGAATACTCGTTTATTGCATTTACTGTTTATAATATGTACCTGTTTGGTTTATACCCCTGTTGCCGGATTTCTATCTCTGAAGATTTGTAACACTCTTCCAATGTCTGTTCATTTGAAAACTTGAACAAACTATTTGTTAAAAAAATTCATGGGAATTATAGATTGTTTCTATGATAATTGATTTTAACAGGATTTAAATCATTCACATAGTCACATATCACTTTACAGGATACAGACATTATGTATTTAGGAAGGATCACTGTAGATGCTGAATGTAAAATCGATTGTATCTCTGGGAACATGGAGATGATTATCTATCCAGCTCCAGCCATCAGTCATGTAAAACTAGTGCTGGGCTCTCTTATTAGACATCCCAGCATGCATTGGAAACCCCCGACATTCATCATCACCCACTTCACTGGTATTACCATCCCCCAATCATCACCATGAGAAAATTATATGAACCCCTCCTCTCGGGATTGGCCCTAATCCCTCTTTAGAGAACAATGGGGTGGCCCCTAAAAGTTGCACATCTAGGTGTCCCGGAGTAGTGAATAGAGTGGTAACCTCAGCCTGGACTCCAACCCGGCTACGCCCCCAATGCATTTCACTCCGCCCCCCAGAGATTAGTCATGGGGAACCCATCCCTCTTTATTGTTTGTCTCCTTTCTCTCCCCCTATCCCCCGTTTCCCACTCCTCTCTCTCTCTTACAACTTTCTTATTCCCAGTAGTTTTTATTTACTAGGGACCTCTCTTTCTAGTGTAGCGCTCCCCCCACAGGAGTCGCTGGTGAATAGGGATGAGCCGAACACCCCCCGGTTCGGTTCGCACCAGAACCTGCGAACGGACCGAAAGTTTGCACGAACGTTAGAACCCCATTGACGTCTATGGGACTCGAACGTTCGAAATCAAAAGTGCTCATTTTAAAGGCTAATTTGCATGGTATTGTCCTAAAAAGGGTTTGGGGACCCGGGTCCTACCCCAGGGGACATGTATCAATGCAAAAAAAACTTTTAAAAACGGCCGTTTTTTCGGGAGCAGTGATTTTAATGATGCTTAAAGTAAAAAAAAAAAAAGTGAAATATTCCTTTAAATATCGTACCTGAGGGGTGTCTATAGTATGCCTGTAAAGTGACGCGTGTTTCCCGTGTTTAGAACAGTCCCTGCACCAAATGTAATTTTTAAAGGAAAAAATCTCATTTAAAACTGCTTGCGGGTTTAATGTAATGTCGGGTCCTGGCAATATGGATGAAAATCAGTGAGACAAACGGCATGGGTACCCCCCAGTCCATTACCAGGCCCTTTGGGTCTTGTATGGATATTAAGGGGAACCCTGCACCCAAATTAAAATAAGGAAAGGTGTGGGGCCACCAGGCCCTATATACTCTGAACAGCAGTATACAGGCTGTAGGTTTGTTGTTAAGTAGAATCTCTTTGTAATTTTGAACGGGTACATTTTTAACGTGTTTAGCTCCAGCCAAAAAATCTTTTTTAAGCTTTTTGGAAAACATAGGGAAGGGTTATCACCCCTGTGACATTTGTTTTGCTGTCTTTCCTCCTCTTCAGAAGATTTCACCTCACTTTTTGTCCCAATGGATTGGAAAGCATCAGTGGAAAGGAGAAATGTTTTTCCCATATTAACTCTTACAGGAGAGAATTTCCCTTCCTAGGGGTAGATTTCACTTCCTGTTGTCTCCTTCCGTTTGCAAGTAGGAGTCGTTTGTAAGTTAGTTGTTTGAAAGTAGGGTCCTGCCCTATATACTCAGCAGAAATTTGGGCCTTAGGTGTTGCTGTGGCCACAACACTGTAAGCCCTCACAGGGCTCTGCTGTGAAATATTAGATCAAGAATTGTAATTACATGCCCCTGTTGAACAGGAGCTGAAAAATTAGGCCTTAGGCACTGGTGCTGGTGCCACAACACTGCAACCCCTCACAGACACTCTAGTTGGAATGCAGGAACGAGCCCTGCTGCAAAGTATTACATCAAAAATCGTAATTACACGCCCCTGTTAAACAGGGGCTGAAAAATTGTGCCTTAGGCACTGGTGGTGGCACCCAGAACCAAAAATGTTCTTACAAGCTATCAGCGTGATGATTGAGGAGGAAGAGGATAATTACTCAGGGATAGTCACTCAGCATCAGCATAGGCAGTCTTTGAAGGGATCTGAGATTTCAAAAAAAATTATTCGGTTACATCAGCATCAGGTGCTTGGTAGCTGGTGGTGATCCAAGACTCATTCATTTTTATGAAGGTCAGTCGATCAACCGAGTCAGTGGACAGACGCACCCTGTGATCGGTTACCACGCCTCCAGCAGCACTGAATGTGCGTTCCGAAAGAACGCTGGATGCAGGACAGGCCAGTAGCTCAATTGCATACTGTGCAAGCTCTGGCCAGTGATCCATCCTCAAGACCCAGTAACCCAGAGGATTTTCGGTGGGAAAGGTGTCCAAGTCTGATCTTGCCCCTAGGTATTCCTGCACCATGTAAAACAGACGCTGGCGATGGTTGCTGGAACCGATCATACCTTGGGGCTGCGGACCAAAAAATTGTCTGAACGCATCGGTCAGACGGCCACCTTCTCCACCGCTCCTTCTTTGACTGACCGAAGCCTCAGCAACATGTTGTCCAGAAACAGGAGTTTGTAACCTCCCAGTCTCTGGGAACGCGTTGCACAGACCTTTCTGCAAGGCCTCCCGAAGATGTTTCATCCTCTGCTCCCTCTGCGATGGCAAGATAAGGTCCGCAACCTTACCCTTGTAACGTGGATCAAGGAGGGTTGCCAGCCAGTATTGGTCCTTCTCCTTGATACCACGAATACGAGGATCCTTACGCAGGCTTTGCAGGATCAGGGAGGCCATGCAGCGTAGGTTTGCTGAGGCATTCGGTCCGGAGTCCTCTGGGTCACTAAGGACGGCATGGTCCGCAGCCACCTCCTCCCAGCCACGTACAAGTCCATGTGTTTCTTGGGACTGATCCCTTAAAGACTGCTGCTGATGCTGAGTGCCAGACTCCACCTCCATACTGACACAATCTTCCTCTTCCTTCTCCTCCTCTTCCTCCTCCTCCTCTTCCTGTGTGATCGGCGGGCACGCAGGAACACTGTCTGGATAAAGGGGGCCTTGAGAGCTAAGGAAGTCCTCCTCTTTCTGCCTCTGTTCTGCCTCAAGTGCCCTGTCCATTATTCCACGCAGCGTGTGCTCCAACAGGTGGACAAGGGGGACAGTGTCACTGATGCATGCACTGTCACTGCTCACCATCCTCGTGGCCTCCTCAAATGGTGACAGGACAGTGCATGCATCCCTGATCATGGCCCACTGGCGTGGGGAAAAAAAACAAGCTCCCCTGACCCTGTCCTGGTGCCATAGTCGCACAGGTACTCATTGATGGCCCTCTGCTGCGTGTGCAGCCGCTGCAGCATGGCCAACGTTGAGTTCCACCTGGTGGGCATGTCACAGATTAGGCGGTTCTTGGGCAGGTTAAACTCCTTTTGGAGGTCCATCAGCCGAGCACTGGCATTATATGACCGGCGGAAATGCACACAGACTTTCCTGGCCTGCCTCAGGACATCCTGTAAGCCCGGGTACCTGCCCAAGAACCGCTGCACCACCAAGTTAAGGACGTGAGCCAAACAGGGCACATGGGTCATTTGTCCCTGTCGGAGGGCAGAGAGGAGGTTGGTGCCATTGTCGCAAACCACCATTCCTGCCTTAAGTTGGCGTGGCGTCAACCACCTCTGAACCTGCCTCTGCAGAGCTGACAGAACCTCTGCCCCAGTGTGGCTCCTGTCCCCCAAGCACACCAGCTCAAGCACCGCATGGCATCTTTTGGCCTGCGTACTTGCGTAGCCCCTTGAACGACTACAGAGCACCGCTGGTTCCGAGGAAGAGGCCATGGAGGAAGAAGAAGAGGAGGGGGTGGAGGAGAGAGGTGTGTCACAATCATTAGCATTTTGGAGGTGTGGTGGCGGAACAACCTCCAACACTACTGCACCTTGTCCTGCATCCTTCCCAGCTGCCAGCAGAGTCACCCAATGCGCCGTGAAACTTAGGTAACGTCCCTGTCCATGCCTGCTGGACCATGAGTCAGCGGTAATATGCACCTTACCGCTGACCGCCCTGTCCAGCGAGGCATGGACATTGCCTTCCACATGCTGGTAGAGAGCCGGAATTGCCTTCCATGAGAAAAAGTGGCGTTTGGGTACCTGCCACTGAGGAACCGCACATTCCACAAACTCACGGAAGGGGGCAGAGTCTACCAACTGAAAAGGCAGCAGTTGAAGTGCTAGCAATTTTGCCAAGCTAGCATTCAACCGTTGGGCATGTGGATGGCTGGGAGCAAACTTCTTTCGGCGGTGCAGCAGCTGGGGCAGGGAAATTTGCCTGGTACAATCTGACGTCGGTGTACCAAAATCAGATTGCCCACAAGTACGTGGCTGTGACACACCTAATTCTACACCTTCATTCCTCTCAGTGCAGGTCTCAGAGAGGACTGAAGGTCTAGTGGGGTTTGAAATCTCAGCTGATGAGGAGCAAGCAGAGGTCCTCTTTGTTCTTTGGTGTGGGTCTTTTAGATACGCTTGCCAACGAACTGCATGGCAGGTCAACATATGTCTGGTCAAGCATGTGGTACCCAAGCGGGAGATGTTTTGGCCACGCGAGATACGCTTGAGACATATGTTGCAAATAGCAGCGGTGCGATCTGATGCACTCGTCTCAAAAAAGGCCCACACCAAAGAACTTTTTGAATAACGCACAGAGACTGCAGCGCCCTGCACATGTGGAGCTTTGGGGAGTGATGCAGTCAATGTGCTGCCCTTAGGCTGGCCCCTGGAGGGCATCCTGCCTCGTTGGTGATGTGCCGCCTCCTCCTCCTCCTCCTCTCTCCTATCAGGCACCCACGTTGAGTCAGTGACCTCATCATCCCCTCCCTCCTCATCACTGGAGCAAACCTGGCAGTATGCTGCAGCAGGGGGAGCATGACTGCCAGATTGTTGTCCTTCTTGGGCACCCCCTCTGTCCGTGCTCGTGTTACTGCCTTCATCGAGCTCAGTATCATCATCAGAGCCTTCCAAACGCTGGGCATCCTCCTGGAGCATGTACCCAACACTGTGGTCAAACAGTTCGAGGGACTCCTCAGGAGGACATGGTGGGGCTAGGGAAGGAGTCACTGATGACATTGAGCCAAGGGAAGAGGCCGCTGCTTTGCCAGACAAAGTACCCTGGGCATGGGTGAGAGAGGATGAGGAGGATGAGGACGGCTTGGTCATCCACTCGACCAAGTCTTCCGCATGTTGCGGCTCAACATGACCAGCTGCCAAAAAAAAGGCCAAGCGTGTCCCATGGCCACGTGCTGATGAGGATGCACCGTCTCCACGACCAGCACTAGACACAGAGCCTGCTTGCCCTCTCTTATTGGCTTGTGACTGTCTGCCTCTCCTTCTTGGCCTTCCAGACATACTAATGGCCTGTAGCTGCACTAAGCTGGGATATATATATATATATATATATATATATATATATATATATATATGTACTGATACTGCAGCTAGCAAAATCAACTGCCTGCCTGTAGTATGAGAACACCACCAACCTTCTACAGGTAGCTTTAGCTGAACACTGTGAGGTGGGCGCACCCCACTAACTTGTAGGTTTAGCTGAACACTGTGAGCAGGGCGCACCCCACTAACTTGTAGGTTTAGCAGAACACTGTGAGCAGGACGCACTGCACTAACTGTAAATAGTCTAGCTGCCTGACTGTGGTACTAATAGTATCAAAAGAACACCAGCAATTTTCTTTAAAATACTGTAACAAGACAAGCCTGCCTGTCAGTAAGAAGATAACAGGAACGGATCTAGCTGAACACTGTGAGCAGGACGCACCCCACTAGCTTGTAGGTTTAGCTGAACACTGTGAGGTGGACGCACCCCACTAACTTGTAGGTTTAGCTGAACACTGTGAGCAGGACGCACCCCACTAACTTGTAGGTTTAGCAGAACACTGTGAGCAGGACGCACTGCACTAACTGTAAATAGTCTAGCTGCCTGACTGTGGTACTAATAGGATCAAAAGAACACCAGCAATTTTCTTCAGGTAGCTGTATTTACTGTAACAAGACAAGCCTGCCTGTCAGTAAGAAGATAACAGGAACGGATCTAGCTGAACACTGTGAGCAGGACGCACCCCACTAGCTTGTAGGTTTAGCTGAACACTGTGAGGTGGATGCACCCCACTAACTTGTAGGTTTAGCTGAACACTGTGAGCAGGACGCACCCCACTAACTTGTAGGTTTAGCAGAACACTGTGAGCAGGACGCACTGCACTAACTGTAAATAGTCTAGCTGCCTGACTGTGGTACTAATAGGATCAAAAGAACACCAGCAATTTTCTTCAGGTAGCTGTATTTACTGTAACAAGACAAGCCTGCCTGTCAGTAAGAAGATAACAGGAACGGATCTAGCTGAACACTGTGAGCAGGACGCACCCCACTAGCTTGTAGGTTTAGCTGAACACTGTGAGGTGGACGCACCCCACTAACTTGTAGGTTTAGCTGAACACTGTGAGCAGGACGCACCCCACTAACTTGTAGGTTTAGCAGAACACTGTGAGCAGGACGCACTGCACTAACTGTAAATAGTCTAGCTGCCTGACTGTGGTACTAATAGGATCAAAAGAACACCAGCAATTTTCTTCAGGTAGCTGTATTTACTGTAACAAGTCAAGCCTGCCTGTCAGTAAGAAGATAACAGAAACGGATCTAGCTGAACACTGTGAGCAGGACGCACCCCACTAGCTTGTAGGTTTAGCTGAACACTGTGAGGTGGATGCACCCCACTAACTTGTAGGTTTAGCTGAACACTGTGAGCAGGACGCACCCCACTAACTTGTAGGTTTAGCAGAACACTGTGAGCAGGACTCACTGCACTAACTGTAAATAGTCTAGCTGCCTGACTGTGGTACTAATAGGATCAAAAGAACACCAGCAATTTTCTTCAGGTAGCTGTATTTACTGTAACAAGACAAGCCTGCCTGTCAGTAAGAAGATAACAGAAACGGATCTAGCTGAACACTGTGAGCAGGACGCACCCCACTAGCTTGTAGGTTTAGCTGAACACTGTGAGGTGGACGCACCCCACTAACTTGTAGGTTTAGCTGAACACTGTGAGCAGGACGCACCCCACTAACTTGTAGGTTTAGCAGAACACTGTGAGCAGGACGCACTGCACTAACTGTAAATAGTCTAGCTGCCTGACTGTGGTACTAATAGGATCAAAAGAACACCAGCAATTTTCTTCAGGTAGCTGTATTTACTGTAACAAGACAAGCCTGCCTGTTAGTAAGAAGATAACAGAAACGGATCTAGCTGAACACTGTGAGCAGGACGCACCCCACTAGCTTGTAGGTTTAGCTGAACACTGTGAGGTGGACGCACCCCACTAACTTGTAGGTTTAGCTGAACACTGTGAGCAGGACGCACCCCACTTACTTGTAGGTTTAGCAGAACACTGTGGGCAGGACGCACTGCACTAACTGTAAATAGTCTAGCTGCCTGACTGTGGTACTAATAGGATCAAAAGAACACCAGTAATTTTCTTTAAAATACTGTAACAAGACAAGCCTGCCTGTCAGTAAGAAGATAACAGGAACGGATCTAGCTGAACACTGTGAGCAGGACGCACTGCACTAAATGTAAATAGTCTAGCTGCCTGACTGTGGTACTAATAGGATCAAAAGAACACCAGTAATTTTCTTCAAAATACTGTAACAAGACAAGCCTGCCTGTCAGTAGGAATATAACAGGAACGGATCTAGCTGAACACTGTGAGCAGGACGCACTGCACTAAATGTAAATAGTCTAGAAGATAACAGGAACGGATCTAGCTAAACTGAATACAGTGTATATATATATATATATATATGCAACACCTGGGATGCATATATATACACAATACACTTTAAGTGCAGCTAACTGACTGACTGTCCTGCCTAATCTAGCTAACTCAAATGAAATGACACTGTCTCTCTCTCTCTCTAAGCACACCGGAACACACTGCACAGGGCCGCCGTGCAGGCGGCCTTATATAGTGTGGGGCGTGTACTAAATCCCCTGAGCCATAATTGGCCAAAGCCTCCTTGGCTTTGGCCAATTATGGCTCTCTGTTAAGGCGGCGCTGTGATTGGCCAAGCATGCGGGTCATAGTGCATGCTTGGCCAATCATCAGCAAGCAATGCACTGCAATGCCGCAGTGAATTATGGGCCGTGACGCGCCACACGAATTTGGCGCGAACGGCCCATATAGTTCGCAATTCGGCGAACGATCAAACAGCCGATGTTCGAGTCGAACATGGGTTCGACTCGAACACGAAGCTCATCCCTACTGGTGAATAAAGGTATCCTCCACCCTACACGGCCTGACACAGAATCTTCCACACATGCTGGAGGCAAGAAATCAGTCCTTGCAGCTTTGGTTTATTTTATGAGGGGTCTTGAACTTGGATAGGATTGAGGGCAGTGGTGGCTGGTGCTCCAATTTTTTTCGAAAGGGGTGGCAAACAAAATGGCCACCATCCCCCCATTTGGTCGGTCAGTCAACCCCCCCACCCATCGCTTGCTTGTTCGATTGCCCATCAGCCCTGCACTTACCCCATCTAGGCCACGAGCCGCTTAGGCTCCTTCCTGCCTCTCCTTCTCGGAGGCTTCACCTTGTGTTTCCTCCTCGGTGGCTTCCTCCTCAGCGGCCAATATGGCTGCTTGTCCTGTTGGCCAATAGGTACTTAAGACCTACTAGCTGATTGTCCGGGAGGAGAAGCAGGAAGACAACAGTGAATGTTAAAGCGGAGTTCCACCCACATTTTCAACTCCTCAGCATCCCTCACTAATCTGTGCACTGTAAACAAATTGGATTTTTTTTCTCAGCCCCTTCTGTATATATGCTGTATTCATTTTTCACTTCCTCCTCCCTGGCCGCAGCCCCATGTGCCATTTCCACTCTGCAATGCCTCCTGGGAGATGTTTGTTATCAATAGGCATCACTGGACCATAGCATCGTGTTTTTTGCAAACCGGAAATGACGCAATGCAAGGCGGTGGCCAGTGACATTTTTAAAAAGGGTAACCAGGCTTTTGTTGCCATGGTTACCAAAGCTTTTTATACACAGTGATGGGCTGTGGGGGAGGCGGCTGGAACATCTCAGCTCTGATTACATACAGAGCCCGGGGGGGAAGGGACAGTCCATTACTAATCATTTATAATAGAGGAATATGATGGGGCACTTTTGGGGGAATTTGATTGGGGTAATAGGATGAGGCAATTTTGATGGGGCAGTTTTGATGGGGCAATATGATGGGGCAGTTTTGATGGGGCAATAGGATGGGGCAATTTTGATTGTGGCAGTATGATGGGGCAATTTTGATGGGGCAATAGGATGGGGCAGTTTTAATGGGGCAATTTTGATGGTGGCAGTATGATGGGGCAATTTTGATGGCACAGTTTTGATGGGGTTAATAGGATGTGGCAGTTTTGATGTGGGCAATATGATGGGGCAGCTTTGATGGGGCAGTTTTGATGGGGCCATTTCCACTTACCCTGTGAAGGGGTTAAATTCTCTGGCAATAAGCAGTCTCAAAGCTTTCCCAAGCAAAACATCCCTCTTCAGACTCTATAAGAGGAATACACAGATGGGCATGACAGTATGTATCCTCTGATTTTCAGCTTCCAGCTATGGCGGGGGAAGGAGACCGTTCTGGTGATGGGGCCTTGGTACCCTCTGCTCATCCTTATGAGTGTCAAGGATTGACTCCCTCTGCCAGTAAGATCAAATCTTCTCCAAAGTCCCATTCATCCAGCATCCGACAGGCTCAGGCTGATGGCCTGGGTCTGGAGAGGCAGAGGTTAATGGATTTTGAATGCTCTGTGAAGATTGTGAATACTCTTATGAAAACAAGAAAGGACAGCACTAACCGTGCCTATAGTAGAATATGGCATAAATTCCAAGTATTATTGCAGATCAAGATTTTACACTGGACTCTTCCAAAGTCTATTCTGAAATGTCTGCAGGCATGGCTTGATTTAGGTCTATGCGTAAGTATGCTATAGGCACACATTTCAGCTATCTCTGCCTTCACCAGCATACCGTGGGCATCCAACACTTACTTATACTGTTTTTCAAGATGCAATTTGGTTGAAACCTTGAATTGTTTCCAAAATGAGATCTCCCATTGCTGTTGGACGTTGTTGCATCAGATGCCTTTAATCACTCTGTGGTACCTCTCTCTGAAAACTGCTTTACTGGGGGCAATTATATCAGCCAGAAGAGAGTCAGCATTGGTGGCCTTGGAATTTAAAGAACCCATACTCGCGTACTTCCCAGACATGGTGGTACTCATGCCAATACTCAAATTTGTGCCTGAACTGACTTTCAGAGTCCATATCACACAAGAGGTTGTCCTCCTACGTTCCTTTTGGGGAGTACTCAAGAAATTAGCCCATCGGATGTGGGCCAAGCTTTAAAATGTTTAATCAAGGCGACTTCTGCCATGAGGAAGTCAGAGCATCTGTTTGTCATTCCAGGTGGAACACATAATGATTTTACGGCTTTCAGCAAGATTATTGCCTCTTGGTTGGTAAAGCTCATCTCCTTGGCCTACAAATTGAAAGGGTTGGCTGCACCAGGAGAATCACGGCACTCTTCACTAGAAGGGTCTCGACCTTGAGAGTGGCAGCAGGCTGAGTGTCTGAAACTATCTGCAAGGCAGCTACGTGGGTACCAAAATATTCATATTCATGGCTTAATGACAGTTGAGTTTGGCAGAGGCGTCCTGGCTTCTGTTTTTTAGTCAGAATTGAGGAGTGTGTAGTATTATCCCTCCCCTGTTTTGTCTAGTTAGTTCCCAGCTGTGCTGACATGGAGCCGTCAGGAAAACGGAACATTGAATACAAATACTTACTGTAATTTTCATTTGCTGATGAGCTCCATGGCAGCACAAATCCCACCCAGCTTGGTAGGACAAGTTACAGAACGCCTAGGCTGTAGGTGGGCTCAAATGTATATGAGTTATGTCCTGGAGGCATGGGGGGTGGAGCCTATACCCAGCTGTGCTGCCATGGAGCTCGTCAGGAAAAGAAAAATTACAGTAAGTATTTGAATTCAATTTTCCATTTTTTAATGCTGTGCTGCAAGTGTCACTGCATTTGGTTACTACCATTACCATTTTTAACTTCTTTGGCTAGCCGCTCTTTTTCCGCCTTCTTTGTTATACTTAGCCATACTCAATGTAACGGTTCAGTGATTCTTAGAACTTCAGAATCATGACAGCTTTACATTATTCATGTATTTATTGCATGCATATAATCCATGTTACCACTATGTTTTGCTGCTGCTTGCTTGCCAGTAAATTATCCAAAAAGTTGTTTTAAGCCTATGTTTGTCTTTTTGACAAACACACCTCTTGAAGTGGTTGCAAACCTACAAAAAACAAAACAAAAAACAAACCTGCAAGACAAAGGCATAATGAGCTAGTATACACAGCATACTAGCTCATTATGAAATACTCACCTTAGATCAAAGCCCCCGCAGTGGTCTCGACACACTGCTCTGCCAGGCGACATGTCTTCCGGAGTTATTTCTGAGTATCGTGGGCTCCGGTGCTGTGATTGGTCAGAGCCGCAATGACGTCACTCCCGTGCATGTGCGCGGGAGCTGCCGGTAATGGCATGTCAGCTAAAGCAATGGCACAAATGAGCTGTTGCTTTAATGCGCATGTGCCGATGACGTTGGCACATGCTGATACAAGGGATATCTCCTAAACCGTGTAGGTTTAGGAGATATCCATGGTAGCCACAGGTAAGCCTTATTATAGGCTTACCTGCAGTGAAAAGTGGTTTGTAAGGGTTTACAAGCACTTTAAAATCATGTACAGTCATTTCTGTGTCAGGGCCGTCCTCAGACAAATGATCCTTGTGATCGCCTGTCTGATTGACGGTGATGACATCACTGAATGGGCTCCCAATCACCTGACACCCTCACGCTCCTTGGATTGGTTATACCAATCACATGGGTGTATCTCATATACCTTGCTACACACATATAAAGCAGTCTGTTTCAGACTACAGACAGACTACCTGGAACTTGTGAGTGTCTCCCTTGATGACAGAACATACATTTCAATGCTGTCATTGCATTTGGTTACTATGATTACCATTTTTTAACACCTTTGGCTAGCCGCTCTTTCATTCTTGTATTTATTCAATTATTATTATTTAATCTTCTCATTACATGGTCCCTGCAGAGGGCAAAAATCTGCATGCCTGATAGACCCTGCCAAGGAGGGGGTCCAACACGGAGGGTAAGAGTCCACCTTTATCACTTTCTCACTTATTGGAGTCACCGCCAGTGGATTTGCACCATCCTGCACATCTCTCTCCTTTGTCAATCCACTCATAGGGGGATTAGTTGCTGCTGAGCTGTATAGTGGATGGAAGCTTTTTTTCACTGATGAACTTTTTATATTTGAACCCATGGACTGAGTTAGTTTGATTTTCAGATTTTCACGCTATTAATATCATTGTATTTCACATGTACACATTTTTTGCTTTCTTCTTTTTATTTGAGTTTTTATGTTTTGCACTTATATATTTTTACCACTCATGGAGTCATTTACTTGCTCTCAGTAGATTGTGGTTTTTACTACTACCCACATGTATTCACATCTATGTGTGTATTTTCATATAATTAGCGCACTTTACTTATTTTTTTATTCTTGTATTTATTGCATACATATAATCCATGTTACCATCATGTTTTGCTGCTACTTGCTTGCCAGTAAATTATCCAGGGAGTTATTTCAAGCTTCTGTTTGTCTTTCTGCCAAACAATACACTTTCTATAATCATGTATATATTTTATGTCAGGGCCGTCCTCAGACAAATGATCCTTGTGAGCGCCTGCACAGCTACAGCAATGTTATTCATACTTTCTATTTTTTTTATCTCGCCTGTCTTCACTTTTTGTAGAGTCTGTTTTTTGGACTTAAACTCTGCCACTCTACCTCTAGGGGCATTTTCCCCTCCTGCTGGCAGAGCTCAGCTACAACGGGACAATTTGGAGAGCTTTAACCTCATGATCCACATTGTGTTTTTATATCTGTCAATGGTAAAGATGTCCGCCATGTGAGTATTTTTCAGACAAAAATGCCATTTTGATGTTTTGTTTGCTATTTGTCATGCCTGCTTTTACTTTCTATATACCATTTTTTTTTGATACTCTGTTATTATATTACCAGATGTCACAGCTTTCTCTGACCATCCCCCAAAGATGGAATTTAAATGTATATTCCAAACATGTTAGGATTTCTTTTGTGGTTATGGCCTCTTACTGTGAGATTAACCGTGTGTCATACAATTCAGCTGTATATTATGCATATATGATTACCATTCATGTATAGTAAATGTGATATTCTCGTCTATTGTTAGACGGTTTTTATCAATAAAATTTTTACTTTTTATTATACTTCTTTACGCTTCTTTCTGGTTTCCAACCTATGCCTATAAAGTCCCAGGGGGCATCTACTTTGTTTTTTTTGTTAGTCCTTCCCTGGTTCAACCCCTCTGGTGGTTTTGGAACAAGGCCCAGTTCTCTGGCTCGATGAGAAACTCTGGTTGCCAGGCACAATGGCCAGCAGTTTAACCATGGGCAGATATCCCGGGCGACACCCCCATATGTAGCGCTACCCCTGCAGGAGCCTCTGGTGAATAAAGGAATCTCCCACCCTGCACGGCCTGACACACAGAATCTTCCACACACACTGGAGACAAAAATCAGTCCTTGCAGCTTGGTTTTTGTATTTTATTAGAGGTATTGAACTTGGATAGGTTTGAGGGTATTTATGGGGTGCCCACTTGATCAAGGTAGTAGCAAAACTCTTCAGGGACACAACTATATACAGCCTGTACACACTCTTCTTCTTCTACCTCCAGCACATGCTTGGAGAACTACAACTCCCAGGACCAGCTGGCACTGTTTGGATGATCTAAAAAAGGCTCAGTTAGATCTGTAGCAACCACCCTTTACAGGCAGGGACCAAGGGCTTCTCTAGTGTGTAGCAAAATTTCCTAGTGCCCAGCTGTCCTCCTCCTCCTGTGGCTACTGATCCCAGTATCACCTCTTCAGGCACTGCCAGCCCACCTGGCTGCAGCTACCCCTTCCACTTGCCCTCCTGACTAAGACTTTACAGTCTTCCCTGACTCTGACTCTGCATCTATCCCAGACTTCTCTCACTCAGTCCTCTCATGGAATGCTTCTCAGTCCTCTTGGCTGCAACACTCACCAACACATTTGGCTGTCTTCTTTCCTGGAGATTTGCCTGGCAGTGTTCTCCTGCTGTCTTCCACTTGCTCCTGTGCCTCTGGACAGGACACCCTAATGCACCGTAAAAAAGGTTCCTTCTGCACCCAGGCCCAAGGTCACCCCCCAGACTGGGGGGCACCCCTCCTGGGCCACCGACAGCCTAACATTCCATCTCCATCTTCCACCCAAACTCCACACTGCCCCAGTTGATCTGACCCAGAATATCTGAGGGGGCCTTCCCCCTGCCAACCCATCTGTTGGGGATTGGTCAGGGCCCTCATGAATACTCCAAACAGCTCCTTCCCTCCCATTCTTCTAGAATCTTCCACTTGTTTCTAGAAATAGGGCAAGGTTTTAAAGATGTTGCCTGTGACTCATACCAGCTTCCCTGAGTGACTCACCTGACCCAGATTAACCAAAACACAGGCTTGGCTTTCAGCCAAACCTGCCAATTTACCTACACTTAAAGTGTTACTAAACCCAGCAATATAAAAACAAATCATCCCCCCCCCCCCCACAATGCACACAGCTTCTAAATCTTCTTTTTATATCCTAATACTGCTGCTATATACCTTTTTTTTCCTTTTTCTTCTGTATATCGTGGTAAACTGCAGGGTCCCAGCGATTCTAGAGCCTTCATGTAGGAGAAGATTCCACTCTCCTCTGATCAAACTTCCTCTGTATCAGTATACCCTCACCTGCGATCTAGCCAGCGCTGATTGGCACTGTGCCAATGACATGCTCAGTGCTAAAAAAAAACATTTTCAGCATAAAAGACACAACTGAGCATGTGCAGGTTGGCCACTGCCTATGTGTTAGCTGGCCTTCCCAAGATAGACAATGAAAGAAGGGGAGGATATTTGAACACAGGATAAAACAGACTTTTGGTTTAATTATTTTTATTGGTTTAATGATAGATAACAATATTGCAGGTTACATAAAACGTTTGATACACTCTGTCAGATGAAAATGCGCGTTGAAACAGGTATTCAGTAAATACATGTAGAGGTGTTTGAACTAAACATAGCATAGCAGAGGTATTAGATGGAACAATCCCATGAACGAAAAATTCAGGGTTAAGGGGGGACCAGTGAGACAAGACCATCAGGACCCACTGACTGGTAACAATGGGTAACCATACCTGTGTAAGTGGACCAAGATAGAATTAGAGTTTTAATAAGCTGTTAAATATCCAGGACAGGACGTTTCTCCACCCCATGGGGAACTCGCTGTGGAGATGACCTACCCAGAAGCAGCCTCTGGATTATATATTGGTCACAGAAATTGGTCATTTTTGTCTACCCCGGTCTGCCCCTCTCAGTTTCAAAAATGACAATCGTGGTGTAAAACAAAGCCATGAATTAATCATTCAGTTTGGCACGTGAATGGGCGGAAGACTTCCAGATCCACCCATTCCAGCCTCAGCCTATGCATTCAAAAGTACAGTTAACTTTGATGGAAGAAAGAGAGGCAAAAGTAATACTTGGTCAACTAGCTCCTGTATCTAGTGTACCAGCGGTGGTATTCTGTCGCCAAGTTATGAAGGAGAAGGAAAAGGAGTTAGAGGGAAAGGAAATAAAGAATCAGAGAAGTCAGCAACGAAAAAAGAATAGTGATATTAGGAGAAAAAGGAAGGAAGGTCACCTAGAGTATGTTGGAATATTCGGGGATATCTGCTAAACCGGATGTATTGGAACCCCTACGTATGTAGCCCAGGGCTCCCAAATTAAATCAAATTTATGGGTTTTGTCCAGTAATTTGCTGACAATCTTCTCCTGGGCCATGATCCAGGATATCTTACGTTTCATTGCGGTTATTGGCACCGAGTGTCTCTTCCAGTGTCTGGCAATAGTAATTTTGGCACCCAGATAAAACAGACTTTTAACAGTGCAGAGGATTAACCCCTAAAGTACCACAGTGAGTATAACAAGCATGCTATTCTGCATGTACAGACAGGTTTTACTGTTGTGAGTTTAGTAAAAAAAAACTATTTACTTCTAGCACACTAGAGGGTGCTACACTAGCATTGCCTCGCTAGTATATACTGTATATATTTGACAGGATATCATCTGTGACAACTCTACAAGACTCATGGTCCTACCTAAGGGTGGTGATCATCTCCCCTTTTCTCTGGTTTATTCTCTGGAGATCCGAGTATCCTCATTATTGCCTCACACTTGGCTTGCTCTCTCTTGAGCTTTAATTTATGAGAGGTTACGCAGTGATCCTTCTACCATACCTATCTAATTATTCTACTCTGCTACCTATAGCTTTTTACATCTGTAAGAAATGAGATGTTGTATGATCCTCCTGAATGTCCCCCCATGCCAACCTTATTTCTTTAACCACCTCAATACAGGGCACACACCCTTCCTGCCCAGGCCATTTTTATGCTTTCAGCGCTGTCACTTTGAATGACAATTGCGCGGCCGTGCCACACTGTAACCATGTGAAATTGTTATCATTTTCTTTACACAAATAGAGCTTTCTTTTAGTGATATTTAATCAATCCTGGGTTTTTTATTTTTTCCTAAAACAAAAAAAGACCAAAAAATAAAAAAGTTTTTCTTAATATCTGTTAGTAAATTTTGTAAATAAGTAATTTTTCTCCTTCGCTGATGGGCGCTGATGAGGCGGCACTGATAGGCTGCACTGATGAGGTGGCACTTATGGGCACTGATAATATTTGGCACTGATAGGCAGCACTGATGGGTGGCACTGGTAGGCACAGATAGGTAGCACTGGTGGGCACAGATAGGCAGCACTAGTAGCCACGGATAGGCGGCACTGATGGGCAGCAGTGATGGACATTGATGGGCAACACTGACAGCCAGCACTGACTGGCATCACTAATGGCCACTGATTGCTGGCACTTGTGGGCACAGATTGGTGGCAATTGTGGGCACTGGTTGGCACTGATTGCTGGTAGTGGTGGGTAATAATTGCTGGCACTGGTGGGCACTAATTGTAATCAGGGCACTGATTATCAGTGCCCTGATTACATACCTAGCTGTCCCCTGTGAGGAGATGCCACCGATCGGCTCTCCTCGCCTCACACTCTGGCAGTGTGAGGCGAGGAGTGCCGATTACCGGCATCTCCCTGTTTACATGTGGCCAGCTGTAATTGGACACAGCTGATCACATGGTTAAAGAGCCACGGCTCTTTACACACTTTGGGGGTCCTAGCAACATGGCGCAGCCGCGATTGCCGCACTGCATGCCCCTGGGGCGCACGAGAGCGGTCATTTTGGGAGGACATCATATGACGCCCACCCAGAATTAGAGCCGCACCGCCCAGCCGTCATTTGATGGTGGGTGGGCGGGCGGCAAGTGGTTAAGGGGTGCATCCCTCTCATTGCATTATGGTAGATCCTGTCTTATCCTCTCTATCGATGGCAATTTTCTCTTTTGCTCCTTACCTATGTATACTTATTCTATTCTTCAATAAAATGTTTGAAGAAGAGAAAATATATGAAATCTTCACCAAAATTCTAATTAGCCACTCAACTGGTAAGAATTATTACACCCCAGTACACCATGATAATTGTATTACATGTATGACCATCTCAGCCGCTTTATCTACTCCATAGGAATCCTCACATTACAGGGAGATGAGAAATGTCTTTATTTTACAATGTATCACCAGCCAGGTTCTTAGGAGTAAGGCCCCTTTCACACGATTTAAGCATTATTAAAATCACTGCTCCTGAAAAAACGGCCGTTTTTAAAACTTTTTTTGCATTGATCCATGTCCCCTGGGGCAGGACCCAGGTCCCCAAACACTTTTTATGACAATAACTTGCATATAAGCCTTTAAAATTAGCACTTTTGATTATTCATGTTCGTGTCCCATAGACTTTAACAGTGTTCGCGTGTTCGAGCGAACTTTTTTCCTGTTCGCATGCTCTGGTGCGAACTGAACAGGGGGGTGTTCGGCTCATCCCTAATATACAGTAATCCCCCGTACACACGATCGGAAATTCCAACCATGTGTGCGGTCCATCAGACTTTCGCTGGTGGAATTTCCACCAGCAAAAGATTGAGAGCAGGTTCTCTATTTTTCCGACGGAAAAAGTTCCTATCGGAAATGCCGTTCGTCTGTAGCAATTCCAACGCTCAAAATCCCTATGCATGCTCGGAAACAATTCAACGCATGCTCAGAAGCATTGAACTTCATTTTCTCGGCTCGTCGTAGTGTTGTACGTCACTGTGTTCTTGACAATCGAAAGTTCAGAGAACTTTTGTGTGACCCGGGTGTATGCAAGACAAGCTTGATCGGAATTCCGTCGGAAAAACCCATCCAAGGTTTTTCAGACGAAAATTCAGATGGTGTGTACGGGGCATTAGATTTTCATAAACTTCCATCCCATCACCATTGGGATCCCACCAGCACTCTTCAAGGGCTCCTCTGTCCCCTGATTTGGGGTCTCCCATGTGTGACATGGATTCAGTGTGGAAAGGCCGGCAGTGACACATCGGGGGGGACTCCATTCAGAAAATAAGGATCCCCCACCATGGGGGAGGGGAGGGGGAGACTCCATTCAGAGAACAAGGATCCCCCCACTATGGGGGAGGGGAGGGGGAGACTCCATTCAGAGAACAAGGATCCCCCCACTATGGGGGAGGGGAGGGGGAGCCGGCTGTGTAAGATAAATACCGGGATGACAGATAAATGCCGGCTGTGTTCCCTGAGTCAGGTTATATATGAAATGTTCAGTTTTTATCTTCTTCATTACAAAACAGAATCCCCCATCCTGTCCTGGTGTATTACTTCATCTGTGATCATCCATTCTCCTCTTGGGTCGGGTTTGCTCAGATTTGTATCTCATCCTCATCCAGAGCAATGTCCCCTCCCCTCCTCCATTCACAGCAATGTCCCCTCCCCCCTCCTCCATTCACAGAAATGTCCCCTCCCCTCCTCCATTCACAGCAATGTCCCCTCCCCCTCCTCCATTCACAGCAATGTCCCCTCACCCCTCCTCCATTCACAGCAATGTCCGCTCCCCCTCTTGTATTCACAGAAATGTCCCCTCCCCCTCCTCCATTCACAGCAATGTCCCCTCCCTCCTCCATTCACAGCAATGTCCCCTCCCACCTCCATTCACAGCAATGTCCCCTCCCCCCTCCTCCATTCACAGCAATGTCCCCCCTCCTCCATTCACAGCAATGTCCCCTCCTCCATTCACAGCAATGTCCCCTCCCCCTCCTCCATTTACAGCAATGTACCCTCCCCTTCCTCCATTCACAGCAATGTCCCCTCTCCCCCTTCATTCACAGCAATGTCCCCTCCCCCCCTCCATTCACAGCAATGTCCCCTCCCCCTCCTCCCCAATTCACAGCAATGTCCCCTCCCCCTCCTCCATTCACATCAATGTCCCCTCCCCCTCCTCCATTCCCAGCAATGTCCCCTCCCCCTCCTCCATTCACAGCAATGTCCCCTCACCCCTCCTCCATTCACAGCAATGTCCCCTCCCCCTCTTGTATTCACAGCAATGTCCCCTCCCCCTCCTCCATTCACAGAAATGTCCCCTCCCCCCTCCTCCATTCACAGCAATGTCCCCTCCCCCCTCCTCCATTCACAGCAATGTCCCCTCCCCCCTCCATTCACAGCAACGTCCCCTCCCCCCTCCTCCATTCACAGCAATGTCCCCCCTCCTCCATTCACAGCAATGTCCCCTCCTCCATTCACAGCAATGTCCCCTCCCCCCTCCTCCATTTACAGCAATGTACCCTCCCCCTTCCTCCATTCACAGCAATGTCCCCTCTCCCTCTCCATTCACAGCAATGTCCCCTCCCCCCCCTCCATTCACAGCAATGTCCCCTCCCCCCTCCTCCCCAATTCACAGCAATGTCCCCTCCCCCCTCCTCCATTCACATCAATGTCCCCTCCCCCTCCTCCATTCACAGCTGTAGCAGAGGCTCTTCCTCCTGGGTCATATAGTAATCTTCATTTCTGATCGGAGCTTTTCCAGATTTTTTTAGTTTTCTTCTTGATTCCTCTGACAAGGAGTCGTCACTGACCCTAGAAGAGAAGATATAAAGAGTCATCAGATCTCAGCAGAATTCTCTCCACTATTTCCCAGCATCCTCCAGGATATCTATTAAGCTCACCACACACATTACAATCTGATTGTACAATCTCTGTTTGAACTTCCAACAAGTATGTAGAGTAAGGATCTGTCTGATTGTATAGAGACTGATAGGATAGTTTAGGTCGGTCCTCATATTACATCGTTCTGGAAGATATAAAGCTGATTGTATAAAGATTGTATGGTCAGATTGTACTGTGTGTGATGATCTTACACCATCTTGTCACCTTCTTGTAGGACTTTACCAACTAAGAAGTGACACTGCACAATGGAGGATGATGGGAGATATCAGATTATAGAACAGGAAATCTTCCTCCTCATTGGTCATTTGTTCTGTGATGTCCCAAACCCACCAATCACAGTCACACTTCTCTTTCTTTCTCATCCAATGAGGGACACAGCAGTTCAGATAAGTTTGGGTTATACTGCCACCTACAGGAGAATATGACACTGGCAAATGAAAAGATTGTGGGCGGGGCCAGGATAATCCCTACTACTGCCAGCATGCCTCAGTTTTTTGCTGGTGTCCTAGGAGGACGGATGTCTTTTCTCTACTCTGATTAGAAAAGTTTAAAGTTTTATTAAACCCAAAAGCCAACATTTCTTATATTGCAGCTCACCAATTCTTAGATGTGACGGCTGTAAAAGATTTCCTTTTTTTGGCTTTCTTCTATTTTCATTTGGTGAACCAGCCAGCAGGTCTTTTCAAAAGCACAACATCTCCAGCAGAATGTATCAGTTTACATGGATGAGACAAACCATTTAACACTGGCAGTGGTGATTAATATGATCAGCTTTTATTTATTCATGAAAAACTTTTATCCCCAAAAACTGTTTGTTGTAACTGACTATAAAGTGTGAGCTGGAGTTTGGCTTCAATTTGTTAGTGTATCTAAATCTGCTAATACATTTATCACAACCATTCAGATGACTAAAAATGCTACTGTGCCTCCTTTTCTCCTTCCTCTAGAGTTGTGTCTCACTAATACAGGAGATGTCTTACTGGCCAGACCACCGGAGATAATAGAGGAAAAAAACGAATGCAGCCCCCACATCTAATGATTGGTCAGCTGTGATATGACATTCTTGGCATCTTTTTTCTTCCATTCAATAAAGATTGTTGTAGATTATTGGTGATCTGATGTATAAATACAGATAAGTGGCTCCTCCCCATGAGACTGGAGATGTGTGAAGGATGTGTGTTCCCCGGTGACTGGTCTCTCTCACCTTCTGTCTGCAGGAATTCTATTACTTTGCTGATCTGAACTCTCTCTACAAGCTTGAGCTGTTTCCTGTCCTCTGCTCTGTACATTCCAGCTTTGGAGATCTCAGAGTCCATCCACTGTCCATGTTGTACTTCTTATTATCTAATCATCAGTCACATTTACATGTCATAACCATCACCAACAATTCCATCTTCTGTGGAGGATTATCAGCAATCAATGCTGGAGACTAGAGGGGACTTCCTCACACTGCACTTCTACTTTACCATAGTACCAGTACTGGTATGGGGGATGGGTGTTGTATGGAAGGCTGGGGGGGGACAATGCTGTCACCTTTTATTCTCATAGGGGGTTATTTTTGATAGGGGGCTTCAGTCCATTATCCACTATTAATACAATTATTTAGTACATGAGCTTCCCATTGTACCATTTTATATTCCTCTTTTTGTCATTTAAAGTATATCTAATCCCAAGAAGAAGACTTGGATGTCTTGTATCTCCATCGTGTGTCCTCCTCCTTGGATGTATCTAGGAAGGATTTCAATGCAGTCATGCAGCACTGAGGATTTCTGACAGCAAAGGCCGTAAGCTCCTCCCCCACCTTCCCCTGCAGAATCTCTATCTGATCTGCACACAGCATTAGCAGCCTTTCATCTTTCATCTATCTAGACTCTATTGGATGCCGAGTCTCTAAAGCCCATGAGAGATGAACCTGTACCTGAGGAATCAGTCTTCTGCCATTACTCCCAACATAAACACTCTGAGGGCACTTTCACACTGGGGCGGGCGTCGGCGGTAAAGCACCGCTATTTTTAGTGGCACTTTGCCATAGTTTTTGCGGCATTTTTTGGCCACTAGCGGGCGGTGCTTTTAACCCCCACTAACGGCCAAAAAAGGGTTAAAAGCGGGCAGGGGCACTTGGGAGCAGTGTATACACCACTCCTACAGCACCTCAAAGATGCTGCTTGCAGGACTTTTTGGAGCGTCCTGCCAGCGCACCGCTCCAGTGTGAGAGCCCTCGGGCTTTCTCACTGGAGTGAGAGGAGAGGCGCTTTGCTATAGCACCTGTAAAGCACCTCAGTGTGAAAGTAGCCTTACTGATGTGGTGAGCACCACTTTAAACCTTGGAGAACAGCCAGTCCCCTCCACCAGTGCTCTCCCCAGTCTAGGCTCCTTAGGGGCTCCTAAGACCACCAAGGCCTTTCCAGTGCATCTTCTGGTTGCAGTCTCCCTTTATGGAAAATCCTGACAAGCTCATTGTGCCTCCCAAGCAATCTGCCATCCTTGTAACCATTTGAGAAAGAGTTTGTTAAAAGTGGTGTGCCCCCCACACAGGGCCGTCTTTAATATTGATTGGACCCTGGGCAAAAATTTTCTTGCCCCCCCCATTCAATTTTACTCTCCACCTGCTCCGAGACATACAATAAATAGCAGCTAGACTTAAAATCAGTTTACTATATCAGATCAGGCACCAATTGCAATTGGTTGCCAGCGATTACAGCATATCATTACGGCTTACTGACTGGTTCCTAGAGGTTAAAGCACACATTACGGCTCACTGATTAGTTGCTAGAGGTTACAGGAAATGATTTATGCTTGTTAATTGGTTGCTAGGAATTACTGTAGAGTATTACTGCTCACTGATTGGTTGCTAGAGGTTACAGCACATCATCTCCTCACTGCAGGGGGGCATGAAATACATGAATACATATGAATGCCGCCTTTATTTACATATCATTGCCGCCGGCCGTAGCTATTTATTTAGTAATGCCGCCGCTATTTACATATGAATGCCGGTTATTTACATGTAAACACAGGGTCTGCAGGTGAGTCATCTGTACACAACAATAAGGCAGAGCTGGGCAGTATTAGTACCAGCACTTTACACTGAGATATTGTGACACAGCACAGGGCTAAAACTTCAAAGGACAAGGGAATTTAAACTGGAATAGTTGGCAAGTATGAGGTAGCTGCTTTGGGCCCCACAACAATGACAGGGCCCGGGGCAACCGCCCCTTTTGCCCTGCCTTAAAGACGGCCCTGCCCCCACATGGAGTCAGCACAAGAAACCATGATGGGCCCCCCTTCCATCTGAGCCCCGGGCTTCCAATTTTAGGAGAGTGTCCATGGACATCCTCCCAAAACCGTGCTTCCTGCATGACCCCTGGGACGTGCATCCAGCGCAATCACATCAGGCCTTTACCATGTGATCAGCTGATCACATGTAAACAGACTTGCCGGTTATCCACAGCCCTTTCCTCACACGCTGTGTCTGTGTGAGGAAAGGACTGCCGTTAACTGTCAAGAATGTCAGTAAATTGTTTACACTGATAATCAGTGCCCCAATCATCAGTGCCATCTATCAGTGCCCATCAGTGCCTTCTATTAGTGCTCATCAGTGCCTTCTATCAGTGCTCATCAGTGCCTTCTATCAGTGCTCATCAGTGCCCATCAGTGCCTTCTATCAGTGCTCATCAGTGCCCATCAGTGCCCATCAGTGCCTTCTATCGGTGCCTTCGATCAGTGCTCATCAGTGCCCATCAGTGCCTTCTATCAGTGCTCATCAGTGCCCATCAGTGCCTTCTATGAGTGCCTTCTATCAGTGTCCATCAGTGAATGCTATCAGTGCCCATAACAGTGAATGCTATTAGATCCCATCAGTGACAGCACGGCTCTGAGCGGAGATTGTGTGTCATATAACAATAGCACAGAGAGACACTGGGGGCGGCATTAATGTTTTATTTGTCTGTCCTCTCTGACACGGATGACAGAGGACACACAGCTGATCTCACGGCTCCCCCTTCTCCCCCCTCCCCTCTCTTGTGCCGTGCCAGAGAGGACCGACAAATAGAACATTAATGCCGCCGCTGGTGTCTCTCTGTGCTATTGTTATATGACACACGATCTCCGCTCAGAGCGTGTGTAAAGAGCAACCCCGCTGCCCCCCCCAGTGGCGGAATGCCGGGCCCCGTCGCAACTGCAACTGTTGCGACCCCGGTAATTCCGCCACTGAGTCAGCAGTATGACCCATCACTTGAAGTATCTGGATCTAATCCTAGAGTATTTCATAGAGTATTTCTTCCTCGGGTGACACTTCAATCTCTCTGCTCCCAGACCGGGACTCTTCAGTCCAGGAGTCTTTTATGAGGGGCTCACCCATAAGTGCAGCTAGATCTCTTATAACTATGAGGTGTAAATGTTTTATAAGAGTTCACAATGTCCTTAGTGGTGGTTGTTGATTTTTGAAGAATTTTGGATTGCACATGGTGTTTCACTTTTGCACTATAACTATACAAATCACTAATTGTGGTATGTGTTTATATTCATTAACTGCAGTTTTACAGAAGGTCCCTAAAGTGTTATAATAGATATACATCTTATATCTTATACCAGGTTATTTTGTGGAGTGCGCACTGGTGGACATTAAGGCTCCACACTTGAGTGATCCAAATCTGGGGTGAAATCACCGCAATTCTGCCCGCAATTAGAAATTGTGGCAAATCATGAGACGCTTGTGTGATGCCAATACTTCTTAATAACACTCCAATCGTGGTGCAATTTTGCCACGAGATAAATCGTGCTGCAATTGCGGAAAGTTGCAACACGTGAAGCAGGCGCTTCCTTTGAGCAACAGCATCGCGTGTTGCAATTTGCTGTGATTGCAGCAAGATTTATTGTGTGACCATCACGGCAAAATTGTGCCGCTATTGGGGTGCCATAAAGAGGTATTGGCATTGCACAAGCATCCTGTGATTTGCCGCAATTTTGATTCGCGGGCAGAATTGTGCTCCAGATGAGAGCTGAGATGTGAATGGAGCCGAATGTAAAAATGTGGGTGTGTTTTCTTTTAAGGGAATAATACTTCCCTCATGTCTCACTTTGGCCGGCTCCCTACATCTGTGTGACTGATCCCCCAAAGCCTCTTGTCTCAAGCACTCTGGCAGATATGTAGGAAGGCCAGTATGGTGGCCTGAATTTATGGGAGGAGCCCGGGGGGTATTTAAGCAGCCCGCTCACCTGTGGTGCTTGTCGGTTTCCTGTGCGCGATATACGTCACTAGGCCGACTATTCGAATACCAGCGTCCGCTAGTTCTTGTCTCGCAAGTTCCCGTTTTCGCAAATTTCCGTGCTCGAGAGTTTCGAAGTCCGTATTACCGATTCATAGTTCGTACCGCACGTCTGGCTTGGCTATCGCAGGTAGGGTTCCGTCGGACTTTGTTTTTTACGCATTGTTAGATATCATGTCACTAAACTGTGATATCAAACTTACGAGTCACTCGCAATTTCTCAAACGTAACCGCAAGGCATACCACTCGCACTTTCGTTATGTTACCATTTCTCGCTATCTGAAAAAACCACCGTGACATAGACGTCGCTTCATTTCAGGTATGTCTAATTATTACCAGGCGTCAGCAAACAGCTGTAGCGATTCGCAATTCCTTATCGAACCACGTCAGTTCGATAGCAATCATTTCTCATTTTTGAACATTTCTAAATACATTTCTAACATTTCAAACCATTTCAAATCATTTCTTTCATTTCAGTCACGTACCGCGCTCCGATTCGAATCCAGTCGCATCTAAAGATGCACCGATTCGCTCCGGTGTGCCCCAGTAGTTACTGCCTCATTTCAGTACATGCTCCAGAGTCACGTCATTATCAGTCACTTTCGACTCACCGATTCGTACCTCTGTCATGGTTATCATGCCACGTATCACGCTCCATTACGAATTCAGTCGCATGGAAATGCACCGATTCCTCTCGGCGTGCCCCAGGTATTGGCCACATTTCAGTACATGCTCCAGAGTCCGATTCACAGTCAGTCGCTATAGCGGCATGATCGATTCGCGCCTCTGTCATGGCAACAAATGTTACACCTGCACTTACCACGCTCCGGTTCGAATCCAGTCGCATCTTCAATGCACCGATTCGTTACGGCGTGCTCCAGGGCCCGGCCTCATTTCTGGACATGCTCCAGAGTCCGGTTCGTTGTCAGTCGTAGTTTGCGGCTCACCGATTCGTGCCTCTGTCATGGGAATCATTTCAACTGTCACGAATCACGTTTCGATACGAATCCAGTCACATTCATGATGCAACGATTCGTCCCGGCGTGCCCCAGGTATTTTCGGCCACATTTCAGTACATGCTCCGGAGTCCGGTCGTTGTCAGTTGCAATCGCGACATGATCGACTCGTGCCTCTGTCATGGCACGTGCCTCTACCATGACAAATCATTTCATAATTTCACTCATCTCACTGTCACGTACCGTGCCCCGATTCGAATCCAGTAGCATCTGAGATGCACCGATTCGTCCCGGCGCGCCCCAGTTGTCTTGGCCTCATTTCATTTGTACTCCATAGTCCGACTCGTCATTTGTCGCAGTCGGAAAAAAAAAAAAATATATATATATATATATAAAAAAAAACATATGTGTATATATATATATATATATAAATGAACATCAGGTGGGTTACCCTCTTATCTTGAAGTCCTTGTTCAATCAAAGCACCGTCAAGGTGGACTCCCAAAACTCCACCATAAATGATAGAAAAAACACATGGAACGATGCTTGATGCCAAAAAGTGTCCTTTTACTGAAAAGTTAATCCATTAATTGTTTCAAAATACAAGCAAGCCACTGTACAGTTCCGAGCACAACTCGCTCTTCGTCAGGCTTTTCAGGCTGTGTGTGAAAGGCTAAACCACACTGTGTTCCTTTATCCACACCCAGTCTGATACACACCTGTGTCACATAATTAATTATCCTATACAAAACACCTAAAACCATTCCAAATTTAACCCTATTAAATAAACCTACTACCCTAAAACCATCCTAAATTCCCCAATAGGGGATAATCTACAAGATAGGTTCATCATATTACATCTCAAATATCCTCATCATATCACTTATGAACCAATTATATTATCTCATTTAATTAGCTCGGTGTTTTGTAAATATTTCTCATGAATATACATATGTTGCTATTTCTATACATGTCTCAAGTTTCTTCATGGATTCCAGTTGATATTCTGCTATCTAGTATTTCCAACGGGAGCCTTTTGTGATCAATCTAAAGAAAATATAACATATTCAAAAAATAGTCATACCTCTAATCAATCTTGTACTATAAATTTTTAAACAAACAGAAACAAATCATAGTCCCTGTTCATACCATCAGGGTACAGGGACTGTAATTTGTTGATCCACCAAACTTCACGTCTTTTTAGTTTCAAAATCCTATCACCCCCTCTTTTGTCATGGGGAATCTCTTCTAAAACCATAAAGCGTAGATCTGTGTCTTTGTGGCCCATTTCTGAGAAGTGACGCGATACAGGTAAACTTGATTGAGGATGTCTAATTGTACTACGGTGTTGTGCGATACGGTCTTTAATTTTTTGGGTGGTTTCCCCCACGTAAAGGAGATTACAGGGGCATGTGAGAATGTAAATTACATATGATGACTGACAGGTGTAAAAACCGTTAATGATTATTTTCTTATTAGTCCTAGGATGAGAAAAATTATTCCCTTTGATAACTAAATTGCATTGAATGCAATTGAGACAGGGGTAACAGCCTTTTCTTTTACTGCCAAGAAAGGTCATCTTTTTCTCATCCTGCCTCTCTGGTTTAAATTCGGATCGCACTAAGAGGTCGCGCAAGGTTTTATTGCGCCGGTATGCCTTCATCGGAGTTAACTGAAACTCCTCTATATGAGGATAGGATCGTTTCAATATCGTCCAATGTTTTCTTAATACATTAAAGATCCTCTCGCTATAACTGTTAAACTGGAAGACAAATGGAATTCGAGGTTTGTCAACTGAGTATCTTTTCCTATTGGGAATTTCAATAGGATTCAAAATCTTATTTAATTCGTGTCGGATTATGTTTTCTGGGTAGCCCCGCTCCTTAAATTTGCAGCACATTTCATCTAATCTTTCATTTTTAACTGTAGTATCACTCACTATTCGCGTCACTCTGAGAAGCTGGCTTCTGATAATAGAACTAAAGACATGAGGGGGATGATAGCTGTCATATCTCAATAGCTGATTCCTGTCTGTAGGTTTCGTGTATATGTCAGTTTCAATCCGTCCCTGTTTTATATATGCCCGTATATCTAGAAAGGGGACCGAATCTCCACCAATATGAATCTTGAACTGGATCTCTGGTGAAATACTATTGATCATCTCATCAAACATTTTGAGTGATTCAATGTTGCCCCACCATATGACAAAAATGTCATCTATATAACGCCACCAGGTGGCGCAATGTTCCCGAAACAGATCATTCACAAAAATATGTTTTTGCTCAAAATCATGCATAAATGAACAGGCATATGGCGGGGCAACATTAGAACCCATAGCTACCCCCGTCAATTGCACATAGTACCGGTCCTTAAAGAGAAAATAGTTATTGTACAAAATCAATCTAAACAATTTCTCAAAAAAAATGATCTGAGCTTCTGAGTACTCCTGACATTTCCTAATTAGGCTTAGCGCTGCCTCAATGCCAGCCACATGAGGAATCGATGTATATAGACTTGTTACATCCCAAGTAACAAGGATATATTCATTCTGGATTTGTGGTAAGTCCCTGATTTTGGTCAGAAAGTCACCAGAGTCCTTGATGTAAGATGGGGTGGCCTTAACCAAGGGTGATAGTACTTTATCCAGTAACTTGGCCGTGGGTACAAAAATCGAATCCCTCCCCGATACAATCGGGCGTCCCGGTGGGGAATGTTTGTCCTTATGGATCTTGGGGAGTATATACAAGACCGGAATGCGGGTATGTGTTGGTAACAAAAATTCGCATAAATCGTGTGAAATTAATCCTTCTTTAAATGCCGGTTTCACAATATTCTCCAAGATCTTTCTAATACTCCATGTGGGATCTGATTGTAGAGGTTTGTATACTGTGTCGTCATCCAATTGTCGCCTGATCTCATTCTCATAAGCCTGGGGGTCCATAATGACTACCGAACCCCCTTTATCAGCAGGTTTGCAAATAATATCATTCCGTTTGGTTAATTCCCGTAATGTCACTCTTTCATGAGGGGACAGATTGTTAGGTACATGATCTTTAAAGTCCACTTGTTTCAACAAACGTTTCACATCTCGGGTAACCTCCTGTACAAACATCTCAACAGGGACATAAGTGGTAGGGGGGACGGATTTAGATTTCATTACCAGTCCTAGACTTTTACTGCTTAGTCTCCCTTCAGGTATGTCATTATGAATAAATGGTTTGTGAAGAAAATGGACCTTCCATCTAATATTGCGAAATAGGCGATACAGATCTTGATCTAACTGAAATGGATCTAGGTGACTTTTAGGACAGTAAGATAAACCACGGTTAAAAAGTCCTACCTCATCCGGTGAAAGGACCCGCCTGGAGATATTATGAACTAGGTCTCCCTTGGTCGGCCGCGGTTGCCTCGTGTATTGCGATATCTGTCGTGGCTTTCTTCTCTGTTGTATCGGGACCTGGTTTGCATCCGAGTGGTAGACCGTTCTCTGCGATCTGCTTGTAAAAAATTGGATGAGGAATCGGTATCTGTATTGGCTGAAGAGTTGTCAGATATCTCTCTCCTATGGCTTCCATAGTCGCTGCGACCTCGTCGGTTGTATGGACGTGGCCATCGGTACACCTGGTTCCTCTCATAATCCTCAATATCCCGATCAAATTTACTGCGTTTTCTGGTCTCCAATTCACAATGATACTTGTTAATACTTTCATCGGCCATCTCCTTACATTTATTAAACTCTTCCAGAGACATCGCAGTACGCAATTCTGATTCAATCTTGGTGAGTTGTTCCGACAATGAAGCCAATTCCTTATGTATGAATGAGATGGTCAAAGTCATTAAATCAAATGAACATTTGTTGAGAATTTGCATAAATGTACTCTTGAACTCATCATTATCGCTGAATAGGGTCGGGGCCAAACGTACCCTCAGACCTCTGGGGATTCGTTGTACTCGATGGTATTCGGCCAAGGTTAGCCCGTGCAATTCCAGAGAAGTATGTTTCCTTCTTAATTTCTCCCATGTACGAGAGTTGTAGACCGGGGTATTGCCCGTTAGAAAATTTCTGGATCCTGAGATCTGAGACATGATCTGTGTGGTCTCTTCTTGGGTGTATGAAAATGTAGCTCCATTAGTATCCATCACAACTGAAGGTAACTTACTCACTGGGAGTGTAATAAATGAACATCAGGTGGGTTACCCTCTTATCTTGAAGTCCTTGTTCAATCAAAGCACCGTCAAGGTGGACTCCCAAAACTCCACCATAAATGATAGAAAAAACACATGGAACGATGCTTGATGCCAAAAAGTGTCCTTTTACTGAAAAGTTAATCCATTAATTGTTTCAAAATACATGCAAGCCACTGTACAGTTCCGAGCACAACTCGCTCTTCGTCAGGCTTTTCAGGCTGTGTGTGAAAGGCTAAACCACACTGTGTTCCTTTATCCACACCCAGTCTGATACACACCTGTGTCACATAATTAATTATCCTATACAAAACACCTAAAACCATTCCAAATTTAACCCTATTAAATAAACCTACTACCCTAAAACCATCCTAAATTCCCCAATAGGGGATAATCTACAAGATAGGTTCATCATATTACATCTCAAATATCCTCATCATATCACTTATGAACCAATTATATTATCTCATTTAATTAGCTCGTGTTTTGTAAATATTTCTCATGAATATACATATGTTGCTATTTCTATACATGTCTCAAGTTTCTTCATGGATTCCAGTTGATATTCTGCTATCTAGTATTTCCAACGGGAGCCTTTTGTGATCAATCTAAAGAAAATATAACATATTCAAAAAATAGTCATACCTCTAATCAATCTTGTACTATAAATTTTTAAACAAACAGAAACAAATCATAGTCCCTGTTCATACCATCAGGGTACAGGGACTGTAATTTGTTGATCCACCAAACTTCACGTCTTTTTAGTTTCAAAATCCTATCACCCCCTCTTTTGTCATGGGGAATCTCTTCTAAAACCATAAAGCGTAGATCTGTGTCTTTGTGGCCCATTTCTGAGAAGTGACGCGATACAGGTAAACTTGATTGAGGATGTCTAATTGTACTACGGTGTTGTGCGATACGGTCTTTAATTTTTTGGGTGGTTTCCCCCACGTAAAGGAGATTACAGGGGCATGTGAGAATGTAAATTACATATGATGACTGACAGGTGTAAAAACCGTTAATGATTATTTTCTTATTAGTCCTAGGATGAGAAAAATTATTCCCTTTGATAACTAAATTGCATTGAATGCAATTGAGACAGGGGTAACAGCCTTTTCTTTTACTGCCAAGAAAGGTAATCTTTTTCTCATCCTGCCTCTCTGGTTTAAATTCGGATCGCACTAAGAGGTCGCGCAAGGTTTTATTGCGCCGGTATGCCTTCATCGGAGTTAACTGAAACTCCTCTATATGAGGATAGGATCGTTTCAATATCGTCCAATGTTTTCTTAATACATTAAAGATCCTCTCGCTATAACTGTTAAACTGGAAGACAAATGGAATTCGAGGTTTGTCAACTGAGTATCTTTTCCTATTGGGAATTTCAATAGGATTCAAAATCTTATTTAATTCGTGTCGGATTATGTTTTAAAAATAAAGTAGTATAAATAAAACGTTTGGGCCTCAGCCAACACCTGCATCAGAACTTGGTTAGCTATCAGTTGCGGCATAACCAATTTGTGCCTTTGCCAGGGCAAACATTTCACGGTTACATACCACACTCCAATTCAAATCCAGTCGCATCCGTGATGCACCAATGTCTTCCGGCATGCACCAGCGTTTCTTTTGCCTCCTTTCAGTACATGCTCCAGAGTCCGGGTCGCTGTCAGTTGCAGCTGCGGCACGACCGATTCGTGCCTCTGTCATGGCGAAACGTTTTTCATTCATTTCACTCTAATGCCCCGTACACACGGTCGGACTTTGTTCGGACATTCCGACAACAAAATCCTCGGATTTTTTCCGACGGATGTTGGCTCAAACTTGTTTTGCCTACACACGGTCGCACAAAGTTGTCGGAATTTCCGATCGCCAAGAACGCGGTGACGTCAAGCACGTACGACGAGACTAGAAAAGGCCAGTTCAGAACCAAGCGCGGCACCCTTTGGGCTCCTTTTGCTAATCTCATGTTAGTAAAAGTTTGGTGAGAGACGATTCACGCTTTTTCAGACTCGTGGCTTTCAGATCGTTTTCTGACATTCAGTTTGTGCTTGTGGGTTTGTATCTGCTCTTCAGTGCATGCAGTCAGTTCGTATTGGAGTTTTCTGTGCGATCTTGTCCGCTCGTTGCTGTTTTTCAGGTCGCTCTTCACAGGCCTTGCTGTTCTTCAGTGCGTTCTGTTACTTCGTTCTGAGCAGCCGACCGTTTTGTAGCCATGTATCGTATGCGTACTCCTCGTAGAGTTCGTGCTGTGCGGGGGCTTGGTGTTGGGGTCCTGACCTTGACACAAGTCCAGTCCATGAACAGGGTGGGGAGGAGTTCATGGACCAAGAATTGGTTGCTTCAGCGTGACCAGTTCTGTCATATGCCTTTGCTCCGTGAGATCCGTGAGAATAATCCTGATGATTTCAGGAACTTTCTCCGGATGACGGACCCCGTATTTCACTGTTTGTTGGCTTCGCTGACCCCCTATATCAGCAGGCAGGATACCTGCATGAGGCAAGCCATCACTCCGGAGCAGAGGCTGGTTGCTACCTTGCGGTATTTGGCCACAGGAAGAAGTCTGCAGGACTTGAAGTTCTCGACAGGCATCTCCCCCCAGGCTCTGGGGATCATTATCCCAGAGACCTGTTCTGCCATCATACAGGTCCTGCAGAAGGAGTATATGAAGGTAGCAGGCAGGATACCTGCATAAGGCAAGCCATCACTCCGGAGCAGAGGCTGGTCGCTACCTTGCGGTATTTGGCCACAGGGAGAAGTCTGCAGGACTTGAAGTTCTCGACAGGCATCTCCCCCCAGGCTCTGGGGATCATTATCCCAGAGACCTGTTCTGCCATCATACAGGTCCTGCAGAAGGAGTATATGAAGGTAAGATTTTTATCCTTTTATATCACATTTTATTGTATTGAATGTTTGATAATATATTGTATTTCTTCCCTCATTCCATAATTACCATGATTGTAATATGCTGTGAATGTCCCCTTTGTTCTCATGCATGCTGGATTTTTATGTAATTATTATTTTAGGTCCTTCATACATATTTGCCCTTCAATAACCTCCCCAGCATGGTGTCTCCTGCCCTATATTCACCTCATGTAGTCACTTAACAATGTATTTTAGCAGCTCCATAGTAGTGCTTTACCCCAAACACCCCCTAAAATGTTATTTTTGATTTAAATTCAGGCAGAGTGGCAGAGGCTTTTTTTTGTGGTGTCCCCAAATTTTTTGTAACCCTCCCTCCCCCAACTGCTAAGTCAGCTGATCCCAATTCTCTATCTTCAATCATCTATCTGCTGACTTTGCCAAACCCATACACACTATACCCACCTCTTTAGTGCTCAGATTTATGGATTAATTCCCCAAAGCATGTAGTGCAAGGGCCTGCCTGTATACTTTCCAATGGTACTGTTTAAAGTTCTTGTAACCCCTGTTATGATCTTGATAGGTCATAGCAGAATGTCCAAATGTCCTCAAATGTGTACAGTGTGTATTTATATCTTTGTATTATGACACTTCTTACCTGTCCAGTGGGCTGCCAATAGTGTAACTAAGGAGGGGCTGTTCCAAGTAATACCCTGTATTTATGCATTCATCTCTCAATGAAGTGAAGAGGGTTACCTGTCCAAGAGTTCCCCCCCCCCTATAATGTTAGAAATGGCCCATGAGGGGGGGAGGGGGAATATGATGTGTACCTTATACTTTGTTGTTGTTAAATTCCCCTTAATAAATGCTATCTGGAGGTTGACCCATAATGTTTGTGTCTAATCTGCTTGCCAGGTTTCTGTGAAAAAATAGTAATGTTTATTGTTTTTTCCTCAACAGTTTCCTTCCACGTCACAGGAATGGCAGACTGTGGCCTCCCACTTTGCCCAGCGGTGGGACTTTCCTAACTGCAGAGGGGCAATTGATGGGAAACACGTCCACATCGTCCCACCACCCAACTCGGGGTCGTACTATTATAATTACAAGGGGTTTAATAGTATAGTGATGTTGGCGGTGGTGTCGGCTAATTACGACTTCTTGTATGTGGACGTGGGGAAGAATGGCCGGATGTCCGATGGTGGAGTCATCGCCCAGACGGAGTTCTACAGGCGTCTCCAGAATGGCAGCTTGGACTTGCCACCTCCAGAGGACAATGTTGAAGGTCTCCCATTTGTGTTCGTTGCTGATGAAGCATTTGCGCTGGGGACCACCTGATGCGGCCATTCCCGATGAGGACACTTACCCCGGAACAGAGGGTTTTTAATTACCGGCTGGCCAGAGCCCAAAGAGTGGTGGAGAACACATTTGGAATCCTGGCCAGCCGGTTCCGATTATTTATGACACCCATCCATATGGCGGAGTATAAACTGAACCATATAATACTTGCCTGCTGTGTTCTCCATAATTTTCTACAAAAACATTCAGCCAACTATGCTGGCTCAGTTGGGCCTGAGGCTGGAATCCCAAATACATCAACAATGACGGCACTTGAAAGCGGCCGTCCTGGCTTGCCCTCCCTGAATGCCCGTGATGTCCGGTTACGCTACCTGGAGTTCTTTGCGGGTAGGGGGGCTATCAATATGCCAGACAATCTGTGACACCTTTTTCAAATAAAAAACAACCAAAAGAAATTCTTGGTGGACATTTACTGCTTGTGTTTGTTTTAGCTGACCCTGACAGAAATGTGTTGAGTGCGGAAAATGTCTTGATTGGGTAACCTTATAAAAAACAGTGTTGGCTGGTACTTCCTAAATGCAAAAACACATTTCACTACAAGTGCACTTGCAACTGCACTGAACCTGCACTTGTAGTGCAAAGAGGATTTGCCCTTAGGAAATAACCCCCATTTGTGCATTAAACAACAATTACATCACCCCAAAAGTGTTGTAGTGTTGAGACAATAATCCACACATTCTTGAGTAAGGCACTTTTTTATACCTGCACAATCACATGCGCATTTACCAAAGGTTTTTAAAACAAACCAACATGTTTGTTGTATAACAATGTTTGCAGTAGCATTATGAAAAATCAAAATATCCATTTCAGATAAAACAGGCCTGTGTAAAACCAACAAGAAAGCCAAAAAACTTGAACATACAAAGTTCACATTAGGTAAAACCTGAAGGCTAGATCAGACATCAGTATTTAGGAACTGGGTTTGATCTAGCGTTCAGATGGGGGGAAATCACCCCTGGAAAAGCCAAATTTGGAAGATGCACACCAATTTACGAATGGCAACATGTGCTATCTGCCATCAGGGGGGATCAAGGGACGTGTTTTGGGGGAGAAAGCCCTTCCTCAATGCGACTTTATAATTGAGGAAGGTGTTGCACCCCCAAAATGCGTCCATTGATCTCCCGTGATGGCAGATAGCACATGTTGGCACACTGTGTGCATCCTCCAAATTTGGCTTTTCTAAACATTTTAAAAATTTTTGGAAGATTGGACCACATTAATAAAACAGGTGATTTTGTGGGGTTTAAATTCGCCCCAAAACATCAATGATGTTATTATTTTTTTTAATAACATCACTGATTTGGTTCTGGATGTTTTGCAATTGGAGATTACACCCCATGATCTCCCCGATAAGTATCTGGGCACTTTCTGAAGTAAAGCGTTCGGGATCCCTCACATCACGATCACCTAAAAAGAGATAAAGAACAAAAAAAGGTCTCAAAAATCTGCCACCATCCATCTCTTTTACCTGAGCCTGTGGTCGCAGACACTCACCTGTTGTGGTGCCAATCTCCACCACGTCTTCTTCTTCCTCCTGCTCTTCTTCTTCGTTTGGGGGTATTTCACCTTCTTCCATAGGTGGGGGGTCTGTGGTCTCCTCGGATGAGGGTTGTCCTCCGAGTCTTTTCTCCCCTATGTAAAACAAAAATGGTATACTTAGCACACAGATATTTGATGGCAGAACTAGAAATAGGAAACATTGCTTGGAAGTGGGGTACAATTGTCTATTTTAGCAGAGTTCCAAGATGTATATTTTTTTTATTGCCCTTTGTCAAGCTGCAATACTTTACCTGTTTGGTACAAGCTTCACAGATGTAGCCCCCCCTATAGTATACACTGGAGCACCTGTGTGCCCCCTAATAAAAATTGTGTTCTGGGGTCCCACACTAGTGCTCCAGTGTCCAGATGTGAAAACAGCTGCTCGGTGTCCTCTCCTCACACACAATCTAGTTGTCATTTCATTCTAGTAACAAACCCATCTACACAAACAAATCTTTGTCATCCAAGTAGGCCCCAAAAAATGTGTGAAAATGCATATGGCCTAAACAATGGTGTTCTAGAGGCCGAAATAAAAATGTTTGATACGAGCGAATAATGGACCCATGAACATTAAAGTTGCCCTTTTAAACGTTACAATTAATAAAAGCATATGGAGCAGAACGAACGTAATAAAGACAGAAAGAATAGGAACACAGCACAACTACTTACTTTTTTGCAGCACTCTCCGGATCTTTCGGTACTGCTCTGGCTCTCTCAACTTCAGGTCCGACCACCGCTTCCTGAGCTGATCTTTAGACCTTCGTACCCCGAAATTCCGCTCTAGACTCCTGACCACTTTACCAATGATTTTTGCCTTTCGGATGTTGGGGTTGGGGTAAGGCCCATATTTTCCGTCATAGTCGGACTTCCTCATGATGTGTACCATCTCCAACATCTCCCCAAACGACATATTTGTGGCCTTAAAACGTCTCCTTCTGGATCGGGACGTGCCTGGATCCGGCCTTTCCTCCTCCTCCTCCTCGTTGCTATAATTAGCCCGCACCTGCTGTAACTCTGCCATCATGCTCTTCACCCACTGCGCCGAACGAAAAGGGGCGGGGAATACACTAGAAAGAACGTCAGGGGCGGGCGGAGTTACACGCATGCGCAGTGTGTATAAAGCGTAACACGCGTGCGTATTACGTACGATCTGTGAGCGGAGGAAGGAGCATTGGACGCGCCGATCGTAAGAACGAAGGTAAGAGACAAACTTGTGCCTATACTGCTTCTAGATTGAGGCCTATATTGTAACAAGATTAGGAGAGTTTTGTCTGACATTAGGCTTTGTCTTGTGTTGTGTCTTGCAGTGAACATGGATATCTTAATGAGAGATACTGACTTCATGTCACTATTCATTGATATGCTAAGTGAGCTGCCCTGTCTGTGGGAGATTACCCACCCCCATTTCAAGAACCAAGCAAAGAGGAAGGCAGCACTGGAGCAATTGTGTGAAATTGTGAAGCAGGTGATCCCCACGGCAGACATCACTTATTTAAAGATTTTCATTGGTGGCCTGAGGAGCACATATCTAAGGGAGCGCAAGAAAGTCCTGGATTCACAGAGATCCGGAGCAGCAGATGACATCTATGTCCCCAGGATGTTGTACTACGACAGGCTGCACTTTCTCCAGTCTTCCTTCCACACTTCCTTCCCCCCTGGCTGAGGCTTCTGACGCCCAACCTGGGCCTTCCAGGCAACATGTGGAGGAGCCCAGATTGAGCCAGGTATAGCATTCCTCTAAATATTTCTGCTTGTCCAATCAATGATGTTAACTAGATGTTAGTTTGGAGTACTAATTTAGGATTGTGATTGATGATGCAAAACATTACAACTATGTCCCTTTTTCATACACAGGGAAGTCTCAGCCAGGAGGTGGCCGGGCCGAGCCGGCTGGCTGATCTGCAGGTCCCTCCACCCCCCCTGAAAAGAGAAAGTGGCAGTAGGACGAGTGCCCTAGAGGAGGCGGCTATCAGATTCTTTTGGAGGGCTACAGAGGTCCTGGGTGCACCCCACACCAGGCAGGAGAATATTGCTGCCTTCATAGCATATAAAATGCAGAGGATGGAGGAGGGCCAAAAAGCCATGTGTGAGGCCCTCATATCAGAGGCTCTGGAGAAAGGTATGAGGGGCCAAATTACACCTCACACACAGCTTTGGGATGGTCCTCCTCCTCCTCCCTCTCCTCCAGGTCCTCCCAGTCCTCCTCCAGGTCCTCCCAGTCCTCCTCCAGGTCCCCCCAGTCCTCCTCCAGGTCCCCCCAGTCCTCCTCCTCCTCCAGGTCCTACTCCTCCTCCTGCCACATCTCCAACTGCACAGCCACAGCCCGGAAGGAAGTGTGAAAGGAAGACCAGACAGTGAGGACCCTGGATCCAGTCTGGTCGGCCAAAAAATGCAGCCTCTTGTGGTACCACAGCCTGGGGACACAGATGTCATCTGCTGCTATCCAAGTCTCTGTGAATTCTGGACCAGACTGCCCTCCCTTACATATGGACTCCTCAGGCCACCAGTTTTGATGTTTAAGAATTGATGTCTGCCGTGGGGGTCCCAGGCTTCGCTAATTTCTCCTGTTGATCCAGTGTTGCCTTCCTCTTTGTTTGGTTCTGATCCCTTAATAAAGGATTTTTGTTTTGAATTATACTCTCCTATGTGTTTTACTTCAAAAATGACAGTTTGTTTGTGAGGATTCAGGTACATTTCTAATATACAATGTGAAATGAACAAGGGACACCAACAACAAACAATCTCCTTGAGATTAAATAATAAAAGATATCAATGGTGTTGGGGTAACTTGCCACACAAAACACACACAAAAATATTCTGGAGTAAAAATAAAAATAACATTGAACAAAGATCAGCCTTGGAAAAAATCCAAACATTAAAGAAAAAAAAAGGCTTAAAAACAAAATAAAAAAAACATAAAAAATATAAAACTGTCAGATGTGACAACTAATAACAATATATTGAGGGAATCCCACTAAAAAAACACAAATAAAAGTTTGTGAGAAGTGTGTGTGAATATGAGCAGCAAAACTACTTAATTCTTGTCACATTATAAAGAAGAAGAGAGTGCGCTGTATTAAACCATTTTTTACATTGCAGCGTGACGAAAGTGCTGTATCCATTGCGAACGCTAAGTTTACCAGAACGAGCTGTCCCGTGTCGGAATTTCTTCTGAGCATGCGTGGCACTTTGTGCATCGGAACAGGCCACACACGGTCGGAATTGACGCGATCGGATTTTGTTGTCGGAAAATTTTATCTCCTGCTGTCCAACTTTGTGTGTCAGAAAATCCGATGGAAAATGTCCGATGGCGCCCACACACGGTCGGAATTTCCGACAACACGCTCCGATCGGACATTGTCCATCGGAAAATCCGACCGTGTGTACGGGGCATAAGGCAAACATTTCATTTATTTCGTTGTCGCATGCCGCGCCCCGATTCAAGTTCAGGGCATCCGTCAGACATCGATTCATCCTGGCAAGCCCCAGTTGGCGCGGCCTCATTGGCGCAGTCATGGCACACCAATTCATGCCTCTGTCATGGCACAAACAGTTCACTCATTTATTTAATGCCATGCACCTGTTGCTTAAACATGTTACAATTTACCTTTCAAACCAGGTAATCAAACCCTCCACCGGTTCTCATCTGTCATTTCCTCTAGGTCAGTCAAAAAAAAAAAAAAAAAAAAAAAAAAAGGGGGGGGCCACACCCCGTCTTCCTTCGAAGCTCAGTCATGGTCCCGATTCATTCGTTGAAACCTTCGCCTCGCTACTATACCCCCTCATAGTCACAGCACATCCAAGTATAACTTTTTGCAATCGTCGCAAATACGCATCCAAACACAACTTCTTGCATTTCATTGCAAGCACACATCGAAACATAACTTCTTGCAATTGTTGCAAGCACACATCCCATCATGACTTCTTGCAATCGTTGCAAGTACGCATCCAAACAGAACGTCTTGCAATCGTTGCAAGCACACATCCAAGCACAATTTCTTGCAATCATTTCAAACACGCATCCAATCATAAAACTTCTTGCAAACGTTGCAGGCATGCATTCAAGCATAACTTCTTGCAGTCGTTGCGAGTACGCATCCAAGCTTAAACTCTTGCAGTCTTGCAAGCACATGCAGCAATACGAACTTTTCACAGTCACTACAAACACATCTCCACCGACAGAAACTCCCTTGCAATCGCTGCAAGCACACATTTAAGCACAAATCTTACAATCATTACAAGACACGCATCTTAGCATAACTTCTTGCAAACGTTGCAAGCATGCATCCAAGCATAACTTCTTGCAATCATTGCAAGCACGCATCCAGTCACAACTTCTTGCAAAATGTTGCAGGGACTTCTCCCGATTGAGCTTCTCCCTATGGGACTCTCTGGTGGTGTCCCTGGTGGTTTCTCTTCTTTCTTTTCTGATTCCTGCACTGAAATCACCTAGCCATCAAGTCCCTCTGCTAAGCTCACCACTCCCACTCTGAACTCTGCTGGAGTGTACTCTTTCCATTCCAGAAGGACATAAGTGAAATCCTCTTGCACATCGTGTTTCTGGTCCAAGAGGTAAGACCCCTGTTCTGGCACTGCTCTCTTCATCAACTGCCTCATCTCTTTGTCAAACCATTGGTCTGCTGGTAGCCTCAGGACTGTGGTTTTCTCCAACTGACTCCCATGCTTCTGGCTCCATTGGGTAGCTGTTACTGAGTCCATGACTTCTTCTATTTTTAATTCCTCCCCTGATCTGCCCGGGCATTCCAGATGGGATATCTCGGTGGGACCTCCATGTAGCGCAGTACCTCGTAGGGGCTGCTGATTGACTCTGATTGACTCTGTACCCCACTGGCTACCCCAACTCCTCAGATCTTCCCTTACCTTAAGAGTTTACTGTAATATAATTGTACCAGTGTGAATTTAGTATTTAAACTCAGATATCACAAATGAAAATGGTAACAATACATACACTTCTAAAGTCAAACTCAATGGTTGCTGGGGAAGTATATGCAGACAGGCAGAAAGCAGGACTTATTCTCAGTTTGATAAAGTCCTGACACTGAGCACATTCCTACCTCAACCCCAGAGCATACACGCATTAAGCTGTCAATGAAATTTCAAATATGATGCAGTAATGTAATACAGCACATATGTATATCTAGAACTCATACTCAAGGGCTCCCCCTAGGTTGTAATGCACTTCTTAGAGTGCATAAAAGAAGTAAGAGCACTTTATAGAGAAAAGTAAAGTCGTTGGTCTTCTTTCTTCAGCTAGCTTATTATATTGCAGTATTTGTAATCCAGGAAATGAATAAGTAGTAAGTTATAGTAAAGATGATGAATAAGTAACAGTGTGCTTGGTTATATAGAGCACTTGTGAAACTTCTTCCCTACTGAAGGATGCAACACCGTGTTCACTTTGCAGTATAATAAAACAAACTCCGACTGATCGCTGGTGACTATAATACAGGAAACCTTTGGGTTATCTTGAGCTCTCCACTCCATTCACATGCTGATCCAGCACACTGTGTCCCGGAACTCCTTGGAAGTCAAACGATTCCGCTTCACGCCTCACAAGGCGCAGTTTCCTGATCACACACACACAGCTCCCTGCAGGCAGGTCTTTAATGGCGTCCAGAGAGAGAGAGAGAGAGCAAACGTGCCACGCCTCTTTCTTTTATACCCCTACCCAGCAAGCAGTTCTGTGGCTTGGCCTTGTGGGTAGGTAAGTAGGCATTGTGGAAGGTAGTCCCTTGACTGGTAATTTACATATGAGTCACTACCTCATTCACTACATCCCCCACAAGTCATAACAGCATGAATACAAAGAGAAGGACACTAGAGGGAGCCTTTCCTTTCTGAAGAACTTTACTTATTATAATACAGAAATTACTAAGCATGGCTACATACACAAAAATTCATGTAAAAAAACTCATTAATCTGATGGCTGTAATCTGATGGCTGAATTGCCATCCTCCTCCTTCAAATCTTCTTGTCACCGCAGACATAAACAAATTTCTGTTTGAACCGCAACTAACAAATCAAAAATTGATCAGCCATTCATAAAATTAAAAATTCCACATGAATATCTACAGCTAGCTGTATTATATACAAGGCTGCAGTACTGGTATATATAACTTTCAAACAATATAAATGTGAAAATATAACAATAAAAGTGAGACTCCTCATCACAAACGTCCTTATAAGCTTCCCACTTTGCATTTTACCCAAACAAGACGTCATCAGGGGCTCAGAGGATCTCCTATTCAGATGAAATACATAAGGAGGAACTTTTTAAGGCTGATGTTGATGTTATTGTATATGGCACCAATCATACAGTTAAAGCTTTTATATTTTGCTTTATGAGATTGTTATAATAAAGAAAGTCTTGGGTCATCTACACTACTGGAGTGTTTTCTATTTTTGTGGACCCCAATTACTAAATGTGACATGAGAAGTGGATGAGGTGGTGTGATCCATTCATTATTTCTGTATGGGGATTGGACCATACACACTCACACTGACCTCTAGGCTTTCACCTCCAACCTTCTGCTAAGTCTTGGATTCAGTTGTGGGGATTCACTTTGATGGTCACAGAAGTCTCACTCATGTTGTGGAAACTTTGTTGAAACAAAGTGGCACAGTTGCACTTTGGGATTTCCTTTGAACATTGTGATTGAGGATTACATATTATGGTTTGAATTAATTTTCATTATTACCAGTTTTTTTGGGGGCTTTTTTTATGAGTCTCACTACTATTGCTGCACTATTTATATATATGCTGTTTATATGTTCTTTTTATTAATTATCAGTGAAATAGTCTCAATACCATTGTTATATATTCACTTATAAGGAATGTTGTGTTAAGGAGTCTCACTTTTAATGTTATATTTTCACATTTATATTGTTTGAATGTTTTATACTAGTGCTAGCTAGTGCAAAATGATTAATTTATTTTTCTTGTTTGACTCCACAGTTTCCTTTCAACCCACAGGAATGGCAGACTGTGGCCTCCCACTTTGCCCAGCGGTGGGACTTTCCTAACTGCGGAGGGGCAATTGATGGGAAACACGTCCACATCGTCCCACCACCCAACTCGGGGTCATACTATTACAACTACAAGGGGTTCAATAGTATTGTGATGTTGGAGGTGGTGTTGGCTACTTACGAGTCCCTGTATGTGGACGTGGGGAAGAATGGCTGGGTGTCAGATATTGGAGTCATTGCCCACACTGAGTTCTACAGGCGTCTCCAGAATGGCAGCTTGGGCTTGCCACCTCCAGAAGACAATGTGGAAAAACTCCCATTCGTCTTCATTGCGGATGAAGCGTTTGCGCTGGGGGACCATCTTATGCGGCCATTCCCTATGATGACCCTCACCCAGACCAGAGGGTTTTTAATTATTGGCTGGCCAGAGCCAGAAGAGGGGTGGAGAACACGTTTGGAATAATGGTCAGCCAGTTCCGCCTATTTCTTACACCCATACACATGGTGGAGTATCAACTCAATCACATCATCCTGTCTTGCTGTCTTCTCCACAACTTTTGAAGGAAAAATTCTGTGAACTATGCTGGCTCAGTTGGGCCTGAAGCCGGAATTAATCTCAATGAACCAACCCTGACCGCGCTTGAAGCTGGCCATCCTGGCTTGCCCCCCCCGAGTGCCCGCGAGGTCCATCTAAGATACATGGAATACTTTGCGGGTAGGGGGGCCATCAATATGCCAGACAATGTCTGAGACATTTTTTCGTTTTCAAACGTTTTTTATTGTAGAAAAGTATAACATCTGGGTGTACAGGCACTGTAGTGACATGAAACATAATGGCTAAAATGCCCATAACAGAAAGATGATACATCACGCACAGTGCGAACAATATTTCTCATAATCGTACAAAATGAGCCCATAAAACAAAGGTAGTAAAATAAAAAGGAAATGAAATGACAAACAGATAAAGAAAAAACAAAGAAATAAGAAACATACCGTTGTGACAAATGTGCATTTCTATTAAAATGAGATTGCTGTCAGGGAGTAAGAAACGATGTATCTAATTTTCTGAGAATCAAATATGCTGTAGTGGCCCAAGAGTGACCCCCCCGCAAGCTCCGACATTTAGGATCAAGACCCGCGTTAATGGGGGCCAGCCGTGGGCTCTGAGGGGTCCTCCAGGCTGTTGCTAAGCAGATGAGCTGTCCAGATGCTCCATTTTCGATCAAATATATGTATGGAATCCATGAGAGTATGATGTATTCTTTCCATAGACCTGATGGACTCCATACGGGAAATCACCTGTGACCAGGATACTCGGGGGCGCTTCCAATTCAATGCTATTGCCCACTGAACTGCACTGAAGAGAGTATGGATTAATTTTTGTAGGGGGAGGGGAACACCTGGAAGCTCCGCAAACAGCAGACACATTTGACAAGTCAGTGTAAGCGATATTCCGGAGAGAAGCCTTATGAGGGATGTAGTTTTGTTCCAAACTGTGTCTAAGGCCTTACAGCTCCAGAACGTATGGTCTGAGACATTTTTTAAATAAAAAAATATTTTAAACTGAACAAATTTTTGCTTACATTTACTGTGCACTACAAGTACATTTACTTTGCACTATAAGTGTACTTGAGACTGCACTGAAAGTGCACTTGTATTGCAAAGTGGATTTACCCTTAGGAAATAACCCCCATTGTCACTGAAAACACCAATTTTACCACAAAAAAAGTTTTTGAGCATTGAAAGAAGAAGCCACACATTGTTGATTATCATTCTTTTTAATACCAGCACAATCACGTGTACATTTATAAAAGGTTTGTAAAACAAACCAACATGTTTGTTGTCTGACACATTTTTTGGTCACATTAATAAAAGTAGAAATGTCCATTTAAGGTAAAACAGGCATGTTTAAAACCAACAAGAAATACACAAATCTGGAACTTACAAAGTTCAACTTCTGTAGAACTTGAAGGCAATATCAGACATGAGTATTTATAAACTGTGTTTGATATTGCGTTCAGCAGATGGGGTGAAGTCACCCCTGGAAAAGCCAAATTTTGAAAATGCACACAAATTGCCAAATGTCAACATGTGCTAGCTGCCATCATGGGGGATCAAAGGACGTGTTTTGGGGCTGCAACACCTTCCTCTCAGCTACTTTATTATTGAGGAAGGGTTGCACCCCCAAAACGCATACATTGATCTCCCGTGATGGCAGATAGCACATGTTGACACACTGTGCATCTTCAAAATTTGGCTTTTCGAGAATATGTAAAAAAATGAGAAAAATATTTTCTGGAAAAAAAGCTGAAATAATTAGGGATTTTGAGGGGTTTTAAATTCTCCCTAAAACATCAATGATGTTCTTCATTTTGTTTTGAACATCAATGATGTTTTGCTTGATGTTTTCCAAGTCCCTATTACATCCCATGATCTCCCCGATCAGGATCTGGGCACTTTCAATGGTGAAATGACTTTCATCCACAACATCACGATCACCTAAAAATATAGAAACAAAAACACACCATATATTATAAATATGCCGGCATCCATTTCTTACCTGAAGCTGTGGTCGCAGACACTCACCTGTTGTGGTGCCAATTTCCACAACGTCTCCCTCCTCCTCCTCCTGTTGTGTTTGGGGGATTTCCCCTTCTTCCTGAGGTGGGGGGTCTGTTGTCTCCTCGAATGAGTGGTGTCCTCCGAGTCTTTTCTCCCCTATGTAAAAACAAATAGGTATACTTAGCACACAGATATTTGATGGCAGAAATAGGAATATGAAACATTGCTTGGAAGTGGGGTACGATTGTCTATTTTGGCAGAGTTTGTCAAGCTTGATTACTTACCTGTTTTGGACAAGCTTCACAGATGGAGACACCCCTATAGTATACACTGGAGCACCTGTGTGGGACCCCCTAATAAAAAGGGTGTTCTGGTGTACCACACTAGTGCTCCAGAGTCCAGATGTGTAAACAGCTGCTGAGTGTCCTCTCCTTACACAGAATCTAGTTTGCAGTTCATTCTAGTTCCAAACCCATCTAGACACCAAAATTATTTTAAGAGAAGTAGGCCAAAAAATCTGTATTGAACTGCATCTGGACAAAACATGGTGTTTTATTGGCCGAACGAACAATGTTTCCTACGAACGAATAATGTGTCCATGAACATGAAAGTTGCCATTTTAAACTGTACAACAGTAATAAAGAAAAGCACATGGAGCAGCACGAACGTTATAAAAATAAAGAATAGGAACACAGGACAACTACTTACTTTTTTGCAGCACTCTCCTGATCCTGATCCTTCTGTACTGATCGTGCTCCCTTAATTTGAGGTCTGACCACCGCTTCCTGAGTTGATCCTTGGATCACCGTACCCCAAAATTACGGTGCAGACTCTTCACAACTTTCATGTTCTTGGCCTTTCTGACATTCGGGTTGGGGTAAAGTCCATACTTCCCATCATAGTCAGTCCTTTTCAAGATGTCGACCATCTCCACCATCTCTGCAAAGGACATATTTGATGCCTTAAATCTTCTCCTCTGGGATCGTGACGTTTCTGGCTCCGGGCTTTTCTCCTCCTCGTTGGTGTAATTATCAGACACCTGCTCTGTCTCCGCCATGTGCTCTTCCCCACTGCGCCGAATGAGAAGGGGCGGGGAATAGACTGGAAAGAACGTCAGGGGCGGGCAGAGTTTCACGCATGCTCATTGTATATAAAGCGTAACACGCGTGCATAGTACGTACGATCTGTGTGCGGAGGAAGGAGTATCAGAAGCACCAATCGTGATAACAAAGGTAACATTTAAACTTGGGCCTACACTGCTTATAGATTGAGGCCTATATTGGGACAAGATTAGGAGAGTTTAGCCTGACATTAGGGTTTGTCTTGTGTTGTGTCTTGCAGAGAAAATTAATATATTGGATGATCAGGACTTTATCCCCATATTCATTGATATGTTCAGGGAGCTGCCCTGTCTGTGGCAGGTAAACCACCCACATTATAAGAACCAAACAAAGAGGAAGGCAGCGCTGGATCAATTGCTGGAATTTGTGAAGCCGGTGATCCCCACGGCAGACATCACCTATTTGAAGGGCCTAATTGGTGGCATGAGGAGCACTTATCTATGGGAGCGCAAGAAGGTCCAGGATTCCCAGAGATTAGGAGCTGCAGATGACATTTATGTCCCCAGGATGTGGTACTATGACAGACTGCATTTTCTGGCAGGTCAGACTGAACCCAGGCCAGCACTCTCCACTCTTCTTTCCATGCTTCCTCCCCCCAGCTAAGGCTTCTGACATCCAACCTAGGCCTTCCAGGCAGCAACATGTGGAGGAGCACAGCTTGAGCCAGGTATAGCATTCTTTTAAATATTTCTGGTTGTCAAATTAATGATGTTAAATATATGTTAGTTTGGAGTACTAATTTATGATTGTGATTGATGAACCAAAAACTAAAACGATGTCCCTTTTTCATACACAGGAAAGTCTTAGCCAGGAGGTGGCCGGGCCAAGTAGGCTGCCTGATACCCAGGTCCCTCCCCTCTGCCTTCAAAGAAAAAGTGGCAGGAAGAGGAGTAACCTGGAGGAGGCTGCAATTGGCCTAATTTGGAAGGCTACTGAGGCCCTCAGAACACCCCACAGTGTTGAAGAGGATTTTGCTGCCATAACAGCATGCAAAATGCTGCAAATGGAGGAGGGCCAATGCCTCTTATGTGAGTTTCTAATTTTCGAAGCAGTAAATAAAGGGTTGAGGGGCCAACTCACATGCCAAACCCACATTTGTCAGCTCACCCATGGTCCTCCTCCTTCTCCACTAAAATAATTAAATTAAAAACTGGCGCTCAGAGGTTATAAGGCAAATGACTATAAAAGTTATTAAAATTATAAAGTCTTGAAGCTGGATCAATCACGGTGTAATCAGGATGGTATTGGAAGACTTGGACAGGAGCCAGGAAGCAGTCTATAATGCAGGAGAAGATCCCTGGAGCATAAGTCATAAGTAAACAAAACACCGGATATAAAGTTTTCTTTTCTTGTAGGGTACTGTGTAGCCAGATTCACAAAAGGCAGCTCTTCTTATAGAGAGAAGTCAGCTCGGATCCATTCAGGTAAAAAATGAAAAGAGAGAGGAGCGCCACTAAGTAAAATCATTTATTCAACAATGTAAAATCAAAGTATCAACTTACATTTGGGAGCGGTATGTTGAACAGGCAGGTAAGATCCCAGATGGGAGAGGGGGAGAGAAACAATCAGCGGTTCCCAGGGGATGCCTCCAAACACAGCGCAGTCTGGCGGGGAAGCCAGGACGGTGTATAGCCTGTCTCTGCGGGAGGATGGAGCGGCAGCCCAGGAAGCAGCTGGCAATGTTATCAATGGAGAAAAACACAACGCGTTTCTGAGCATGCGCAGGGTCCATACAGCACATGCGCGCTCCTTTATCAAGTGTAGAGTGAGGGAAAAGTGAAGGGCTATTTATAGTAAACTAAAACTAATGGGTGGACGTTCGCAGCTGATTAGATCATTGCAGGATTGTCGATGTGAGATATACAGGCAATTGTATATAACACGGCCGGAGCACATATGTGTATGTTTATAATACTAGATGTCTGATATTTAGAAGAACTGGGGAGAAAAATTACTAGAGAAATGTATGTCTAAAATTAGTAAGTGATTAAAGGGGGAATATCTAAAAGATATATATATGTAGATCTGGGCATGTATAAAAAACCTATCATATGAATGTAGTAAAAATGTTATGAGGACATGATCAAAAGGTAAATTAAATAATGAAAAGGGGGTTAGAGATGTGGAAATTAAAATAAAAAATAAATAAAAAATATGAAAATGTGAAAAATAGGAAAAGGAATAATAAAGGAAAAGGGGTATATATATATGTATAGAAAAATTAAAATATATATATGTGAAACATATATCTATGATGATATAATAAAAATGATAAAAATGAATTATTAGTAATGGGTCTAATGATAATAAAGAGATAATAGCAAAGGTGAAGGTTATTGCTATACATAATACATACAATATGCTAATTGTCACACCCCTGAATGATTGGTGCGACAAATAAAAACAAAAGGATTAAATGTACTAATTATGTTGAAATGCGACTTATGACACATCCATAATCGCATACAGATGATATGTAACAAAATTGAATAAATAACATCATTACCAGATAGCCAATGGTAAGCAGACAAGCCAAACAAAGATTAATGCAAGAAAAGCCATTCTGAATATTTAGAGGATAGTATTCATTTCTAGTTCCTCATTGAGTCCATTAGGGGCAAGCGTGTCAAGGGTATAAATCCAGAACGTTTAGCGCTCGCACAAGCGCGAAAAGCGCTCAGCTTCTGAAAGATCTTTTGGTATGGACTCAATGACCCAGACTTGTAGGCCTCTAGTGGAGCGAGCATGGTATTTTAAAAAGTGGCGTGGTACACTGTGTTTTGCCAATTTCTGATGTTTCTCCAGCATTGCCTCCCTCTTTGTTTGGTTATGAGCCCTTAATAAAGTAATTTTTTTTTCTATTATACTTGCCTATGTGTGTTTTCCTTCAAAAAGGAAAGTTTGTGAGGAGGCAGGTACATTTCAAAAATACAATGTCAAATTAACAAGGGACACCAACACTAAACAATCTCCTTGAGATTAAATAATATAAGATAGTAATGGTGTTGTGGTAACTTGACACACAAAACACACCCAAAAATATTCTGGAGTAAAAAAAAATACTGTAAATAAAACACAAGATCAGGCTTTAAAAAAATCCAAAAAAAAAAATGTAATCTAAAAACATCCCAAAAATATTATTTTTTCGGGAGATGTGACAAATAAAAATATTATATTGATGAAATCACGATAAATAATAAAGAAAGAAGTTTGTGAGAACTGTCTGAATATGAGCAGCAAACCTACTTCATTCTTCTACCATTATAAAGAAGAACAGATTGCGCTGCATTAAACAATTTAAAACATTGCAGCCTGACGAAAGTGCTATATCCCTTCCGAACGCTAACTTTACCAGACCGAGCAGTTCTGTCTCGGAATTTATTCTGAGCATGCTTGGCACTTTGTGCGTCGGAATTGTCCATACACAGTTGTAATTGACACGATCGGATTTTGTTTTTGGAAAATTTTATAGCCTGCTCTCAAACTTTGTGTGTCGGAAATCCCGATGGAAAAAGTCTGATGAAGCCCACACATGGTCGAAATTTCTGAAACAAGCTCCGATCGCACATTTTTCGTTGGAAAATCTGATCGTGTGTACGGGGCATTAGAGGATTTTAGTGACCAGAGAGTTTAAAGGCAGAAAAAAACATCTCCAGTGTGTCCAGGAGCAGCAAAGTTTTGTCATAAAAACACTTGATGAATGTAAACGCATGTAAATGTGTCTAAACTCGTGGTAATGCTAGGCAAGTTTAGCACTTGAGTGTTAATTTATTTCAATTGACATAATAAATGATTTATTCTGGCCAATGACATGAATGAATGCCCAAATGCTTGACACAGGTAAATGCTGCTAAATACATTACACACTTTTCCAATCTTAAGGCTTTTTTTGGCTAAAAGATAAAAAATAAAACTGTCCCACAAAGTCTTCTTCTTCTTCTCTTGCTCCGCCGACGGACCGAAAAAGAGAAATAAAAAAAAACGCCATTGACCCGCCTCCATGGAAGGCACCCGCCGTAATGAGCATTCTCTCAGATGACAGCTCTTTTATAACTGAGGGCAGGGCCACCCGGTTACGTAACCGGGTGGCCCTGCTCCCCTCTGACGCTACGGGGAATGTCCACGTGTGTCAGAGGGGGGTGGGGTCACCCGACAATGTCACTGCGTGGCCCCGCCCTCAGTTATGAAAGAGCTTTCACTTGAGAGGACGGTCATTACAGCGGGTGCCTCCCATGGAGGCGGGTCGGTCCCGTTTTTTTTTTCTTTTTTGGTCCATCGGCGGAGCAAGAGAAGACGAAGAAGACTTTGTGGGACAGTTTTATTTTTTTATTTTCTAGTAAAGGACATGTCCCCAAGCCATGTCATGTCATTTTTGCCATTTTCACACTTCTTTTGTGAAATGGTAGGGGTACAATTGTACCCCGTTACCATTTCACAAAGGGGGCTTCCAGATTCCGATAAGCCCCCCGCCCGCAGACCCACACAACCACCGGGCAAGGGTTGTAGGGATAAGGCCCTTGTCCCCATCAACATGAGGACACGGTGCTTTGGCTACCCCAAAGCACCCTCCCCATGTTGAGGGCATGTGGCTTGGTATGGTTCAGGAGGGGGGCACTCTCTCCTCCCCCCTCTTCTCCTGCGGCCTGCAAGGTTGCGTGCTCGGATAAGGGTCTGGTATGGATTTTTGGGGGGGACCCTCACGCCATTTGTTTTACAGGGGGAGGCTGGGATCTGGGGGTCCCCTTCTTAAAGGGAGCTTCCAGATTCCAATAAGCCCCCCACCCACAGACCCCCACAACCACCGGGCCAGGGTTGTGGGGATGAGGCCCTTGTCCCCATCAACATAGGGAAACAGTGCTTTGGCTACCCCAAAGCACCCTCCCCATGTTGAGGGCATGTGGCTTGGTATGGTTCAGGAGGGGGGCACTCTCTCATCCCCCCTCTTCTCCTGAGGCCTGCCAGGTTGCATGCTCAGATAAGGGTCTGGTATGGATTTTTGGGGGGACCCCCACGTCATTTTTTTACAGGGGGGAGGCTGGGATCTGGGGGTCCCCTTGTTAAAGGGGGCTTCCAGATTCCAATAAGCCCCCCGCCCACAGACCCCCACAACCACCGGGCCAGGGTTGTGGGGATGAGGTCCTTGTCCCCATCAACATGGAGACACAGTGCTTTGGCTACCCCAAAGCACCTTCCCCATGTTGAGGGCATGTGGCTTGGCACTCTCTCACCCCCCTCCTTTCCTGCGGCCTGCCAGGTTGCATGCTTGGATAATGGTCTGGCATGAATTTTTGGGGGGATCCCCACACCATTTTTTTAAAATTTTGGTGCGGGGTTTCCCTTAAAATCCATAATTTCAGGTCTGGTATGGATTTTGAGGGGGACCCCCATGCCATTTTTTAAAAAAATTTGGCGAGGGTTTCCCTTAATATCCATACCAGACCTGAAGGGCCTGGTATGGAATTTGCAGGGACCCCCACGCAATTTTTTCTTACATTTTGGTTCGGTGTTCCCCTTAATAGTCATACCAGACCCAAAAAGCCTGGTAATGGTCTGTGGGGGAATCCCATGCCGTTTTTTTCAATGACTTTTATGTGTATTGCCGGGACCGACAATTCATTATAGCCACGAGTACTTTTAAATTACTTTTTTCCTTTAGAAATGTCATTTTGTGCAGGGACTGTTGTAAACATGGGAAACATGTACCACTTTCCATGCATACTATAGACACCCCCAGGTACGACATTTAAAGGAATATTTCACTTTTATTGTTTCACTTTAAGCATTATTAAAATCACTGCTCCCGGAAAAATGGCAGTTTTTAAAACTTTTTTTGCCATTGATACATGTCCCCTGGGGCAGGACCCAGGTCCCCAAACATTTTTTATGACAATACCATGCATATTCAAAGAAACAAACAGTCAGCGCAAAAACCCTCAAAACAAAGTCAAACCTCGGTAGGAGCGGGTATTTATAACCTTAGCGGCTCTTCCCTAACTGAGGATGAGATTAAGGTTTTAGATAAGGGCCTAAAGTACGCCCCCACCCGCAACTTAAATAAATTCCAAACCTACATTAGTTTGCAAAATTTTATGAGGACCCTTAATATCAAGAAATACCACCTTTCGAATGCTATAGTGCGAAATTCAACCAATATCCAGAAATCTTCGATTACGCACTCTACTCTCCGCAATAAATCTGTCTTTAACCCCCCTAACCGAGATAATAAACATATGGAAGTGTTTAGGAATATGGTTAACAAAGATTTGGATGCACTAAAAGTCCGGAAAATTAATGATCCTTTACATATTAAAAGAGGTATTGAGTCCTTGACAGAACGTAAAGATCTGGTAATACGCCCAGCTGACAAGGGCGGGGGTTTGGTCATCTTAAGTAGAACATATTACAATAATGAAATGGAAAATATGCTGGCTGATCATAATACTTATGTTTTACTTACTAAGGACCCGATGCTCCAATACAAAGAGGAGCTACACTATCTTATAGCAAGAGGAAAACACATTGGGTCCTTAACTTAAAAGAAGCTTCGTATTTGGATCCTTTTTTCTGCCGTACTCCTATTATCTATTTTTTGCCTAAAATCCATAAAAACAGTACCCACCCCCCTGGTCGTCCCATAGTCAATGGGATCGACTCAGTCACTTCCAGACTGGGTCAGTATATTGACTATTTCCTACAGCCTATGGTCATGAAAACCCGCTCTTTTGTAAAAGATACTAAACATATTATCCATATTTTAGAGTCTCTCCCACTTACATCTTCATGTGTACTAATCACAGTGGACGTCAGTTCCTTATACACGATCATTAGCCATGAAGATGCGTTAACCTCAGTACAGTGGGCATTTGGATCAGCAGATCTGACGAAAAGACAAAAAAACTTTATCTTGGATTGTTTGAGATTTTGTTTAGCCAAAAACTATTTTTGGTACAATAGACGGTTTTTTCTCCAAACAAGGGGAGTGGCAATGGGGGCTCGTTTTGCTCCCAGTGTTGCCAACCTATTCATGGCACACTGGGAGGAAGAAGTGATCTATAAGAACACACCCCCTGAACTCATCTGTTATCAACGGTACATCGATGATATCATCATGATTTGGAACGGTAACCGATCGAACCTAGACATCTTCATGAAAAGATTGGATGAGAACAATAGAAATATCGTCCTCTCCTGGAATGTGGGTTTTGATCATGTCACGTATCTGGACCTTGATATCCATCTAAAAGATAACGGGTTAGAGTTAAGAAATCACTTCAAACCCACTGACCGTAATGCGTACATTCCCCTCGGAAGTTGCCACCATTTACAATGGTTGTGCAACATTCCTAAGGGGCAATTTGTACGCATTAGGCGGAATTGTACATATGAATATCTTGTACAGTCTGAAGTTCTTTCAGCCCGTTTTGTACAAAAGGGATACAACAAACTAGACATTACAAAACATATTGAGACCGTCCGTAAGATGGATAGAACCACACTTGTTTCCAATGGCCCTAGGGTTAAACAAGATAAAACAGGGAATATAAGGATTGTTTTGGACTATAATGCCCAATACAAGAAATTTGAAAAGATCATCCGTAAATATTGGCCTATTTTAAAGCAAGATAAAACACTTGGCCCTGTTCTTCCTGAACGCCCCCAGTTTGTTTACAAAAGGGCCCCCTCCCTCAGAGATAAGCTAGCTCCGGGGGTCATCGACCCACCTCTTGCTTCTGAAAATAGGATATCCAACATCCTGACAGGTTTTTATGCATGCGCAAAGAATTTATTGCTACAGCAACTAAGAAGATTTATAAGATCAAAGATTTTATTACATGCTCCACCGCAGGGGTGGTTTATATTATGGAATGCGAATGCGGCTTACAATACGTGGGAAGAACGTCTCGCCCCTTGCATGTCCGCATCGGCGAACATATTACTAATATTAAAAAAGGATTAGACTCACACAATGTCTCTAAGCACTTTAAAATGTGTCATAAATGCAGTCCCGCCAAATTGAAATTTTGGGGAGTTGAAAAGGTTACACCCCACTGGAGAGGGGGTAACTTCATAAGACAATTGAGCCGCCGAGAGTCCTTCTGGGTTTATGAGACCCATGTGGGAGTACCCACGGGGCTCAATGTTGAGTTCGATCTGAACTGTTTTATTTCTGATAGATAATTTATTTTTTACATTAGGGACCTTTTCAATTAATTACACTTGTTAAGTATCTATTATTTACTGATTTGAATTACGTATGATGAATTTGTTGTAAAAGGTGGCTGCAGGGAAGTGTCTTTTTAATTATTTAATTTTTTAATTACTTATTTATTTAAAATTTATTATATGGTGGGACAGTCTTTAATAGTTTTGAAATTAGATTCTTTCCTTCATATTTATCAATTTTAGCAGTGAGCTAATGTGAATATGTCTGCTGATTAAGAATAGTTCAGCACATCAGTGCTGACTAGACTAGCGTCACATGGGTATTGATTCTCCTTTTTTTTCCCCTTCCCTTCTAGTTGACGCTGCCTAGTAGCACTGTCCCTTCTTTGCTTACACTTTTCTCAGCTGTAGAGTGAATAGTAGTATCATGTGACATTGTTTCACCCTATCCTAGCTCACTTAGTCTCTATTCCAACTTAAGGAAGGAGGTACCCACTGACGCAGGTGATCACATGACCGGAAGCCGCGTCATTATGATGATGCGACCGTGTCATTGTGATGACTCCACCGCGCCATGCATTCACATTGTGGGACGTTCTTGTCTCGGGAAAGGGGGTGTCTTATCGACGCGGCCGGTCATGTGACCGGACGCCGCGTCATTGTGATGACGCGATCGCGTTATGACACGCCCCTTCCCCGTTAATCAGCCAATAGGAGCAGTAGGTTCCCCTTCCTGTGTAGTCAGGAGGGAGGAGCAGTTATAGAGCAGTTAGCCTTGCGGTCCGGCGTCGTGACATCATGATGCCGATCGCTATGGCAACTATCATCAACACTTAAGCTTCTTACACTTCCTATTCCCGAGTGGGGCGTTCTGATTGGACGGGCGCCACTCGGGAGTGATTAGCAACAGATGATTTAATTAGGGGGCTTGTATATATAATACAGACTAGACCTAAGGGATCCATAAACCGCTGAGGAAGTCCTACCGGACGATACGCGTGCGGATTGGTTTTATCCTGGTTTAGACGCCGCTGCAGCCATCTTATACTGTCATCTGTTATTAATATGCGCTTTTAAGCTTAGCACTGGCCATAGTGCTTATTATGTGAGTACCTGTCTTTATTAAAGGAACCGTTTTAAAAGTTATACAGAGAGCACTATGTATTTTCTTTGTTTATTCCATGCATACTGAGAAGAAAAGTGTTGATCCCTATTAAGGAAGAGGTTCCGACTTTTCAGCCAAGATATTACCCTGACCACCAATTGAGTGGTGAACGCTTATGAGACCTTCCTGTTAGTTCAGGGGTCCCTTTAACAAGGTGAGCAGTTTGACTGACAAGAGGGGGAGCACGGATTCAAGAGCATTGTGGATTTGCATGAAACACCCTGCACCATCGTTGATACTTATTGTTTATTTTCTGACATTTTAAATATGGATTGAGATTTATAGCGCTGCACTATTTTTTGTATAATACCATGCCTTTAAATTAGCACTTTTGATTTCTCGCATAGACTTTTAAAGGGTGTTCTGCAGCTTTCAAATTTGCCGCGAACACCCCTATCCCTATTGTCATTTATACAGTGATCAGTGCTATAAAAATGTACTGATTACATAGTTACATAGTTACATAGTTAGTCAGGTTGAAAAAAGACACAAGTCCATCCAGTCCAACCATAAAAAAAAAAAAAAAAAAAAAAAAAAAAAAAAAAAACGTACAATCCAATATACCCAATACTATACCCACAGTTGATCTAGAGGAAGGCAAAAAACCCCAGCAGAGCATGCTCCAATTTGCTACAGCAGGGGAAAAAATTCCTTCCTGATCCCAGAGAGGCAATCGGATTTTCCCTGGATCAACTTTACCTATAACCGTCAGTACCCAGTTATATTATGTACATTTAGGAAAGTATCCAGGCCTTTCTTAAAGCAATCTACTGAGCTGGCCAGAACCACCTCTGGAGGGAGTCTATTCCACATTTTCACAGCTCTTACTGTGAAGAAACCTTTCCGTATTTGGAGATGAAATCTCTTTTCCTCCAGTCATAAAGAGTGCCCCCTTGTCCTCTGTGTTGACCGTAAAGTGAATAACTCAACACCAAGTTCACTATATGGACCCCTTATATATTTAAACATGTTGATCATATCCCCCCTTATTCTCCTCTTCTCAAGAGTGAACAAATTCAGTTCCTCTAATCTTTCCTCATAGCTGAGCTCCCCCATGCCTCTTATCAGTTTGGTTGCCCTTCTCTGCACTTTCTCCAGTTCCCCGATATCCTTTTTGAGAACTGGTGTCCAAAACTGAACTGCATATTCCAGATGAGGTCTTACTAATGATTTGAACAGGGGCAAAATGATATCTCTCTCTCTGGAGTCCATACCTCTCTTAATACAAGAAAGAACTTTGCTCGCTTTGGAAACCGCAGCTTGGCATTGCATGCTATTATTGAGCTTATGATCTACCAAAACCCCCAGATCCTTCTCCACTACAGATTCCCCCAGTTGTACTCCCCCTAGCATGTATGATGCATGCATATTCTTAGCCCCCAAGTGCATAACTTTACATTTCTCAACATTAAACCTCATCTGCCACATAGTCGCCCAATTAGACAGAGCATTGAGGTCAGCTTGTAAATTGGAGACATCCTGTAAGGACGTTATTCCACTGCATAGCTTGGTGTCATCTGCAAAGACAGAAATGTTACTTTTGATCCCAGATCCAATATCATTTATAAAGATATTAAAGAGTAAGGGTCCCAGCACTGAACCTTGGGGTACACCACTGATAACCTTAGACCATTCAGAGTAAGAATCATTAACCACTACTCTCTGAATTCTGTCTTTTAGCCAGTTTTCTATCCATTTACAAACTGATATTTCCAAGCCTGTAGACTTTAACTTACACATGAGCCGTGTGTGTGGAACTGTATCAAACGCTTTTGCAAAATCCAAATAAACCACGTCCACAGCCACCCCTCTGTCCAAGGTTTTACTTACCTCTTCATAAAAAGAAATCAGGTTTGTCTGACAACTTCTGTCTTTCATGAACCCATGCTGTCTGTTGCTTAAAATGTTTTTTTCCAGCAAGAACTCGTCTATGTGGTCTTTTATTAAACGCTCCAGTATCTTCCCGACTATAGAAGTTAAACTAACAGGTCTATAGTTACTTGGTAAAGACTTTGATCCCTTTTTAAATATAGGCACCACGTTCGCCCTGCGCCAATCCAGCGGTACTATTCCCGTCATTAATGAGTCCCTAAAAATTAGATACAATGGCTTTGAAATTACAGAGTAAATGACACTGGCAGGGAGGGGGTTAAACACTAGGGGGCAATCAAGGGGTTAAGTGTGTCCTAGGGAGTGATTCTATTTGTGGGGGGTGAGCTTATTACAACATGACAGAGATCACTGCTCCCGATTACAGGGAGCAGTAGATCCCTGTCATGTTGCTAGGCAGAACAAGGAAATGCCTTATTTACAGGCACCTACCCGTTCTGCCACTCCATGTCACGATCACTGTCCACCAGCGGACATCGAGTCCACGGGACCTACGGGCACGCTCACGGAGTACTAGGTGGGCGCGTCTGCAGCCACTAAGCCGCCTCTTAAAGGGGACATACATATACGCCCATTTGCACAGCCGTGTATTGTGCCAACGTACATAATCGTGTGCTGGTTGGCAAGCAGTTAATGAGGAATGCCAGACTATAACCACACGACTAGCACAAATCAGCTGAGAGGATCGGCTAATGCTAGGGCTAAGAGGAGAGAGGATCTACTTTCAGTTAATGCACTAAAAAAACATAGCTATAGAAATAAACATCTTTGTATAGGGAGAGATAGAAAGAAAAATTGTTTGGCAACATTTGTAACCACCTTCTCACAAGAATACCATCAAGTTGTTAATATAATAAAGAAAAATCTTCCCACTCTCTATTCAGACAAAAGTCTCCACAAAGTTTTAAAATCAGGGTGCCGTTTTTCCAGTAGATGAGCACCTACTTTGGGCTCCTTGCTGTCACCTAGCTTATTTTCACCTAGAAAATACCAACCCACCTGGCTCTCATATCCAGGCTGTTACCCATGCAATCTAAAAATGTGCAGATAATGCCATGCTAATCTTTGTATTTAAACTCAGTGATCACTGGAGAAAGCTTTGACATTAAGCAATACATTAATTGTGGAACCAAGTATGTGGTGTATCAATTCTGCTGCATTTATTGCAACCTGCAGTATAGTGGATTTACCACATGTGCTTTACTAACAAGAATAGGAGAACATTATTGTGATTCTGTTAATCCAAATGCAAAGCATATTTCAAATGTCACATATCACTTTAAACAATGTCATTCTGGTGATTTGTCCTCCTTTAGGTTTACTGGCATTGAAAGAGTGACTCCTATGCCCAGCAGTGGGGATAGGAACAGACGGCTTCTAGGTAGGGAGACATGGTGGATATTTAGGTTACAAACCAGGGTCCCTCAGGGGTTAAACCTCAGATGGGACCTGGATTTACATTTAAGTTGATTCTCTTCTGCACTACCTGCCTCTTCCCTTTTAGCACAATTTCTATTATCATACTGGGTATTCTTTCTATTTATTCTTTTTTTTGTTTTGTCACCTTATTTCACTTTAGACCCCTTTCACACTGAGGTGTTTTTAAGGCATTTTTGGGCTAAAAATAGCGCCTGTAAAGCGCCTGAAAAATGCCTCCCCTGCAATCCCAGTGTGAGAGCCAGAGTGCCTTCACACTGGGGCGCTGCACTGTCAGGATGTTAAAAAAAGTCCTGCAGAGGGGCGTGGCGTCTAAACCCGATGATGGCCGATTAGCTTCCGAGCTCCGCCACATCACCGGGGGAATCCACTCGCATTGGAGCCCTACGAAGCACCATCTGCACGCATCCAACCCCACAGAGCCTACTACATCATCTGGGATGCCGAGGAGAAGGAAGGAACCTCCGCCGCAGCTCCGTAAGCTGCCGGGCTACTTCTCCAATTCCGCGCGGTCTCACCAAAATGGCGCCCAGCCGGAGCACAGAACGGGAAAGGCTGCAGTCATGGTCTCACCACCTAGACACGGCGACACCGATCCAGGAAATCTGCCCAGTGGATCCTCCTCAGCGGCATCCACCCCCACTACCAGAAGCCCTGCCAAGACCAGACAACGAACGGCTTCACCACACCAGATCCGGCTGCAGCAAGACATGGAGGTGAGCGCCCATAATCCCTCACAATAACAGGCCTCAGAGGCCCCAGATCCCATAGCTGGATTCTCCACTTCAGGGCAGCCTGTGTCAGACACAGTATTAAAAGATATGCTGATGTCCCTGCGGTCCTCCTTACACCATGATATGCTGCACACAGTGAAACAGTGTCAGGGAGAAGTTAATTTATTGGGAGAGAGGGTAAATCAGATTGAAAGCGCCCTGGACAGGCATGCAACCTCTTTCAATAAAATGGTGGATGCTCATACCGCTCATTCTGATGAACTCTCCTGGATCAAGGATAAATTACCTGACCTCGAAGATAGATCCAGCAGGAATAATCTTAAAATTAGAGGTATATCTGAATCAATCTCTGCGACACAACTACCACAATACGTCCAAGATCTATTCTCTGCCTTACTACCCGCAATGTCTGCATTGGAGCTCACAGTGGATAGGGTGCATAGAATACCAAAACCATCATTTTTACCTGACGATGTACCCAGGAATGTTTTGCTGCAGCTTCACTTTTACAGAGCCAAAAAAACCATATTAGCTTCTTTTCATAATTCTGATCAACGCCCTGCTCAATACACCTCTCTACAACTGCTCCCTGACCTATCTAGACAAACTCTCCAGAAACTTTGCAATCTAGCCACCATTACCAAAGCACTATGCAACCACCACATACTACACAAGTGGAAATACTATGCCATACTCTCCATCATGTATAATGGTACAACTACCAATATCTCCACCATGGAAGAAGGTCTGACTGCCCTCAGGCAATGGGGAATTTTGTCAGAATCACCTCCAACTCCCATACAAATTGACAGTCCCTCATACATGCAGGCTGACTGGCAGGTGGTGACACGAAAGAAAAGTGATAAGAAATCTGGTCAACTGAAGGAACGCTCCTAACCAATTAATTCAATCCTTGTGTTTACACCCCCCGGTGTCGGCACACATGGAAATATTTCCAATACCCCTCAACCTTACTGAACAGTGCATATGGATCAAGAATCCCCATGCGGATTCTCCATTTACCCTGTAACCATTTTTTTTTCTTCTTTTAATTTGTTCTGTTGTATTTTTTTATTTGTTTTTGTGATCAACGAACAATAACAGAGACATCTCCAACTATACTCTTATGGAAAAAAACCTTCAGATTCTGCATAACACCTGTCTGAACTGAGGAATACTCTAACAGAAGCTAGTATATAGGGGAGTTATTCCCGCGCTATCAAATATGGAAGCGGCTGTGGATGGAGAAGCCGCATGCACCGATAAGGTAAACACCTGACCTTTTTTTTTTTTCCACAAAAAGTTTTTTATTTCAAAAAAAGTAAGGCAAGACATACAGAACAAAGGTATTGTCACAACACATCATTTAACAGAATCATATAAAGAGCATATATGTCACGATACAACAGAAAGTTCCTAGCTGAAAATAAGTGAACATTACTGAAACTTAAAATTGTCATTAAGCGTAAGTAGGTGGAGGATCTTCATTTCTATTGTCCCACCCCCCCCGGTTGGACTGCGGGAAGGGCAGGGATCAGTCACTTAAATAAGTTCATCATCTAGAGTACAATGTATCCTGACAGGATGAGAACTAAGTGTCGATCTGGGATAAAAGAGAATAAGGAGAGAGAAAAAGGGAAAGAGAAAGAGCAAAGAGAAAGAGAAGAGAGAAAGGGAAGAGGAACAAGAACAAAAAAAAAAAAAAAAAAAGGGGGGGGGGGACGGGTGGGGGACGGAGGGGAGGGGGAGAAAAAAGGGGGGAGGGGGGCGAAAAAGGGATAATTATTAGGTGAGGAGTAAGGATGAAGGAAGTGAGAGGGGAAGGATGAGTGGGTCCGCGCTTGCCCCCCCCCCCGCAGAAAGCGTCGATTGAGACGTTGTACACTCTACAGGTATCTTTTACGATACGTACTGTAGGTATCGATCAGTAGTAACAAAATGAGACCAGCAGGCCCATGTGGTTGAAAATTTATGCATCCTGTCTTGTGAGGTAAAGATTAGTTCCTCCATTTCTTTTATAGAGGAAATCCGTGCAAACCATTCCCTGACTGTTGGAATGTTGGTGGAGCGCCAATGTCTGGGTATACAAAGCCTGGCGGCATTAACCATATGCATCGGTAGTGATTTGTAGTAATCTCTTTTGGATAGTGATGTGAGGTGTAGGAGAAACTGGGACGGGGTGTAGTCCAAGGTGTAGGTAGTGATATGTGAGATGAGACCGTGAACCTCCCTCCAAAAGGGTTGAATGTTCACGCAATCCCACCACACATGAAGCATAGTTCCCACTCCCAGCCCACATCTCCAGCAGGTATCAGGAGTATTAGGGGAAAATTTGTGGATACGTGACGGAGTCCTATACCATTTTGTGATCACCTTGTAGCCATTTTCTTGGATGGCAACGTTCAAAGAGCCCTTATGTGCGTACTCATAGATAGTGTTCCAGTCCTCCATGGAAAGAGATCTTTGAAGATCTTCACTCCAGGAAACCTGTGAGGGGGCAGGGGTCTGCGTTGGGGTTTCTGAAAGGAAGGTATACAAAAGGGAGATTAAGTGTCTTTGCGGCTGTTTACGATGGCATAAGGCTTCAAAGGGTGAGAGTTGTCGAGTCCAGTTCGACTGACTGGCATGAGTTGTGAGGAAATGACGGATTTGTCTATAAGTCCAAAAGGAAAATGAGAGCGTCTTGGTGTTAGATTTTAAAGTTTCAAAGGGTATGGGCTTCTCATTTGAGTAGAATTGAAGAGCTCGGACGTCTTCGAATGGCCACTCCTTACTTAAAAAGTCTGCAGAGTTCCCGGGTGGAAAGTCAGGGTTCCCCCGGAGAGTAGTTAGAGGGCCCGGGGGAGGGGTAACCGAACCCCTTATCATGGTCTTTCTAAAAGTCAGAAGTGTAGAGTGTATAAGGGGGTGGGTTAAGAGGGTATGGGGCCAATTCCGAGGAGATAACCATGGGAGAAGGTGTAAGGGACCTGACGAGAAGGATCTCTCTAGGAGGACCCATGTCTTTTTAGAGGCATGGATGTTCCAGTCAGCGATCCTTGTGAGATGGCAAGCGGAGTAATATTTATGGAGGTCAGGTAGGCCTATTCCTCCTTTAGATTTAGCTAGTGTGAGTCTGGAGTATTTAATGCGAGGTGGAGAGTCCTTCCACAGGAAAGCAGAACATGCCTTCCGGTAGGATTTAAAAAAACTTGCTGGTAAGGATATAGGGATCGATTGCATAAGATAAAGAAAGCGAGGCAGGATTATCATTTTGATTAAGGCAGAGCGTCCGAACCAGGAGACATTTAGGCCTTTCCAGTCCTTAAGGTGTTTTTGTGTCTGAAGGAGGAGCGGGAGGAAATTTTTTGAATAAAGATCTGACAGGTGGGTGGGGATTCGAATACCTAAGTATGTAAGTGCAACATGTTCCCATTGAAACGGGAATGAGTCTTGGCAATGTGTCACTGTCTGAGAAGGGAGGGAGACATTTAGGGCCTGTGATTTGGTATAATTAATTTTGAGGTTTGATAAGGTACCAAAGTATTCAATGTCTTTGAGAAGATTGGGTAGAGAGATGTGTGGCTGTTGCAGGGAGAGCAAAATGTCGTCTGCGAAAGCAGCGACCTTAAACTCTCTGTTCTTCACAGTGATCCCTTGGATATTTGGGTTGCTTCTCAACCTGTTGAGGAAGGGTTCCAGGGTTAAGACGTATATCAGTGGTGAGAGTGGACATCCCTGGCGTGTGCCGTTACTAATGGGGAAGGCGTCCGACAGGTGGCCATTGACTTTTACCACTGCAGAGGGGCCCTTGTACAGGGCCATAATAAATGATAGCATGCGGGTCCCCAAGCCTATGGCAGTGAGCACCTCCTGCATGTAGTCCCAGGCCACTCTGTCGAACGCCTTCTCTGCATCAAGTGAGAGAAAAAATCCTTGTGTATTGGAAGTCGTGAGCCAGTGATGTAAATTCAGTGTGCGGATGATGTTGTCCCTAGCTTCCCGCCCAGGGACGAAGCCGACTTGATCTAAAGATATGAGGTCGGGTATCAGTGGAAGTAGTCTATTTGCTAAGATTTTCGCGTAAATTTTAATATCCACATTTAATAAAGATATCGGTCGGTAGTTTGCGACTAAGGACGCGTCCTTGCCCTCCTTGGGAATCACCGCTATTTGCGCAGCTAGCATTCTATCAGATTTAGTTTGGGGGTTTGAGAGGGCGTTAAACGTGTCCAAGAGTTTAGGAGCTAGGGAGTCAATGAAGGCTTTATAATATTGGAGGGAAAAACCGTCTGGGCCAGGGGCTTTACCTGTTTTCATTTGTTTCATAGCTGTATCTAGTTCCAACGCTGATATAGGGCCATCCAGGTCCCGGGACTGTTGGGTAGATATTGGTTTAGGGCTGTAGTTGGAGAGAAACTCTTTGATATTTGCGGTGCGGGAGTCAGTATTGTTCCGTGGGGTATTGGTGGGTTGTAAATTGTAAAGTTTTTGATAGAACCTTTCAAATTCTTTGGCAATGTCAGCATTCATGTTTAGAAGCTCCCCCCTAGGGTTACGTAAATGATGGATTGTGGAGGACATTTTTGAATTTTGGACTGTGCGCGCCAGTAGACGGCCGCACTTGTTGCCCTGTTCATAGAAAATCCTCTGGCCGAGGATGTATCGTCTCCTAGAGCGCTTGCCCAGTTCTTCTAAGAGCAAAGCTCGGGTGTGTGTTAGTTCCTGTAGGGTGGCTCGTGCGTGTGTCAATTTATGGGAAGTTTCAAGGGAGCCAATCGTCCTGATGAGAGAGTTTATGTATTCTTGGCGCTGTTTCTTAGCTTTTGTAGCAAGGGCGATTAGTTCACCTCGAATCACGCATTTATGCGCTTCCCAGAGGGAGGTTGGGGAAATCTCCGGATTCGAGTTTTCCGTGAAATATTGTTGAATTCTCGTGCGGACATGGTCCATCACCAGGGGATCTTTGAGGAGGGAGGGATTCAGACGCCAAATCTTCGTTCGAGAATTGGGTTCGGGGAAAGATAAGGTCACCGTTATTGGGTGGTGGTCAGACAAAAACATTGGTTCTATGGTGGACTGTTGGAGTAGGGGAAGGTCAGTCTGGGAGAGAAAAAAGAAGTCGATCCTAGAATATTTTTGATGTGGGGCTGAAAAAAAGGTATAATCCTTGTCAGAGGGGAATAAAGTGCGCCATGTGTCATGTAAGGTCAATGATTGTAGTTGTAGATTGATCTGACGTATTGCTTTATAAGTTAAAGTAGATGTTCCTGTGGAGGAATCCAGTAAGGGGTTTAGGGGCACATTAAAATCCCCTCCCAGGAGTACTATTCCCGATTTAAAGGAGGTCAGGAGGTCACATGTTTTTCTAAAGAAGGCGACTTGGTGGTCATTTGGGCAGTAAATATTGGCTAATGTAATTGGTGTGGATGCATAGGAACCTTTAAGGAAAATGTATCTGCCGTCAGGGTCGATAAGTGAATCAGATATTTGGAAGTTAGCGTTTTTTGATACGAGAATAGAAACGCCCTTAGTCTTAGACTCAGGATTGGTGGAGTGAAACGCAGTCCGGTAGATGTGGTTGGACAGCTTAGGTATGGCGTCGGAGCGAAAATGGGTCTCCTGCAGAAATATGAAATGAGCCCTATGTGTGGTGAGAGAGGATAATACTTGTGACCTTTTCTCTGGTAAATTCAGGCCCTTCACGTTTAGGGATAGGCATTTCAACGTCAGGGAAGACATGGCTTGGGTCTGATAATATTGGGTAAGTGAGTGCGCGGTGCGGGGGTAGTACTAGGAGAGACAGGGGCGGACCCAGTCGAGGAAAAAGGGGGAGAAAGAAAGGGAAAAAGGGGGAGAAAGAAAGGGAAAAACGGGAGAGAAAAAAAAAAAAGGGGGGGGGGAAGGGGAGAGAGGGGCGGGGAGAAGAAAAGAAGAGGCTAAGGAAGGAGACGGGGGAAGTGTCAGAAAGAGGTAAGTTGGGAAAGAGAGGAAGTAAGAAGAATAGAGAAGGGACAGAATAAAGATCAACCAGAGGTGGAATTAGGCTAACCAAGCCACCTTAGGAAAAGGGAAGTCTGGAGGGTCAGCAAAAAATCCCAAAGGGATCGCTGTGTGGGTACGTAAAAATGGACGACGACCTCAGAGAGGTTGCGATCCGGGGAAAGAGTAGATATCATTGTTTAAAGTAGGGTGAGTGTAGTGGGGAACCTACCACTAGTGCAGAAACCCTAACTCAATAACTAAAGTGCATTCTAAAGCCAGATTGTTATGAACTCTTTGTGCTACAACTGAGGTGAGTGAAACATAGCAAACATATGTGCCCAGTGCCGCCGCTGATTACCATGACCCATCTGCAGTAAGAAGCTGTAATCAGGGGGGCAAAAGAAGAAAATCAGCTGTAACCTGTGACTATTTGAGAGCCCGAGACGTCGAGTGGAGTTCTTTTCCCTTCTCCCTCTCTATACCGAGAAGTGAGGGAGAGCAGAACTTATCTAAGCAGCCATTATAAAAACCAGACTTCAATTTAATTGGTTTAATTGCGTTAAACACAACCAAACACATTGCCAAGACAGGCAGAGCGGTGTCAATTCAATTAACAGGTCTAATCTGCTCCCCCCCTCCTCCCACCTTCCCGGGAGGAGGCAGGGGGATTGCGCAGGAGGATAGCCCCGGCAACCCCGCTGTGATTTGGGGGGCATTATCCTGCGGTAATAGTATGGCCTAAAGTGACGCCTCAGGCTGGCAAAGAGAGGCAAACTGTTTTCTTAGAGGCTAAAATAAAGGTTACATTAGCTGAACTAAGCAGTGACAGGAGTTCTTATATACCTCTATGCATGAAAACAGAGGGATAAAAAAGAAAAAAAAAGAACACCCTCACAGTTCTTATATGCTTGTAGAGTCTTTGAGATAAAAAAAAAAAAAAAAAAAAAAAACACCCCTCCAAAACCCACCCCCCCCCCCGTAATCCGCAATAAGTTGACAGTGTCAACAAAGGCAATGTTGAAGATGGTGTGGATGTCGAGGAAGGATGGGTAGTGAGGCTTCAGTGCTGTTTACCTTACAGGGTATTTATCCGGTCGATGGATCGTGGCCTCCATCGAGTAGTGTTGCCAGGCATTTTCACATAGAGATTGGAGGCTGGTGCAGGGGACAGTGAGAATAGGAATCAGGCGGCGTCATCCGGTGAACAGGGGATAAGGTATGTTAGGCATCCGGAAGGCGTCTGTCTCATCTCCTGGGTGGTGTAGACGGGGATCCCGGGCATTCTCACTGTGGTTTGTGGGGTATTCTCTTGCGGTGTTAGAGTGGCTCAGAGCGACGTCTCAGGCTCTTACAAGGTAATTATCCGGCAAGTGGATCGGAACCTCCATCGGGTAATGCTGTCAAGCATTTTCACGGAGAGGTTGGAGGCTGGTGTGAAGGAAAGGGAGTCAGGCGGCAGCATCTGGTGAACAGGGAGTAAGGTGAGTTAGGCATCCATACGATCCCTCCTCCTGGAGGGTGTAGATGGGGATCCCGGGCTGCGTTGATGTTGATCACGGCGTGAAGTGTGGTTTCCCAGATTAGGTTGGTCAGCTCTGTATCTGCGGGATCTGTGGCGTTGGGCCTTTGGAGATGGGTGTAGCGAAACCGGAAGCCAGGGTTCAGAGGGGAAAAAGGCGGCGTACCATTCTGGAAGTTCAACGTGCGGAAGATCGAGTTGATCGCAGAAACCCAGCAAGTCATCAGGTGTGCGGAGGAGCGCAGAGCGACCTCTGGTGGATGCTGACAGCCCAAAGGGGAATTTCCAGCGGTATTGAATATTTCTGGCTCGTAGGACGTCCAGAAGGGGGCGTAGTGCTCGTCTATGCTGGAGTGTTATTTGTGAAAGATCCTGAATAGCTTAATTTCCGCGCCATTATGGAGGATGCGGCCTCTTTCCCTGGCTTTGCGAAGTATCTCCTCTTTCAGTGGGAAGTTGACTACACAACATATTATATCCCTTGGTGGTTCATTTTCACGGGGTACAGGGCGCAGGGCTCGGTGGGCTTTTTCCATTTCTATAGGAGAGTCTGCTGGGCGATCAATCAATTCATTAAAGATAGTGCAGATGGTTTGTTGCAATGACCCTGGTTCTATGGCCTCAGGTACCCCCCTCACTCTAATGTTATGCCTCCGACCGCGGTTGTCGAGGTCTTCGCCATGCCTGTGTATGTCCAGAAGCTGGGAGAGCTGGGAATCAAAGGCAGTGTGCACTTGTCGAATGGCGGCAGCGTGTGTCTGAGAGGTTTGTTCCACCTCATCAATCCTGTGTGCCACTGCATGTATTTCGGCTTTAAGGTCAGCGATCGCCGTTGTGACAGTGTTTTTAATGTCTGCAGCCACTGTTTCTAAGTCAAACAGACTTGGGGGGTGAGTTCGCCCTGCAGTTGCGGCGGAACTTCCAAGCAGTGGAGTGTCGGGTTCCATGCTAGGCGAGGACGGGGTTGGGGCCTGTGAGGCCGCGTGTGCAGCCAAGCGCTGGGACCGGAATATGTCCGGTATGTTCCTACTCAGCTGCGTACCTGAGTCGATGGTTGCGCGGGATGTCGAGGAGCTCCGGGTGGATCTGCTCATGATGTTGGCAAGGCGTAGGTTCCCCTAAAGGCTAGATTCGGTCCCCGGATCGCAGGAGCTCTCGACTTATGCTGCCATCTTGGTCTCCGTCCAGGCCACGCCCCCCAAACACCTGACCTTTTAGATAGATTTATATAAGTGGCTGGTGCTGCGCTAATCCTCAATGCAAGGACAAGTGTGATTTAAATAATAATAAATAAATGCGTGTATCGCATATAGAGTGAAAATCCGTGAAGAAAAAATATATCAAAAAAATAATAAATAAAAGGATCTAAGTGTTAAAGCTCTTCCATAGCTGGTGGAAGGTAACAAATGAATGTTCTAAATGAAATAGTGAACCATCACTTAAATCGCCTAAAGTGAAATACACATGATCCAAAATAAATTAACGTGGTAGTGAGGCTACCTATACACAAGTATCTGTCATTAGTAGATTAAACATAAATAAAGTGCATAATGGATATAAACTGTGTGCATCTCCAGTTAAAACAGCAAAGTGTACAGTGCAAACAAAAAGTGCAATGTGCAACCTTAAAGGTGGAAGAGTAGTAGGTTACTCTTTTTTTAAAAGTGCATACTGTGCAAAACGACATCAAAATAAATAATTTGCTGGAATCTCAAAAAAATGAAGTGACAAGGAAAAAAAGACATACAAAAAATCTCCAAGAGAATTTTCCAAGAGAGGCGGAACTAGCGATGTAAAAAATCTCTTGGAAAATGGCCGCCGTATTAACTCCCATTATACTCCGGGAAAATGGCCGCCCTATACCGGCCAATATTAGACTATTTAAGGACACGCTTTCAGCCTGTGTTTATCCCCTGATGAAGTCATGTGGTGTGACGTCACGCGTAGGGACGAGACAGGCTGCACACACTACCAGAGGCATACGAGCTCGCCGCTCATCGGATTGACACAGCTGTTTTTAAAATTTTATGAGAGTACCAAAAACTTTTGAATAAAGAAATTTACCATTTACCAAACGGAATTACACTATTGGCTTTCTTCCTGCCTATTACCCCCTATATTCACTCCCCGCACCACACCTGAGGGAACCCCATCCCAGGATCCAGGACAGTGAGGGACGTGTTGGAATCTATAGGCGGATGGCACAAAAGCTCTCCTGATACATGCTTTTGCCCTATTACCTTAAGGTAAGGGGCCATTACTTACCTGAGTGGTTTTGCACACGAAGAAACACCTGATGTGGTTCACCTTAGCACTTTAATTGCAACGTGTGCATGCTAGGACGTTGCTGTCACAATTTTCAAAAGGACTTTCTTTTATGGATTTTTTTTTTTTTTATGGATTTTTTGTATGTCTTTTTTTCCTTGTCACTTCATTTTTCTGAGATTCCAGCAAATTATTTATTTTGATGTCGTTTTGCACAGTATGCACTTTTAAAAAAAGAGTAACCTACTACTCTTCCACCTTTAAGGTTGTACATTGCACTTTTTGTTTGCACTGTACACTTTGCTGTTTTAACTGGAGATGCACACAGTTTATATCCATTATGCACTTTATTTATGTTTAATCTACTAATGACAGATACTTGTGTCTAGGTAGCCTCACTACCACGTTAATTTATTTTGGATCATGTGTATTTCACTTTAGGCGATTTAAGTGATGGTTCACTATTTCATTTAGAACATACATTTGTCACCTTCCACCAGCTATGGAAGAGCTTTAACACTTAGATCCTTTTATTTATTATTTTTTTTATATATTTTTTCTTCACGGATTTTCACTCTATTTGCGATACACGCATTTATTTATTATTATTTAAATCACACTTGTCCTTGCATTGAGGATTAGCGCAGCACCATCCACTTATATAACTCTAACAGAAGCGTCGCCCTAGAACAATGGTCATCCATCTCCACGTGGCCTGCCGTCTCTCACCATAAGCGTGAGTACTATTGACCCTCGACATACAGAATACTTTCCAATTTGTTACATGCCAGTTAAGCTACTCTCCATTAATGCGCATGGCCTAAATCACCCGGCCAAGAGAGCATCCCTTTGGGAAGAGGCAGACTCTTCCCAAAGCAATATCCTATGCACCCAAGAGACACACTTTCATCATGCAGCCCCACCAAGATGCTCTCATAGGAACTTCCAACACTACTTCTTCTCCAATTTGAGTGTGAAACAAAGGGGTGTCATGGTGGCTATTAAAGATTCTGTTTCATTTCAACTCCACTCTAAAACATCTGATCCGGTGGGCCGTTACCTCATTATTGTATGTGACATCAACTCTACCCATTATACCCTAGTGAACATTTATGTTCCCAACATAGACGTGCACACAGGTGTGCCAGGTGTGCCCAGGCACACCCTAATCACCCCATGCGCATTAGTGTTATCGCTCTGTGTAGCAGCCAGAACATGGTAAAGAACTCCCTCTTACCTGCTCTGCCATAAGAAAAGTGTTTATGCTCTTCTCTTTCACTGTGCTGGCAGGGAGATCAATGTGCCGGGTTCATATAAATGTAGACACATACACATGCATGTGTGTTTGAGCTTAAGGGTGCACACCCTAATGCAATAGGCTGAACACACCTATGGTTTCCAACACCAAACAAATCAAATTCCTGAATAGATTGATGAAAAAGCTGAAAAGACTCCAACAAGGTTCCCTTATATTATGTGGGGACTTTAATGCTACACCTGACCCACACATTGATTCTACCTTGATACATTCCAAAAGATCCCCCTCTCTGATTTTTTTTAAAGATCTCATGATCTGTTCGATGCATGGCGGTGTACACATGCTAATGAACGGGACTATACGTTTTATTCTCATAGCCATTGCATCTATTCGAGGATTGATCTGATTCTAATGGACAAGTGGTTGCTTCAAAAAGTGACTCAAATTACAATCAATAACATTACCTGGTCAGACCACGCTTCCGTCCTCCTTACTCTGGGAGATAATTACCCTACTAACAGGGCCTATATATGGCACGCTAACCCTCAGGTAATACAATTCCCATCCACGTAGAAACTGTTACAAAACCACTTGTCTGATTATCTCCAGATCAACTCCTCTTCCACAACTGACCCATTTGTACTCTGGAACACCTACAAGGCATACATTAGAGGTATATTCATTCAACTAGCCACAAAGCTCCAAAAGCAGAGGCAGCAGTGGCTTAATACCCTTCTTACAGAAATCCGAACCCTTGAAGATCAAGATAACAAAAACCCTACAAACACTAGAGTGCAAAATTGACAGCTTTACAACACAGCCTTAGATTAGAATTACTCCATTCCTTCGAACAAAGGGAAAGACGACTTAAAATTACATTCTATTCGACCAGCAATAAAGCTGGAAAATAATTAGCTTGCAAATTACAAGGCCAACGCTTTAAAACCAAAATACCCCACATCATTAGTCCCACATCCAAACAAAAGGTATTTGACCCCCAAAGCATTGCCAATGCATTTAGTGAATATTATGGATCCCTTTACAACCTCAATCAAGACAGTCATACTGCTCAACCATCCCAATCAGCTATAAATGATTTCTTAAAGGACATCAACTTACCCAAACTCTCCACTTCACAACTTCAGGCTTTAAATTCCCCTTTCTTATTATCTGAATTACTAAAAGCTATAGACACTCTTCCCAACAATAAATCCCCGGGACCAGATGGCCTAACAGGGGAATATTACAAAACTTTTAAACAATCCCTAGGATCACACCTTCTTAAGGTATTCGAAACCGCTGCTGCCTCAACCTCCTTTCCATCTGAGATGTTAGAAGAATTAATAGTTACATTGCCCAAACCAGGGAAGACACCGGATGTTCCCCAAAATTTTAGACCAATATCCTCATTGAACACTGATCTAAAGCTTTATGCTAAAATGATAGCAGTGAGACTAGTTGACATCCTTCCTACTCTAATTGATCCTACTCAATCTGGCTTCACCAAGGGAAGACAAACGTCTGATGCTACCAGAAGACTAATTGATGTGATTCATATAGCTAGAAAACACGGGACGCCTTCTCTGCTCCTTGTTCTGGATGCAAAGAAGGCGTTTGATAGAGTACATTGGAAATATCTCACAGCAACACTGGAGAAATTCGGTTTCACAGGCCACCTACTTTCTGAAATACTATCCCTATATACCTCTCCATCAGCCCGAGTGTACACTTTCAAGATCACAAATGGCACCTGCCAGGGGTGTCCACTATCTCCCCTCATTTTCAACCTATTAAAGGAACCCTTGGCAACCAGCATAAGACAAAATCCCAACATACAAGGCTTCTTGATCAACAATCGCAAACATGTCATAAGTCTCTTTGCAGATGACGTGATCCTTATGCTAACTAATCCGGTGTCAACTATTACATGATTATGGTAAAGTATCATACTACAAAGTAAATGAAAACAAATCTTATATATTAGATCTTGGAGTAACAGCGTATGATAGAAAAACCCTGCAGAATTCCCAGGAAATTACTTATTTGGGAATTAAACTCACATCCCAACCTACACAACTATTCCAAGCTAACTACCTCCCACTGGAACGTACATTACGAGCAGGCCTCCAGTCCTTAACCACCTCAATACTGGGCACTTTCGCCCCCCTCCTTCCCAGCCCAATTTTCAGCTTTCAGCACTCTCACACTTTCAGTGACAATTGCGCGGTCATGCTACGCTGTACCCAAATTAAATTTTTATCATTTTGTTCACACAAATAGAGCTTTCTTTTGGTGATATTTATTCATGACTCTGTTTTTTATTTGTTGCGATATAAGCGAAAAAAGAACGGAAATTTGGAAAAAAAAACAATATTTTCTTCTTTCTATTTTAAAACAAATCCAATAAAATCTAATTTTGTCATAAATTTAAGCCAAAACATATTCTGCTACATGTTTTTGGTAAAAAAAATCCTGTTAAGTGTATAATAATTGGTTCGTGTGATCACGGACACGTACGCAAATGATCATGTACAGATGTGCGCAGGTGACATATGTGTGCAGATAATCATTGGGACATGTTATTTTACTGGGACTTATGTGGGGGACATGTGTTTTTACTATGTGGGGACATGTGTTTTGGGGACATGTGTTTTGGGGACATTGTGTGTTTACTTAGTGTTTGTTTTGTGTTTTTACATTGTGTGGGGTCACTAGACTGGTGATCAGTGAGTAAAAAGCTGTAAAAAACAGCTCATACTCACTGATCACCAGCCGCCTGCAGCGATCCGCTCTCCTCTCCTCACTGACAACTTCCGTGTGAGGAGAGCAGAGCAGATTGTCTAGCAACCGGCTCTGTGTTTACATCACATGACGGCTGTGATTCGACACGGCCGTCATGTGATCAGGAGGGCCAATCGCAGAGCCCTCCTGGCGATCGGAGATGCGCCGTGTCCGGGTGACACGAGCGCATCGGGATCGCGCCGCTGCGCGGGCACGTGCGCGCGCAATCCCACTCCTTTTGAGGGACGTTCCTGAACGTCCACTCAGAAGGAGAGAGCGCCCACCCGGCCGTATATGTGCAGTGGCCGGGTGGGAAGTGGTTAAGTAAACACACAGTGTCATGGTCGGGCCGGCTGGCTGCCTTTAAAATGCAAATCCTACCGCAAGTATTCTACATCTACCGAACGATACACATTCCAGTCCCCCAAAAATTCTTCCATAACCTACAAGCCATACTTTCCAGATATCTTTGGGAAGGTAAAAAAGCTAAAAGCGCTCTATCCAAACTTCGCAAAACAAAAACAGCAGGTGGGGTTGGTTTACTGATATTAGCTGACTACCACCTAGCTACAATCTTAGCACAACTTAGAGGATGGTGTCAGGAGACTGAGAGCATCTCCGCTCACCGGGCTCTGGGGCGCATGCGCGGTGGACTGGCACTTCGCCACACACCCGTCCGCCGCCTGATGGTGCGGCGCGTGCGGGTGCACGGCGGTCCCTGTGTGCGCGCCGTCGCCCGTGCAGGTACCCGGTAGCACGTCACGCTGACGCGCTCGCTGGGGGAGGCTATTTCTGATGACTCCAGCACCCAGTTGGGTTGCTGGTTTGTCGTCAGCTCCTCCTGTTCCCTGTGCCTTAGTTGTTCCTGTGAAACCTGTCTGCTGCTCTGTGTACCGAACCCCTGGCTTGTTAAACACCTATACCGCTGATTGCTTAATACCTATCTGACCTCTGCCTGCTTATAATGGACTTGCCTCTGCCTGATTGCCTGATACCCATCTGACCTCTGCCTGTTAAACGGATCTGCCACTGCTTGATACCTGGTTCTGACCTTTTGCCTGCTTAACAGACTTGCTCCTGCCTGATACCCGGTTCTGACCTTTTGCCTGCTTAACGGACTTGCTCCTGCCTGATACCCGGTTCTGACCTTTTGCCTGATATACAGACTCCCAATGCCTCAGTTCCCACCTACGGATCTCCTGCATACCGGAAGCCCGTGCCTCCACGTGCCCCCAGCTCCCTGTATCAACTTCGGGGGGTCTGGGTGCGCGTGGCCGTAAGGGCGAGCCGCTCTCGGCATCTTGGCCTCGGTGAGTATTAGTCGTGACAGATGGTTTCCCAACCACCAAACTCCACTTTGGGGAAGTATTGAACAAACCATAATACCAGGAAGTAACCTTTATGAATATATTTTAGCTTACCTGCATCTTAAAGCCAAACCCTCCGGCCTCCCTTTACCAATTCTAGCAACACTAACTTCATGGAAGACCTTGATTACTACCAAGTCTCGGTCATCTCCCACTATTTCTCTATCAATTCCTATATCGACTCTAGCTCTGCTAATTCCAGACATGTCCCTGACTAAATGGAAAACGAGGGGACTACAATGTTTTTCGGATCTATACTCAGGCACAAATGTAAGATCATTTGCTGACTTACAAATGGAATATGTCTTACCTATCTCTGAACAATTTAAGTACTTCAGCATTACATCTTATCTAAAAAAAAGACACCATTAAATACAATTTATTCTGGCAGATTCATATCTACCTTACTACCAAGACATCTTGTAAAGGTGGTATCTCATTGTTTTACAACTTTATCCATGATAAAAATATATTTACCAAAACAAATTCCATGCTAGCATGGGAAAGGGACCTTAACGACTCCTTTTCTGAACAAAAATGGCACAAAGCTCTGAAACACAACCACTCAGCAACCAAATGTACCAACCTATGGGAACTCTCAAATAAGATTACACAGAGATGGTACTTAACACCCGACCGATTAGCTAAATTTGACCCCTCCACACCCCCCACTTGTTGGAGAAATTGTGGACAACCGGGTACCATCTTTCATATTTTATGGAGCTGTTAGATCCTAACCACATGTTGGTCACACATCTTCAAAATTTTATGTCAAACAACAGTATTACAAATCCGTACTTCCCCTTCTTTAGCTATCCTAAATATAGGCATAGAAGATATTCCACCACTATATAGGCAATTTACTACTCACCTATTCCTAGCAGCCAAATTAGTGATACTAAGAAAATGGATGTCTCTAAATCCTCCAGAGGTAGAATAGGTTTTGCGTACGCTATCCTTACATTTCACTTATGAAAAGTTGCTAGCATCTATTGGGGAACACTATGACAACTTTCTTCCACGTTGGCAATGATGGATGACTTGGTGCGACACTCATCACAAATGAATAATATTTCATCAACTACCGCTCTGGCAAATTCTCTAATACTTATCTGTATTTTTAAGGTTCATATTCTTCCTTTTCCATATGGTCTCTGAATTGATCCTGTTTACTCTATGTATTTGTTTACTTAATACTAGTTATGAGCTATATGCTCTTGTTACACAAATGCTAACAGTTATAACCCAGTTAATGTTACCGCTGACACATAGGTTTGTAGAGCCTGTACCTCTACAATGTCACAGTAAGTTCCCAAATGGGGTGACTAGTGGAGGTACATAGTTTCTCCTGCCTTGCCCATATTCCTCACAATTCAGGATATTGTAATATGAATGCAAAGATACTATATGATTTTGTTAGCTATCACTGATTATCTTTAGGTTTACGATACCTATTGCTGTATGAAAATGCGATTTATCATTTTGTAAACTGACAAAAATCGAATAAAAATTATTGAATAAAAAAAAAATAAAAAAAAGTCCTGCAAGCAGCATCTTTGGGGCAGTGGAGAAGCGGTGTATACACCACTCCTTGAAATGAATGGGCACCACTGCCGAAGTGCCTGCAAAGTGCTTCAGCAGCGGCACTAAATGTGCGCATTTAACTCTTTATTCGCCTGCTAGTGGGGTTAAAAGCTTCCCGCTAGCGGCCGAATGGCACTGTTAAAACTACATTAAAGTGCCGCTAAAACTAGCGGCGCTTTACCGTCAACGCCTGTCTGCCCTAGTGTGAAAGCAGCCTTATTGTGTTTTTTTCTAATTATGTAACCATCTATGTTTGTGCTTTTGATTCAATTTACGTCTGTCCATGTATGGTGTTTCACCTCTCCAAGTAGCTTTACTGTATTTTTCGCTCCATAAGACGCACCTAGGTTTTAGAGGAGGAAAACAAGAAAAAAAATATTCTGAACCAGATGGTATACTAAAATATTTACCAGTGCCCATGAAATGCAGCCTTACCTGTGCCACCTCCACCTCGCACAGACTGACATTCCTTATCGATCCGCCTGTCACTCAGAAGACAGAGCGAATAGGCCACTCAGGCTGCTCTGTCTTCTGTGAGTGAGTGACAGGCGGGAGATCACCCAACGTTAGCCGCCGCCGGCCTGGTATTGTAATTGCCCACATTTACGCTTTTTCCACCAACCTATGTTGGAGAAGTTGTGGAAGCCCGGGGAACATATTGTACATCTAGTGGGACTGTCAAACCCTTACTAAATTTTGGACTATGCTCTCCAAGCTACTTTTTTTCCATCATACCAACTCCTATACCACTCTTGCCTCAAATAGTACTATTGGGTATGGACATGGATACCTGGTTCCTGTCCTCACACAGAGTCATCTCCCACATATTCATAGCCACCCGCCTAGCCATTGCAAGAAATTGGAATTCCCCATATCACCTCCAAATCAGAATTTATATTTATTTTAAACAACCATTGCCTAATGGAATATATGTATGCCAAAGCCCACCTACAAATTCCTGCCATCCAAAAACACTGGGACTCTTGGCTCAAACACCCCAAATACATACCCCTCTCATGACAGCATTACCACACCCCTGAAAGCCTTACACCCTGTCCATACTCCACCTACCACCCCTTTTGATAACGCTCTAACTACTCACTGTTTATTAACTGTGAATGTTTATATCTACTAAGCACATCCTAGAGACCTCTAAATGCATTCTAATGACCTATGTACACCCTTTGTTGATACATATCCTGTTCTTTAACTGATTGTTCATTTGACAATCGACTGTTCAGCTTTGTTCTTTGTAATTTGAAAAGCTTATAATAAAATTAGGTTTAAGAAAAAGTAAAACAAGCATAAAAAATGCATTTTCATTTTCTTGACACATTTTCCAAAAACTTGTGGAAAAAAATGACATTCAAAAGACACATTATGCCTCATAGAATATATGTTGGGATGCATTTCCACTGTCCTGTTGCTCCAGGGCCTTCAAAGTTGTAATAGGTATTCAAGAAATTAGATGTATAATTTATGTTCCTAGAACACCTGACGGTGCTCCGTGCATGTTGGGCCATACCTCGGAATGTCTACTTTCCAAAAAGGGGTCATTTGGGGGGTATTTTTACTTTCCTGGCTTGTTAGTGTCTCAAGAAATGAGATAGGCTATCAGTACATCAGGTGTGATCAATTTTCAGTGATTGGCACCAATGTAGACTCTATAACCTTCACAAAGACCAAATAATATCCACTGAATTGGGTTATTTTTTCCAAATATATGTAGCAGTATACATTTCTGTCAAAATGTATTAAGAAAATTACTAATTTGCTAAATTTTATAACAGAAATGAAGAAAAATGCATTTTGTTACAACATTTTTGGTCTTTTTTTTATTTATAATGAACAAAATAGAAACCCAGTGGTGATTAAATACAAACAAAAGAAAGCTCAATTTGTGTGAAAAAAAAATGTCATATGGGTACAGTGTTGTATGACTGAGTAATTGTCATTCAAAGTGTGAGCACTGAAAGCTGAAAATTGGCCTTGGCAGGAAGAGGGTGACAATGCCCGGTGGGAAAGGGTTAAATAAATTGGTGATATGTAGAGACAAACATGATATGAAATATATCTCCATTATTATTATTTGATTTAACTAGATTGGACATAACAGTCCAGGATTGGATCTTTATAGACAATTTGAAGAAGAGAAGAATGTTAAATGAATTTCTCCCCCAGGAATGAATGTAACTATTCTCTACATGAATGGAACTCATTTCTCTTTATTGGAATCATTAATATGAGATCACTTTATAAAAGACGATCGATCATCTACACTATTGGAGGATTTCTCTTTTTGTGGACCCCAATTACTAAATGTGACATGAGAAGTGGATGAGGTGGTGTGATCCATTCATTATTCCTGTATAGGGATTGGACCATACACACTCACACTGACCTCTAGGCTTTCACCTCCAATCTTCTGCTAAGTCTTGGAGTCAGTTGTAAATAGGGATGAGCCGAACACCCCCCTGTTCGGTTCGCACCAGCACTTGCGAACAGGCAAAAAATGTATTCAAATACGCGAACACCGGTAAAGTCTATGGGACATGAACATGAATAATCAAAAGTGCTAATTTTAATGGCTTATATGCAAGTTATTGTCTTAAAAAGTGTTTGGGGACCCGGGTCCTGCCCCAGGGGACATGTATCAATGCAAAAAAAAGTTTTAAAAACGGCTGTTTTTCCAGGAGCAGTGATTTTAATAATGCTTAAAGTGAAACAATAAAAGTGTAATATTCCTTTAAATTTCGTACCTGGGGGGTGTCTATAGTATGCCTGTAAAGGGGCGCATGTTTCCCGTGTTTAGAACAGTCTGACAGCAAAATGACATTTCAAAGGAAAAAAAGTCATTTAAAACTACTCGCGGCTATTAATGAATTGTCGGTCCGACAATACACATAAAAGTTCATTGATAAAAACGGCATGGGAATTCCCCACAGGGGAACCCTGAACCAAAATTTAAAAAAAGAATGACGTGGGGGGTCCCCCTAAATTCCATACCAGGACCTTCAGGTCTGGTATGGATATTAAGAGGAACCCCGGCCAAAATTTTTTTAAAAAATGGCGTGGGGTCCCCCTCAAAATCTATACCAGACCCTTCAGGTCTGGATGGATTTTAAGGTGAACCCCGTGCCAAAATGTAAAAAAAAAATGGCGTGGGGTCCCCCTGAAAATCCATACCAGACCCTTATCCGAGCACACAACCTTGCAGGCTGCAGGAAAAGAGGGGGGGACGAGAGAGCACCCCCCTCCTGAACCGTACCAGGCCACATGCCCTCAACATTGGGAGGGTGCTTTGGGGTAGCCCCCCAAAACACCTTGTCCCCATGTTGATGGGGACAAAGACCTCATCCCCACAACCCTTGCCCGGTGGTTGTGGGGGTCTGCGGGCGGGGGGCTTATCGGAATCTGGAAGCCCCCTTCAACAAGGGAACCCCCAGATTCTGGCCCTCCCCCTGTGTGAAATGGTAAGGGGGTACAAAAGTACCCCTACCATTTCACAAAAAAACTGTCAAAAATGTTAAAAATGACAAGAGACAGTTTTTGACAATTCCTTTATTTAAATGCTTCTTCTGTCTTCTATCTTCTATCCTCTTTGTTCTATCTTCCTTCGGTTTCTTCCTCCATCTTCTTCTTCTGGTTCTTTCTCTGGTGTTCTCGTCCGGCATCTCCTCCGCGGCATCTTCTTCCCTTCTTCTCATCGGGCCGCTCCACATTCATGATGGCATGGAGGGAGGCTCCCACTGTGTGACGCTTCTCCTCTTCTGACGGTTCTTAAATAACGGCTCAATGCGCCTCTGACGCACGGGGACTTGACGGGGACATCCCTGTGGCATTCCCCGTGACTTTAGAAGGGGGCGGGGTTACGTAACGGGTGACACAGGGAAGTCCCCGTCAAGTCCCCGTGCGTCAGAGGGGGGCGGGATCACCCATTACGTAACCCCGCCCCCTTCTAAAGTCACAGGGAATGCCACAGGGAAGTCCCCGTCAAGTCCCTGTGCATCAGAGGGGGGCGGGGTCACCCGTTACTTAACCCTGCCCTTTCCTAAAGTCACGGGGAATGCCACAGGGAAGTCTCCGTCAAGTCCCTGTGCGTCAGAGGTGCGTTGAGCCGTTATTTAAGAACCGTCAGAAGAGGAGAAGCATCACACAGCAGGAGCCTCCCTCCATGTCATCGTGGATGCGGAGTGGCCCGAGGAGAAGGGAAGAAGATGCCGTGGAGGAAGATGCAGGACGAGAACACCGGAGGAAGAACCAGAAGAACCAGAAGAAGAAGAAGAAGATGGAGGAAGAAACCGCAGGAAGATAGAAGATAGAAGAAAGAAGAAACTTTTAAATAAAGGAATTGTCAAACTTACCCCCTTACCATTTCACACAGGGGGGGAGGGCTGGGATCTGGGGGCCCACTTGTTAAAGGGGGCTTCCAGATTCCGATAAGCCCCCCACCCGCAGACCCCCACAACCACCGGGCAAGGGTTGCGGGGATGAGGCCCTTGTCCCCATCAACTTTGAGACAAGGTGTTTTGGGGGGCTACCCCACAGCACCCTCCCAATGTTGAGGGCATGTGGCCTGGTATGGTTCAGGTGGGGGGGTCTCTCATCCCCCCTCTTTTCCTGCAGCCTGCCAGGTTGTGTGCTCAAATAAGGGTCTGGTATGGATTTTTGGGGGGACCCCACGCCATTTTTTTTTAAATTTTGGCCGAGGTTCCCCTTAATATCCATACCAGACTTGAAGGGCCTGGTATGGAATTCAGGGGGACCCTCACATCATTTTTTTTTTTTAATTTTGGTTCAGGGTTCCCCTGTGCGGAATTCCCATGCCGTTTTTATCAATGAACTTTTATGTGTATTGTAGGACCGGCAATTCATTAATAGCCGCGAGTAGTTTTAAATGACTTTTTTCCTTTGAAATGTCATTTTGCTGTCAGACTTCTAAACACGGGAAACATGCGCTCCTTTACAGGCATACTATAGACACCCCCCAGGTACGAAATTTAAAGGAATATTACACTTTTATTGTTTCACTTTAATCATTATTAAAATCACTGCTCCCAAAAAACGGCCGTTTTTAAAACTTTTTTTGCATTGATACATGTCCCCTGGGGCAGGACCCGGGTCCCCAAACACTTTTTATGACAATACCATGCATATAAGCCTTTAAAATTAGCACTTTTGATTTCTCCCATAGACTTTTAAAGGGTGTTCGCTGTTCGGCGAACTAGCTCGAAGCTCATCCCTACTTGTGGAGATTCACTTTGATGGTCACAGAAGTCTCACTCATGTTGTGGAAACTTCATTAACTAAAAGTGACACCATTGTACTTTGGGATTTCCTTTGAACATCATGGTGGAGGATTTGATCTTATGGTGTGGAGAAGATTTTATTATTACCGTTCTTTATTTGGAACTTTTTTTGAAAATTTGTACTAATATTGCTGCACTAATTTTATATCTGCTGATTATAAATTCTCTTTATTAGTTATCAGTGAAATAGTCTACACACCATTGTTATATATACACTTATAAGGAGTTTTGTGATGAGGAGTCTCACTTTTATTGTTATATTGTCACATTTATATTGTGTGAATGTTATATACTAGTGCTGCAGTCTTCCATATTATAGTAAATGTGATAATTCCACCAATAGTGATCAGATACAACAATTACATTCACTACAAAAATACACTTTCATACATGTGAGGAAGGGCAAATCTCCTGTAACCTATTCACAGCTACTTCAATCTATATAACATATAATGTACAAAAATACATAAACATGAAGCACAACAAAGTTATCTTATAAAATTACAAACATCAAGAGAAAGTTCATAAATATGAAAAAGCGGATTTCCTACAACCCATTCACCACTACTTCCATCTCCAATTACCATACAGTGACCAGGGCCGGACTGGCCTACCGGGATACTGGGAAATATCCCGGTAGTCTGCCTGCCTTGGGGCTGCTTTGAGCTTCGGCTGCAGCTGCAGCGCTCCGCTCCCTCAATCTCTCCTGTGTATAAGAGCTGGGTATGTGTTCGGCGGCCACGCTGTTACAAGGCCCCGCCCCCTAGACCGACTCATGTGATAGTAGATTGAAGGTTCCACCTATCACATGAGCCGATCTAGGGGGGCGGGGCCTTGTAACAGCGCGGTCGCTGAACACATACCCAGCTCTGTGATACAACGTGGGAGATATCACTGTGTGTCCTACAATGGTGAGCCTGCAATGGTGGGCACAGTGAGGCTGAATGCACAGCATAGGCTGAAATGGTGGGCACAGTGAGGATGCAATGGTGGGCACAGTGAGGATGCAATGCTGGGAAAAGTGAGGCTGAATTCACGGGCACAGGCTGCAATGGTGGGCACAGTGAGGCTGCAATGGTGGGCACAGCGAGGATGAATTCACAGGCACAGGCTGCAATGGTGGGCACAGTGAGGCTGCAATGGTGGGCATAGTGAGGCTGAATGCACGGGCACAGGCTGCAATGATGGGCACAGTGAGGCTGAATTCACGGGCAGAAGCTGAATGCACGGGCACAGTGAGGCTGCAATGGTGGGCACAGTGATGCTGCATTCATGGGCACAGTGAGGATGCAATGGTGGGCACAGTGAGGCTGAATTCACGGGCACAAGCTGAATGCACGGGCACAGTGAGGCTGCAATGGTGGGCACAGTAAGGCTGCAATGCTGGGAAAAGTGAGGCTGAATTCACGGGCACAGGCTGCAATGGTGGGCACAGTGAGGCTGAAGGCATGGGCATAGGCTGCAATGGTGGGCACAGTGAGGATGCAAAGCTGGGAAAAGTGAGGCTGAATTCACAGGCACAGGCTGCAATGGTGGGCACAGTGAGGCTGAAGGCATGGGCATAGGCTGCAATGGTGGGCACAGTGAGGATGCAATGGTGGGCACAGTGAGGATGCAATGGTGGGCACAGTGAGGCTGAATTCCCAGGCATAGGCTGCAATGGTGGGCACAGTGAGGCAGAATGCAGGGGCACAGGCTGCAATGGTGGACACAGTGAGGCTGCAATGGTGGGCACAGTGAGGCTGCAATGGTGGGCACAGTGAGGATGAATTCACAGGCACAGGCTGCAATGGTGGGCACAGTGAGGCTGCAATGGTGGGCACAGTGAGGCTGAATGCACTGGCACAGGCTGCAATGATGGGCACAGTGAGGCTGAATTTACGGGCACAAGCTGAATGCACGGGCACAGTGAGGCTGCAATGGTGGGCACAGTGATGCTGCATTCACGGGCACAGTGAGGATGCAATGGTGGGCACAGGGAGGCTAAATTCACGGGCACAAGCTGAATGCACGGGCACAGTGAGGCTGCAATGGTGGGCACAGTGATGCTGCATTCACGGGCACAGTGAGGATGCAATGGTGGGCACAGTGAGGCTTAATTCACGGGCACAGGCTGCAATGGTGGGCACAGTGAGGCTGCAATGGTGGGCACAGTGATGCTGCATTCACGGGCACAGTTAGGGTGCAATGGTGGACACAGTAATGCTGCACTGACAGGCACAATGAGGCTGCAATGGTGGGCACAGTGAGGCTAAATTCACTGGCAAAGTGAGGCTGCTATGGTGGGCACAGTTAGGCTGCGTTCACAGGCACAGTGGGGATGCAATGGTGGGAACAGTGAGGCTGAATTCATGGGCACGGTAAAGCTGCATTTGATGGGCACAGTGATGCAGCATTAATGGACTGTGAGGCTGCAATGATGGACACAGCGAGGCTGCATTTAAGGGCACAGTGAGGCTGAATTCACAGGCACTGTGAGGCTGCAATTGATGAGCACAGTGAGGCTGCATTGATGGGCACAATAAGGCTGCATTTGATGGGCACAATAAGGCTGCATTTGATGGGCACAGTGAGGCTGCATTTGTTCAGAACTGGTGAGGCTGCATTATTCTCCTGTATCATGTCTGCAGTCTCTGACCATCTCGTGTAGCATGTCTGCATTCTCTTACCATCTTTGGTATCATGTCCTCAGTCTCTAACCATCTCTTGTATCATGTCCGAAACCTCTGACATCTCCTGTATCATGTCTGCAGTCTCTGAGGGAGTCTGGAGAGAAGTCAAGAATGGGAGCAGGATGGGGGTAGTGGGAGAAGTCAGACGTGTGTGGACTGTGGTGAGGAGACTATAGAATAAAACCAGAGCCACCGAGCTGGAGCCGACTGACTGAGCCCTGCACGGTGCACCTAAGAGGAGGTCAGTGACAGAACCGCCAGGCCAGTCTGAGGGGGGTCACTGATGTAAGGGGGGCGTGAATACGATAATGTAAGGGGGCACTGATCTGATATAAAGGTTTCCCCCTTATATCAGTAACCCCCCTTACCTTAGTGTATTCTAAGAGTCCCCGCCCCCCACACCACATTTTCGAGTTCATGGTGTCTCCCTTGATGATTGACCACTTTCAACTGGAATTTGCTTTAATATATATATAAAGCCCTATGTGCTTTCATATCTGCCCTATGTGTTTTAAACTACATGGTTTTCCCTTTCATGAACAAGAAAGTTATGCTGTTGGGCTGGTATAATAATGCTATGGGGCTGGTATGAATTTTTTTCCAGGGCTGGTTTTTATGCCCAGTCCGGCCCTGACAGTGACTTGTGCAATAAGACCCCTTTCACACTGCAGAGCCGCTAATGTGCCGGTAGTTTTTGTGGTGCTTTAGCGGTGTTTTCACGGGGCTTTTCATGCCCTAGTGGGCCGGTGATAACGGGACCTTAAAAAAATGAAAAAAGACCAGTTTTGCGGCACTTTCAAAGCTCTTGGAAGTGCTGCCCATTCATTTCAATGGGTAAGGGTGTTTTGGGAGCGCTATTTATAATGCTCATACCTACCCCAAAGACAATGCTTGCAAGACTTTTTCTAACGTCCCACAAGTGCACCGCCCCAGTGTGAAAGCACTCATACAAATAAATGGGAGGCAGTTTTCAGGCGCTATTTCTAGTGCTAAAATGCCTGAAAAGTGCTCAGTGTGAAATGGGTCTAACAGAAATACCAGAGATTCATCCAGATGGATTAAATCAATGCTGATCATCTTCCACCTCTTTGCAGCAACTTCAATAAACCTCCCCCACACCAGTGAGCAAACAGGTCACTTACCAAAAGGTTTGTCCCCACAAGCAAGGCCCAGACACGCTTGTTTATATCCTTCCAGCAGCGCCACTCCGCTCAAGCCGGCTTCCGATGAGAACAGACTGTGCCACGGAATGTCAGACCTCCAGGTAGTATCTCCAATATCACCCGAGGTATCCAGACAATGGCAACAATCACATTACATAGAAAAGAAAAAGCCTCTATAGTGCATAATCCTTAAATATATATATATAGAATCACAGATTGTACACTTCCAGGCCTGGACTGGGACAAAAATGTGGCCCTGGACTTCATCCAGATCGGCCCAGGGCACAACACATCAGGGCACGGTACATCAGGCCACATCAGGGTACAGAGCCCAGCACATCAGGGCACAAGGCACATCAGGGCACAAGGCACATCAGGGCACAACACATCAGGACACAGCACATCAGGGCACAACACATCAGGGCACAAGGCACATCAGGGCACAGCACATCAGGCCACATCATGGTACAGAGCCCAGCACATCAGGGCACAAGGCACATCAGGGCACAGCACATCAGGCCACATCAGGGTACAGAGTCCAGCACATCAGGGCACAGCACATCAGGGTACAGAGCCCAGTACATCAGCGTACAGGGCACAACATATCAGGGTACAGTACCCAGTACATCAGCCTACAGGGCACAACATATCAGGGTACAGTGCCCGGTACATCAGCGTAGAGGGCACAACATATCAGGGTACAGTGCCCAGCACATCAGCGTACAGGGCACAACATATCAGGGTACAGTGCCCAGCACATCAGCGTGCAGGGCACAACATATCAGGGTACAGTGCCCAGTACATCAGCGTACAGGGCACAACATATCAGGGTACAGTGCCCAGAACATCAGCGTACAGGGCACAACATATCAGGGTACAGTGCCCAGTACATCAGCGTACAGGGCACAACATATCAGGGTACAGTTCCCAGTACATCAGCGTACAGGGCACAACATATCAGGGTACAGTGCCCAGTACATCAGCGTACAGGGCACAACATATCAGGGTACAGCGCCCAGTACATCAGCGTACAGGGCACAACATATCAGGGTACAGTGCCCAGTACATCAGCGTACAGGGCACAACATGTCAGGGTACAGTGCCCAGCGCATCAGCATACAGGGCACAACATATCAGGGTACAGTGCCCAGCACATCAGGGTACAGAGCCCAGCACATCAGCTAATAGGGCACAGCACATCAGGACACAGCACATCAGGGCACAGAACATCAGAGCACATGACATTGAGGTACAGCACACCGGGGCACAGGACATCAGGGCACATCAGGGCAAAGGACTTTAGGGCAAAGCACATCGGGGCACAAGGCACATCAGGGCATAGGACATTGGGGCACAGCACATCAGGGCACATAGCACATCAGGGCGCATCAGGGCACGGGGCACATCGGGGCACATGGCACATCGGGGCACATGGCACATCAGGGCACGGGGCACATCGGGCCATATGGCACATCAGGGCACGGGGCACATCAGGGCACATTATGGCACATAAGGGCACATGGCACATCAGGGCACGGGGCACATCAGACCACATGGCACATCAGGGCACATCAGGGCACATGGCACATCAGGGCACAGGGCACATCAGGGCACATCAGGGCACATAGCACATTATGGTGCACATCGCACATCAGGGCATGGGGCACATCAGGCCACATGGCACATCAAGGCACAGGGCACATCAGGGCACAGGGCACATAGCACATCAGGGCACGGGGCACAAGGCACATGGCACATTAGGGCACATCATGGGGCACATGGCACATTAGGGCACGGGGCACATGGCACATCAGGGCACATTATGGCACATCAGGGCACATGATGGGGCACATCAGGGCACATTAGGGCACATCAGGCTACATGGCACATTAGGGCACGTGGCACATCAGGGCACAGGGCACATCAGGGCACATAGCACATTAGGGCACATCAGGCTACATGGCACATTAGGGCACGTGGCACATGGCACATCAGGGCATGGGGCACATCAGGGCTCGGGGCACATGATGGGGCACATAGCACATCGGGGCACATGATGGGGCACATAGCACATCGGGGCACATGATGGGGCACATAGCACATCGGGGCACATGATGGGGCACATAGCATATCGGGGCACATGATGGGGCACATAGCACATCAGGGCACATCAGGGCACATTGTGGGGTCTTACTAGCCAGCATGCAGAGTAACGCAGGGAGCTTCTGTAGTAATAAGTTCTCTCTCTTGTGTCATCACGCTGTTCCCCGGCAGCCCCTCCTCTCTTCTTGTCTATACTAGATGATCATCAGCGTACAGGGCACAACATATCAGGGTACAGTGCCCAGCACATCAGCGTACAGGGCACAACATATCAGGGTACAGTTCCCAGTACATCAGCGTACAAGGCACAACATATCAGGGTACAGTGCCCAGTACATCAGCGTACAGGGCACAACATGTCAGGGTACAGTGCCCAGCACATCAGCATACAGGGCACAACATATCAGGGTACAGTGCCCAGCACATCAGGGTACAGAGCCCAGCACATCAGCTAATAGGGCACAGCACATCAGGACACAGCACATCAGGGCACAGAACATCAGAGCACATGACATTGAGGTACAGCACACCGGGGCACAGGACATCAGGGCACATCAGGGCAAAGGACTTTAGGGCAAAGCACATCGGGGCACAAGGCACATCAGGGCATAGGACATTGGGGCACAGCACATCAGGGCACATAGCACATCAGGGTGCATCAGGGCACGGGGCACATCGGGGCACATGGCACATCAGGGCACGGGGCACATCAGGGCACGGGGCACATTGGGCCACATGGCACATCAGGGCACGGGGCACATCAGGGCACATTATGGCACATAAGGGCACATGGCACATCAGGGCACGGGGCACATCAGGCCACATGGCACATCGGGGCACGGGGCACATCAGGGCACATGGCACATCAGGGCACAGGGCACATTAGGGCACATCAGGGCACATGGCACATCAGGGCATGGGGCACATCAGGCCACATGGCACATCAGGGCACAGGGCACATCAGGGCACAGGGCACATAGCACATCAGGGCACAGGGCACAAGGCACATCAGGGCTCAGGGCACATTAGGGCACATCATGGGGCACATGGCACATTAGGGCACGGGGCACATGGCACATCAGGGCACATTATGGCACATCAGGGCACATGATGGGGCACATCAGGGCACATTAGGGCACATCAGGCTACATGGCACATTAGGGCACGTGGCACATCAGGGCACATAGCACATTAGGGCACATCAGGCTACATGGCACATTAGGGCACGTGGCACATGGCACATCAGGGCATGGGGCACATCAGGGCTCGGGGCACATGATGGGGCACATAGCACATCGGGGCACATGATGGGGCACATAGCACATCGGGGCACATAGCACATTGGGGCACATGATGGGGCACATAGCACATCGGGGCACATGATGGGGCACATAGCACATCGGGGCACATCATCAGGGCACATTGTGGGGTCTTACTAGCCAGCATGCAGAGTAGCGCAGGGAGCTTCTGTAGTAATAAGTTCTCTCTCTCGTGTCATCACGCTGTTCCCCGGCAGCCCCTCCTCTCTTCTTGTCTATACTAGATGATCGTACAAGCCAATTGGTATAGACAAGAAGAGAGGAGGGGCCGCCGGAGAACAGCGTGATGACACGAGAGAGAGAACCTTTTACTACAGAAGCTCCCTGCGCTACTCTGCATGCTGGCTAATCTCGATCTACCCGTCAGGCGCCAGCTGTTGGCGGTTGACGGGTAGATCGCCGCGCACCGCAGATGCGGCTGAAAGTGAAACTGGCCCAGACTGAGCCATCGGCCCACCGGGAATCTCCCGGTAGTCCCAATGGCCAGTCCATCCCTGTACACTTCCATCATATACACAAGTATACACAGAACTCAGAGCACACACCGCTCCGGACTGCAGCCGTGTATGATGGAGTCCAGGCAGTGACATGGAGGCTTTTTCCTTTCTATGTAATGTGATTGCGGCCATTGTCTGGATACCTCGGGTGATATTGTATTTTTGCACATTATATGTTATACAGACTGAAGTAGCTGTGAATTTTTATTATTGATCACTATTGTGGGAGTTATCACATCTACATTAGAAGTGTTGGTATTCGGACACATTTTAGGTTGCAGATTTCTCATTTGTCTCATCACACCTTTTGTCACTAATGCCTTGTACACACGATCGGATTTTCCAATGGAAAAAGTGCGATATAACATTTTTCGACAACAAAATCTGATTGTTTAAATTCCGATCGAATTCCAATCGAATTCCAATCGAATTCCGATCGTGTGTACAAAAATCCAATGCAAAAGGTGGCACGCATGCTCAGAATAAATTAAGAGACGAAAGCTATTGTCTACTGCCCCATTTATAGTCCCGACGTACGTGTTTTACGTCACCGCGTTCAAAACGATTGGATTTTTGAAAACTTTGTGTGGCCGTGTGTATGCAAGACAAGTTTGGCCCAAAATCCGTCGGAAAAAATCTGATGGATTTTGTTGTCGGCATGTCCGATCATGTGTACAGGGCATAAGTGTAGAGCTCTATACATAGAATTATATTATACTATTTGTACTTCTATATCAGACTTCCTGCTGGCAGCTGGTTTTCATTCACTATATTTTCACAAAGTTGTTCATATTTTTTTTTTTTTTAGAGAACTGTCTGATGTTGGTGATATATGGAGACAACCAGGAGATGAAATATATCTCCATTATTATTATGTGATTTATATTATTTAGACATAAACTACATTACCAAAAGTATTGGGGCGCCTGCCTTTACAAGCACATAAACTTTAAGGGCATCCCAGTCTTAAGTAAGTGCAGCGCTATGATTGCAAGAAAAGGGAAAAATTGTATGTGATTCAAACATATATGTGACAAAATTACACAAACTGTAACATAATAGATGTGAATGGATATTAAGCAATGTGCTAAGATAGTGACTGCACTACACACAAATGTCCAAATTGAACAAAATGATGAAATACAGTCCAATTAGGTTTGTGATCCAATACACATGTGAGAAGTTCCTGGCATTCCTTAGAACCTTGGAGTAAAAAATGGAAGCAAACACCACCACCGTGAAAGAGGGAGGAGGCTTACCAGATAATATTGACTTGGCGGGGCATATACCACCCAAGTCAACAAGGCTTGTTGGGTTCAAACCACCCAATGGGGGACAGCAGATCCTGGAACTCCATCAGTCGATCAGCCTTAGATGGTCATGAGATGTTAGCTGAATGCTCCAGGAGTCTCAGGGAGCATGAAAACTTATTGTCACAGGAAGGGTATCATGTAATAGAAAAAGGGGGCTGACATAGTATGATACCGTTTAAAAAGAAGGTGGTTTATTAAAAATATAAATTTAACACTCACATTTGGAAGAAATTGATACAGCATGTAAAATCATGAGGCGATGTTAGCGGAAGGTCCACACAACGCATTTTGACTGCACAGTCATCATCTGAGGTGTGGACCCCCGGAAAACATTGCTTAAATGGAGATAGTGACCCCATAACTTCCTGTCTCCATGTCTATATCCAAAACACAAAATCGAGGAACAGTTTGTACATACGAATGGATTGCATGATAGCGATAGCCAGCACCTCCGAATGGCATAACGAAATGCATCTCACAGTGCGCCATGCACCAAAACACTCGGTCTGTAAACCAAGCCTCGCTGTGAAATCGAGGCATGGTTGTCTGACTGCCATCCCAGACTAAACAAGCCTCGTTTTGAAACTGAGGCTTGGATAGGTGACTTCTTCTTTGTAAACCTTTACTTCGTGTATTGCAGCATCAGGTGTATTAGCCAAACCTCGCTATGAAGTCGAGGCATGGCTATATGGCTTCCATCACAACCAAGCCTCATTATGGGACTGAGGTGTGGATTGGTGACTTCTGCCCTGCAAACCAACTAAGCCTCCCTCCAGAGGCTTTTTAAATGGTACCACGCTATGTTAGCCCCCTTTTTCTATTACATGATATCCTTCCTGTGACAATAAGTTTTCATGCTCCCCGAGACTCCTGGAGCCTTCAGCTAACATCTCATGACTGTCTAAGGCTGATCAACTGACGGAGTTCCAGGATTTGCTGTCGCCCATTGGGTGGTTTGAACCCAACAAGCCTTGTTGACTTGGGTGGTATATGCCCCGCCAAGTCAATATTATCTGGTAAGCCTCCTCCCTCTGTCACGGTGGTGGTGTTTGCTTCCATTTTGTCACTCCAAGGTTCCCAGGAATGCCAGGAACTTCTCACATGTGTTTTGGATCACAAACCTAATTGGACTGTATTTCATCATTTCGTTCAATTTGGACATTTGTGTGTAGTGCAGTCACTATCTTAGCACATTGCTTAATATCCATTCACATCTATTATGTTAGAGTTTGTGTCATTTTGTCACATATATGTTTGAATCACATTACATTTTTCCCTTTTCTTGCAATCATAGCGCTGCACTTATTTATTTTCTACCTACTTAGCTCTTTGTCTACAGCCGTGCCGGCTTCTGGATTGCGGGGTCACAGCGCAGTATACACTTTTCATCATCCCAGTCTTAATCCTCGTACACACAATCAGATTCTCTGACTACTGTTCGTCCGTTTTTTGTGGCATGCTAGTCTCATATCGAAAGTGAAGAGATTACTCACCATACAAAAATTCTTGTCCAACAGAATACAACTTCAGAAGTGACATAATGTGTTGAATAGTTTTGTATGTATTCTTTTGTTCTGAACATGAGTAGTCTTGCTCTTACAATTTTTTTGGACAAAAACCGTAATAATTAAACGAAAATCAGACGTTGAGTTCACGTACGATAAAAATTTTATAGTCTGCACATCCAACTTTTGTCAGACGAAAAATCAGAATCGGCTATCAAAAGGACCATACTAGCGGTCCAAAAATCGGCAGATTGTTTGTTCGTATTAAATTTTACTTCCCATTTTCGTATTGTGTGTATGGGCCTTTAGTCCGTAGGGTTCAATATTGAGTTGGCCCACCCTTTGCAGCTATAACAGCTTCATCTCTTCTGGGAAGGCTGTCCACAAGGTTTAGGAGTGTATCTATGGGAATGTTTGACCATTCTTCCAGAAGTGCAATTGTTAGGTCAGGCACTGATGTTGGATGAGAAGGCCTGGCTCGCAGTCTCCACTCTAATTCATCCCAAAAGTGTTCTATTAGGTTGAGGTCAGGACTGTCTAGGCCAGTCAAGTTTCTCATTCATGTCTTTATGGACCTTGCTTTCTGCAGTGCCCCAAATAATTTGGTGGAGGGGGGATTATGGTATGGGGTTGTTTTTCAGGGGTTAGGCTTGTTTTTCATAGGTTGGGCTTGGCCCCTTAGTTCCAGTGAAGGGAACTCTTAAAGCATCAGCATACCAAGATATTTTGGACAATTTTATGCTCCCAACTTTGTGGGAACATTTTGTGGATGGCCCCTTCCTGTTCCAACATGACTGCAAACCAGTGCACAAAGCAAGGTCCATAAAGACATGGATGAGTGAGTTTGGGGTGGAGGAACTTGACTGGCCTGCACAGATTCCTGACCTCAACCCCATAGAACACCTTTGGAATGAATTAGAATGGAGACTGCAGGCCAGGCTTTCTCGTCCAACATCAGTGCCTGACCTTACAAATGCTCTTCTGGAAGAATAGTCAAACATTCCCATAGACACCCTCCTAAACCTTGTGGACAGACTTCCCAGTAGAGATAACAATCCAATAAGCAGCGCAGGTTACAGTGTGTAAAAATAAGTCCCAATGCACATTTATGGAAGTCCTTTTAGCTCTTATAAGCTATTTGTGAGATGTATACGGTCTGTTGCTAGGGCAGCCTTATCAAGGGGGTGAAGCCACTCCAATATGTAAAACAAGGGATAAACAAAAAAGGCGCCTCTTAGTAGGATCGTAAAAATTTAATGTACAAATTACATTAGCACACTCACATAGAGACTGTGTAGTCCGGCAGGGGTAACGTCAGTACAGGCCATGTCCATGCTTTCAGATGCCTAGTTCCTCACTGCTGGCTGCTGTCGTTGTGCCGACTTCCGGGTTACGATCGTGGATCGCTGTTCAAAACGAGGCTTGGTCGGGCAGTCAGGTGAAAGGCTGGAACGCAGATGGAATAGTGACGCTGTACTGCTGTAAGGTTTTACAGCAGTACAGTTTTTCTTTTTTTTTGTCCTTCATACCTATTTGCCTTCACTAACCTTCCCAGCATGTTCTTCTGGCCCTATATTCACCTTGTGTAGTCACTTAACAATGTATTTTATCAGCTCCATAGTAGTGCTTTACCCCAAACACCCCCTAAAATGTTTAGAAATGTGATTTGTGCTTTAAATTCAGGCAGAGTGCCAGAGGCTTTTTTTTGTAGTGTCCCCAAATAATTTTTATTAACCCTCCCTCCCCCCAACTGCTAAGTCAGCTGATACCAATTCTCTATCTATCCTCAATCATCTATCTGCTGACTTTGCCAAACCCATACACCCATACACACTATACCCATCTCTTTTGTGGTCAGATGTATGGATGAATTCCCCAAAGCATGTAGTGCAAGGGCCTGCCTGTATACTTTCAAATGGTACTGTTTCAAGTTTTTGTATCCTATTATTTTCTTGATAGGTAATAGCAGAATGTCAAAATGTGCTCTAATGTGTACAGTGTGTATTTATATCTTTGTATTAGGACACTTCTTACCTGTCCAGTGGGCTGCCAATAGTGTAACTTAGGAGGGGCTGTTCCAAGTAATACCCTGTATTTAGGCATTCATCTCTCAATGAAGTGAAGAGGGTTACCTGTCCAAGATCACCCCCCCTATAATGTTAGAAATGGCCCGTGAGAGGGGGTGGGAGGTGGAATATGATAGGTGTACCTTATACTTTGGTGTTGTAAAATTCCCCTTAATAAATGTGATCTGGTTGTTGGCCAAGAATGTTTTGTGTCTATAATCTGCTTTACATGGTTATGTGCAATAATAATAATGTGTTTTTTTCCTCAACAGTTTCCTTCCACGCCACAGGAATGGCAGACTGTGGCCTCCCACTTTGCCCAGCGGTGGGACTTTCCTAACTGCGGAGGGGCAATTAATGGGAAACACATCCACATCGTCCCACCACCCAACTTGGGGTCGTACTATTACAACTACAATTGGTTCAATAGTATTGTGATGTTGGCGGTGGTGTCGGCTACTTATGAGTTCCTGTATGTGGACGTAGGGAAGAATGGCCGGATGTCCGATGGTGGAGTCATCGCCCAGACGGAGTTTTACAGGAGGCTCCAGAATGGCAGCTTGGACTTGCCACCTCCAGAAGACAATGTGGAAGGACTCCCATTCGTCTTCATTGCGAATGAAGCCTTTGCGCTGGGGGACTATCTTATGCGGCCATTCCTGATGAGGACCCTCACCCCGGAACAGAGGGTTTTTAATTACCGGCTAGCCAAAGCCAGAAGAGTGGTGGAGAACACAATTGGAATCATGGCCAGCCGGTTCCGCCTATTTCTGACACCCATCCATATGGCGGAGTATAAACTTAATCATATAATCCTGGCATCCTGTGTTCTACATAACTTTTTACGCAAACATTCTGCCAACTATGCTGGCTCAGTTGGGCCTGAGGCCAGAATGATCAATGAACCAACCCTGACGGCGCTTGAAAGTGGCCGTCCTGGCTTGCCCTCCCTGAGTGCCCGTGATGTCCGGTTAAGATACCTTGAGTTCTTTGCGGGTGGGGGGGGCATCAAAATGCCAGGCAATTTGTGAAGCCTTTATCAAATAAAAAAAAAAATCTTTGGTGACATTTCCTGCTTGTGTTTGTTTTACCTGACCCTGTCAGAAATGTGGGGAGTCTTGAAAATGGCGTGATTGTGTAACCTTATACAAAGCACTGTTGGGTGTTATTTACTAAAGGCAAAGACACTTTGCACTACAAGTGCACTACAAGTGCACTTGCAACTGCACTGAAACTGCACTTGTAGTGCAAAGAGGATTTGCCCTTAGGAAATAACCCCCATTTTCACAGAAAACACCAATTACATCTCCACCAAAGTGTTTTAGCATTGACACAATAATCCACACATTAACAATCATTTTAATACCTGCACAATCACATGTGCATTTAGAAAAGGTTTTTAAAACAAACCAACATGTTTGTTGTATAACAATTTTTGGTGTTGCATTATCACAAATAGAAATGTCCATTTAAGATAAAACAGGCATGTATAAAACCAACAAGAAAGACACAAATCTTGGAACTTACAAAGTTCACATTTGGTAGAACTTGAAGGCAATATCAGACATGAGTATTTAGGAACTGTGTTTGATATTGCGTTCAGATGGGGTGAAGTCACCCCAGAAAAAGCCAAATTTGGAAGATGCACACCAATTTACGAATGTCAACATGTGCTAGCTGCCATCACGGGGGATCAAGGGACGTGTTTTGGGGGAGAAACCCCTTCCTCTCAGCTACTTATTGAGGAAGGGGTTGCACCCCCAAAACGCGTCCATTGATCTCCCGTGATGGCAGATAGCACATGTTGGCACACTGTGTGCATCCTCCAAATTTTCGAAAAATCGCTAAAACATTTTAAAATTTGTAGAACACAAAAGAAGAAAGTGATTTTGAGGGGTTTTAAACTCGCCCCAAACATCAATGATGTTCTTATTTTTTTGGATAACATCATTGATGTTTTTCTTGAGGTTTTCCAATTGTAAATTACACCCCATGATCTCCCCGATCAGGATCTGGGCACTTTCTGATGTGAAAGGATCTGGATCCACAACAACACGATCACCTAAAAAGAGAGCAAAACAAAAACAGGTATCAAAAATATGCCAGCATCCATCTCTTACCTGAGCCTGTGGTCGCAGACACTCACCTGTTGTGGTGACAATTTCCACCACGTCTTCCTCCTCCTGCTCTTCTTGTGTTGGGGGTATTTCCCCTTCTTCCAGAGGTGGGGGGTCTGTGGTCTCCTCGGATGAGGGGTGTCCTCCGAGTCTTTTCTCCCCTATGTAAAACAAAAATGCTGTACTTAGCACACAGATATTTGATGGCAGAACTATAAATAGGAAACATTGCTTGGAAGTGGGGTACAATTGTCAATTTTAGCAGAGTTCCAAGATGTAGCATTTTCAGTGTGCTTTGTCAAGCTGCATTACTTTACCTGTTTGGTACAAGCTTCGCAGATGGAGACCCCCCTATAGTATACACTGGAGCACCTGTGTGCCCCCCCTAATAAAAATGGTGTTCTGGTGTGCCACACTAGTGCTCCAGCGTCCAGCTGTGAAAACAGCTGCTCAGTGTCCTCTCCTTACACAGAATCTAGTTTGCATTTCATTCTAGTAACAAAGCCATCTACACCACCAAATTAGTTTCATACAAGTAGGGCGTAAAAAATGTGGCCAAATGCATATGGCCAAAACAATGGTGTTTTATAGTCCGAAAGAAAAATGTTTGATACGAACGAATAATGTGCCCATGAACATGAAAGTTGACATTTTAAAATGTGCACTTTTAAGAAAAGCACATGGAGCAGCACGAACGTAATAAACATAAAGAATAGGAACACAGCACAAATACTTACTTTTTTGCAGCACTCTCCGGATCTTTCTGTACTGCTCATGTTCTCGACCACCGCTTCCTGAGCTCATCTTTCGATCGTCGTACCCCGAAATGCTGGTGCAGACTCTTGACTACTTTCGCCATGATCTTGGCCTTTCTGATATTGGGGTTGGGGTAAGGTCCATACTTCCCATCATAGTCGGCCTTCTTCAGGATGTCGACCATCTCCAACATCTCCCCAAAGGACATATTTGAGGCCTTAAATCTCCTTCTGGATCGGGACGTGTCCGGATCCGGGCTTTCCTCCTCCTCCTTCCTGTAATTAGCACGCACCTGCTGTGTATCCGCCATGTGCTCTTCCCCCACTACGGCGAACGAAAAGGGGTGGGGAATAGACTAGAAAGAACGTCAGGGGCGGGCAGAGTTACACGCATGCGCAGTGTGTATAAAGCGTACCACACATGCGTATTATGTACGATCTGTGAGCAGAGGAAGGAGCATTGGAGGCGCCGATCGTAAAAAGGAAGGTAAGAGACATACTTGTGCCTATACTGCTTCTATATTTAGGCCTATATTGTAACAAGATTAGGAGAGTTTGGCCTGACATTAGGGTTTGTCTTGTGTTGTGTCTTGCAGTGAAAATGGATATCTTTAAAGATACTGACTTCATGGCAATATTTATTGACATGTTCAGGGAGCTGCCTTGTCTGTGGGAGATCAACCACCCACATTAAAGGAACCAAACAAAGAGGAAGGCAGCGCTGGATCAATTGTTGGAAATTGTGAAGCAGGTGATCCCCACGGCAGACATCACATATTTGAAGATCCTAATTGGTGGCCTGAGGAGCACATATGTAAGGGAGCGCCAGAAAGTCCAGGATTCGCAGAGATCCGGAGCAGCAGATGACATCTATGTCCCCAGGATGTGGTACTATGACAGGCTGCATTTTCTGGCAGGCCAGACTGAACCCTGGTCATCACTCTCCACTCTTCCTTCCACGCTTCCTTCCCCCCGGCTGAGGCTTCTGACGGCCAACCTGGGCCTTCCAGGCAACAACATGTGGAGGAGCCCAGTTTGAGCCAGGTATATTCCTCTAAATATTTCTGCTTGTCCAATCAATGATGTTAACTATATGTTAGTTTGGAGTACTAATTTATGTTCGTGATTGATGATGCAAAAACTAAAACCATGTCCCTTTTTCATACACAGGGAAGTCTCAGCCAGGAGGTGGCTGGGCTGAGCAGGCTGCCTGATCTGCAGGTCCCTCCCCTACACCTGGAAAGAGAAAGTGTCAGGAGGAGGAGTACCCTAGAGGAGGCTGCTATAGGCCTCTTTTGGAAGGCAACAGAGGCCCTGGGAGCACCACACACCGTGGAGGAGGACTTCGCTGCCATCATTGCCTGTAAAATGCAGAGGATGGAGGAGGGACAACAACTCATGTGTGAGTCCTTAATGTTGGAGGCTCTCAATAAGGGGTTGAGGGCCCAAATAACATCTGATACCCACCTTTGTGACCTCACACATGGTCCTCCTCCTCCTCCAGGTCCTCCTCCTCCTTCTCCTCCAGGTCCTACTAGTCCTCCTCCTCCTCCAGGTCCTACTCCTCCTCCTGCCACATCTCCAACAGCAGAACCACAGCCAGGAAGGAAGCGTGGAAGGAAGACCAGAAAGTGAGGACCCTGGATCTAGTCTGGTCTGGCAAAAGATGCAGCCTCTTGTGGTACCACAGCCTGGGGACACAGATGTCATCTGCTGCTTTCCGGATCTCTGGGACTTCTGGACCAGACTGCCCTCCCTTACATATGGACTCCTCAGGACACCAATTTTGATGTTCAAGAATTGATGTCTGCCCTGGGAGTCAAAGGCTTCGCTAATTTCTGCTGTTTCTTCAGCGTTGCCTCCCTCTTTGTTTGGTTCTGAGCCCTTAATAAAGGAATTTTGGTTTGAATTATACTTGCCTATGTGTGTTTTACTTCAAAAAGGACAGTTTGTTTGTGAGGATTCAGGTACATTTCAAATATACAATGTGAAATTAACAAGGGACACCAACACCAAACAATTTCCTTGAGATTAAATAATAAAAGATATCAATGGTGTTGTGGTAACTTGACACACAAAACATACACAAAAATATTCTGGAGTAAAACTAAAAATATTAAACAAAGATCAGCCTTTGAAAAAATACAAACATAAAATCTAAAATAAAAATGGCTTTAAAAAAAAAAATATTTATGTCAGATGTGACAAATAAAAATATATTCAGGTAATCCCAATAAAACATAAAGAAAGAAGTTTGTGAGAAGTGTGTGTGAATATGAGCAGCAAAACTACTTCATTCTTCTCACATTATAAAGAAGAAGAGAGTGCGCTGTATTAAACCATTTTTAACATTGCAGCGTGACGAAAGTGCTGTATCCATTGCGAACGCTAATTTTACCAGACCGAGCTGTTCCGTGTCGGAATTTCTTCTGAGCATGCGTGGCACTTTGTGCGTCGGAACAGGCCACACACGGTCGGAATTGACGCGATCGGATTTTGTTGTCGGAAAATTTTATAGCCTGCTCTCAAACTTTGTGTGTCGGAAAATCCGATGGAAAATATCCGATGGAGCCCACACACGGTCGGAATTTTCGACAACACGCTCCGATCGGACATTTTCCACCGGAAAATCCGACCGTGTGTACGGGGCATAACAGTCCAGGATTGGATATTTAGGCTCCATGCACACTGGCTTAAAAATTGCTGCCACTACAGGAGTTTTGTGTTCTGCCTGTAGAATCAGCTCCATATTCTCCTATGTCTCCATACACATTGGGATGATTACAGACATATTGTGAGTTCTACATTTAGAGGCAGGAAAAAACCCTTCTGGTTCATGTTTCTGAAAAAGTGTGTATAAAGGGCGCTATCTGGACAAAGAAAAAAAACGTAAATATTATAGCTGATTAATAAAAGCTGTATAAGTAAATCAATAAATTAAATAAAATATGTGTAATCAAAAAGTGCACAATTCATCAGTATACATAAAAGTCCATACATTTCTATGATAAATGACTCTTCAATATATGCTCCAACACCATGCTCCTGAAATATGTTCTCTAATACTCCAAACCAATAGTGCTTCACCTGGAGTGACTATAGAATGCACTCACCAGATTTCCCCGGTCAGAAAGTGACCATAAAGCATGAAATGTGAGAAACTGCTTGATTCATAGGTCAGTCTCCATCAGAATCCACATCTCTCTCCTCCATACATGGATATATAAGATCATGATCGAATAAGCAGGGATATGTAAAAAAATCTCTCCAGTATCATATATCCTCCACAATATTCATCTGTCTCCTTCTCCCATCACAAGACTCTGTGGAATTGGCTCCGCCACAAAGAGCCACAGAAGGCAGGTATAGTGTAATAAAGTATTATTTAGAATAAAAGCTGCACTTACATATGTTCAATATGATACAAATGGCACAAAGGCAGCTCAAAGGTCTGTAGAATCGGTCCTGCACCGCTGTGTGACTAGCGGCATGTGGTGTGTGTTCCAACTACCAGGCGGAAGTGGAGGGCTCCTGTCAGTTTGTGTGTCAAGCCTCTCTTCTATGCATTTCACGCTCTGCGCATCATCGCATTTCTGATTAGAGCTTTCTGGCAGAAAAATGCAAAACTCTCCTAAACTCATCTAAACTTTGTACAATAAACTCTCTATAGGAACATTGTTTTTTGCCAAGGGAACTGACATTTTTTTAGGCCAGTGTGCATGGAGCCTTATGGAGTCTAAAGATGGAATTTGATGACATTCTCATATTTCTATATTATTTATATGGTTTAGATATAAAACTTCCCAGAATATTATTGTCTCAGTCAGTCCTGTTATACTCACCGTAATTCCTCTATCCGGCTTGTTGTCAGAGCTTCCATCAGATCCCTGAAATGAGGACCCTCCAGATTGTTCCCATACAGGTTCAGTGTCCTCATCTACACTATTGGAGGATTTCTCTTTTTGTGAATCCCAATTACTAAATGTGACATGAGAAGTGGATGAGGTGGTGTGATCCATTCATTATTCCTGTATGGGGATTGGACCATACACACTCACACTGACCTCTAGGCTTTCACCTTCAACCTTCTGCTAAGTCTTGGATTCAGTTGTGGAGATTCACTTTGATGGTCACAGAAGTCTCACTCATGTTGGGGAAACTTCATTGACTAAAAGTGACACCATTGTACTCTGGGATTTCTTTTGAACATCATGGTGGAAGATTTGATCTTATGATGTGGAGAAGATTTTATTATTACCGTTCTTTATTTGGAACTTTTTTGAAAATTTGTACTAATATTGCTGCACTAATTTTATATCTGCTGATTATAAATTCTCTTCATTAGTTATCAGTGAAATAGTCTCCATACCATTGTTATATATACACTTATAGGGAGTTTTGTGATGAGGAGGTCTCACTTTTATTGTTATATTTTCACATTTATATTGTGTGAATGTTATATACTAGTGCTGCAGTCTTCCATATTATACTAGATGTGATCATTTCCCCAATAGGGATCAGATATAACAATTCCATTCACTACAAAAATACACTTTCATACATGTGAGGAAGGGCAGATCTCCTCCAATCTATTCACAGATACTTCAATCTATGTAACATATAATGTACAAAAATACATAAACATGAAGAGCAACAAAGTTATCTTATAAAATTACAAACTTCAAGAGAAAGTTCATAAATGTGAAAAAGCGGATTTCCTACAACCCATTCACCACTACTTCCATTTTCAACCACCATACAGTGACTTGTGTAGTGTGACAGACCTAGCCAGGAGAGAGACTTTTGGAGGGGACTGTATGCTAGCCTCTTGCCAATCAAATGGGGCCCTTGCATTTGGGGAATGGTGCTCTTTGTGAGCTGTATGCCTGGGGACCCTTGAGGTGGTATTACTGTGGATTCGGGTCCTGGTCCCCCAGGACACACAGACTCTGGGGACCCTGGATTTGCCATATTGGAATAGTGGCTGATTCATAATGCTGGGACAGATACTGTTAGGAGATGCTGATGTAAATTCCAGCACCTGTCTGTCTGTTGTCTGCTAAAATGTGTATTGTAAATAAGTCTATAGTATGGGATCTAAAAGTCTTTAGATCCCCATTGTTGTTTGTGTTAATTAACTCTGCTATTGTGTGAAGAAGAGTCTATGTTGATTGTGATGATGTTGATTGGATTTTCTGAACTACAAGACGGCCAGTCTGGCCTAAAGGTCATGTCTGAGTCATCTAGGCTGTCTAAAGGGATTAGTTAATTAGCTCATGTTAATTAGGTTAATTAGGTTATAGCTGTATTGTTAGAGTAATATGAGCAGGAGGTCTGCACCTCCTCTTTTATTGTATAAATAAGACTGTATTCCTGTCAATAAATAGAGATTCCTGGTTGAACTTACATACAGCCTGCCTGGTGTTTGTTCTGAGCTATCACAACTGGACTAGAAGGGCACAGAGCTGTAGTTCTAGTCCCGGAGCATCGGATGACCGAACAATCAGAGGTTGTGATCTGCAGTCTGATTCTATAGCAGCAGAGGAGTGTCGGGAGAGTGGAACTGAGTGGGCAAGGGGCTCGTTACATTGGTTGGCAGCCGTGGGATTTGCTCTCCAGTTACTGGGACACTCCAAACCAGCCTGCAGGAGAGCCACGCTGAAAGACTTAGTAAGACCCATTTCACACTGCAGAGCCGATAAAACAGCCCTAAATCGCTGGTCATTTTTGCGGTGCTTTAGTGGTGATTTAGCTGCACTTTTCGTGCCCTAGTGGGCCAGTGACAACGGGACCATGAAGTGGAGCTCCACCCATATTTTAAAGTAATTTCCCTTTAAAGCCGCTGTGTGTGCTGATAAAGAATTTGCATATTTTTCCCTTAAACTCACTGTTATATACTGTATAGTAGTTGTCACTTCCTGGCCTCGGCCGCGGCCCAGCATTTCCTCCCCTCTCTGCAATGCCTCCTGGGAGATGTTTGTCATCAATCTCAGGAGACAATAGGCATCGCTGGGCCGTAGCATCGCGTTATTTCAAAACCGGAAATCACGCAATGCAAGGCGGTGGGGGAGGCGGCTGGAGCATCTCAGCTCTAATTACATACAGAGCCTGGGGGAGGGGACAGACACACCATGTACCGATTTATAATAGAGGCATATGATGGGGCAGATTTGATAGGATTTGATGGGGCAATATGGCGGGGCAGTTTTTATGGGGGCAGTTTTGATGAGGCAATATGATGAGGCAGTCTTGATGGGGCAGTTTTGATGGGGCAACTCTGATGGGGCAGTTTTGATGGGGGCAGTTTTGATGGGGCAATTCTGATGGGGTAATTTTGATGGGGCAGTTTTGATGGTGGCAGTTTTGATGGGGCAATATGATGGGGCAGTATGATGGGGCAGTTTTAGATGGGGAAATTCTGATGGGAGCAATTTTGATGGGGCAGTTTTGATGCTTGTAATATGATGGGGCAGTTTTGATGGGGACAGTTTTGATGGGGCAATTCTGATGGTGGCAATATGATGGGGCAGTTTTGATGGGGAAATTCTAATGGGAGCAATTTTGATGGGGCAGTTTTGATGCTGGCAATATGATGGGGCAGTTTTGATGGGGACAGTTTTGATGGGGCAATTCTGATGGGGGCAATTTTGATGGGACAGTTTTGATGGGGGCAGTTTTTATGGGGCAATTATGATGGGGCAATTTTGATGGGGAAGTTTTGATGAGGGCAGTTTTGATGGGGCAATTCTGATGGGGGCAATTTTGATGGGGCAGTCTTGATAGGGGAAGTTTTGATGGTGGCAATATGATGGGGTAGTTTAAAAGGGGGCAAATATGATGGTGGCAATATGATGGGGCAATTCTGATGGTGGCAATTTTGATGGGGCAGTTTTGATGGTGGCAATATGATGGGGTAGTTTAGCCGCTGCAATTCTGATGGGGCAGTTTTGATGTGGGCAATTCTGATGGGGCAGTTTTGATAGGGGCAATATGATGGGGCAGTTTTGATGGTGGCAATATGATGGGGCAGTTTAGATGGGGCAATTCTGATGGGACAGTATGATGGGGAAAATCTGATGGTGGCAATATGATGGGGCAGTTTTGATGGGGGCAGTTTTGATGGGGCAATTCTGATGGGGAATTTTTGATGGGGCAGTTTTGATGGTGGCAATATGATGGGGCAGTTTTGATGGGGGCATGTGATGGGTGTTGTGATACGCTTTGCTGGGGGCAATATGATGCAATTTGCGGGGGGTGTTGTGATGCGAATTGTGGAGGGTGTTGTAATGCAATTTGCGGGGGGTGTTGTGATGCAATTTGCAGGGAGTGATGTGATGCCATTTGCGGAGGGTGTTATAAAGCGATTTGCAGGGGGCTATTTGATGTGATTTGGGGGGGTGTTGTGATGCAATTTGCAGGGAGCGATGTCATGCCATTTGTGGGGGGTGTTGTGATGCGATTTGCGGGGGCTATGTGATGTGATTTGTGGGGGTGTTGTGATGCAATTTGCGCGGGGTGTTGTGATGCAATTTGGGGGGAGCTGTATGATGCGATTTGCTGGGGGCTATGTGATGCGATTTGCTGGGGGTGTTGTGATGCAATTTGCGGGGTTTTGTGATGCGATTTGCGGGGGGGGCTATGTGATGCGATTTGCAGGGGTTGTTGTGATGCAATTTTCTTGGGGCGATGTGATGTCATAGAAATTCATCTTTACTTGGTCTACGCCATTTGCAGGTAGGCAATGCAAGAAATAATGCAATTGTAATTTATTTCCTTATTCCTGGAGGGAGGAAGGGAGGAGAGGTTTGCATAGCTAAGGGGCAGCAACTTCCTCTGACACTGCCGTAGCTATGTAAACCTGACCTGAAACCTATCACACTGCTTGTGCTGCACTGAGCATGTGCGAGATCTGCAAGGATGAGATCCAGGAAGATGCTTCAGATGCCCACACTTAAGATGGCCACGGCCTGCTGGAAGTTTATAAAATAACAAACTAATGCTATAAACTAACAAAACGGACCTTAGTTTATAGACTAACTTTACTAGAATACTTTAAGCTTGTGTATTATAGGGGTATTTTTATTGTAAAAGTATACATTCGGCCGGAACACCGCTGTAAAAAAAGAAAAAAACACCAGTTTTGTGTCGCTTTCAAAGAGCTTGGAAGTGCTGCCCATTCATTTCAATGGGTAGGGGCATTTTGGGAGCGCTATTTAAAATGCTCATATCCTGCCCCAAAGATCAGGACTTTTTCTAATGTTTCACAAGTGCAAAGCCTGAGTGTGAAAGCACTCATACAAATAAATGGGCAGCAGTTTTCAGGCGCTATTTCTAGCGCTGAAATTTCTGAAAACTGCCTCAGTGTGAAAGGGGTCTAACAGAAATACCAGAGATTCATCCAGATGGATTAAATCAATGCTGATCAACTTTCACCTTTTTGCAGCAACTTCAATCAACCTCTCCCACACCGGTGAGCAAACAGGTCACTTACCAAAAGGTTTGTCCCCACAAGCAAGGCCCAGACACGCTTGTTTATATCCTTCCAGCAGCGCCACTCCGCTCAAGTAGGCTTCCGATGAGAACAGACTGTGCCATGGAATGTCAGACCTCCAGGTAGTATCTCCAATATCACCCGAGGTATCCAGACAATGGCCGCAATAACATTACATAGAAAAGAAAAAGCCTCCATACTGCATAATCCTTAAATATATATAGAATCACAGATTGTACACTTCCATCATATACACGAGTATACACAGAACTCAGAGCACACACCGCTCCGGACTGCAGCCGTGTATGATGGAGTCTAGGCAGTGACATGGAGGCTTTTTCTTTTCTATGTAATGTGATTGCGGCCATTGTCTGGATACCTCGGGTGATATTGTATTTTTGCACATTATATGTTATACAGACTGAAGTAGCTGTGAATTTTTATTATTGATCACTATTGGTGGAGTTATCACATCTACATTAGAAGTGTTGGTATTCGGACACATTGTAGGTTGCAGATTTCTCATTTGTCTCATCACACATTTTATCACTAAGTGTAGGGCTCTATACATAGAATTATATTATACTATTTGTACTTCTATATCAGACTTCCTGCTGGCAGCTGGTTTTCATTCATTAGATTTGGACAAAGTTGTTCATGTTTTTTAGTGCAGATATCTTATTCTTTACATTTTATATCCAGCAATATAACTATACAAAAATTCTCATCCCACAGAATACAACTTCAGAAGTGATGTAATGTGTCGAATAGTTTTGTATGTATTCTTTTGTTTCTTAGCATGTGTAGTCTTCCTCTTACAATTTATTTTGGGTGAAAACTATACTGATTAAACAAAAATCAGATGCTGAGCTCACGTACAATAAAAAATGTATAGTCTGCACATCCAGCTTTTGTCAGACGAAAAATTGGAATCGGCTGTCAAAAGAACCATACTAACGATCATCTTGGATTAGAAGGCCTGGCTTGCAGTCTCCAGCCTAAATAATACCAAAGGTGTTCTATCGGGTTGAGGTCAGGACTCTGTGCAGGCAAGTCAAGTTCCTCCACCCCAAACTTGCTCATCTATGTCTTTATAGACCTTGCTTTGTGCACTGGTCAAAATCATTTGGTGGAGGGGGGGAATTATGTGAGGGTGTTTTTCAGGGGTTGAGTTTGGCTCCTTACTTTCAGTGAAGGGAACTCTTAAGGCATCAGCATACCAAGACATTTTGGACAATTTCAACTTTGTGGGAACAGTTTGAGGATGACCCCTTCCTATTCCAACAGGACTGCACACCAGTGCACAAAGCAAGGTCCATAAAAACATGGATGAGCGAGTTTGGGGTGCAGGAACTTAACTGGCCTGCACAGAGTCCTGGCCTCAACCCAATAGGACACCTTTGAGATTAATTAGAGCGGAGACTGTGAGCCAGGTCTTCTCATCCAACATCGGTGCCTGACCTCACAATTGTGCTTCTGGAAGAATAGTCAAACATTCCCATAGACACACTCCTAAACCTTATGGACAGCATTTCCAGAAGAGATGAAGCTGTTATAGCTGCAAAGGGTGGGCCAACTCAATATTGAACCCTATGGAATAAGACTGGGATGTCATTAAAGTTCATGTGTGTGTAAAGGCAGGCGTCCCAATAATTTTGGTAATATAGTGTAATAGTCCAGTTTTGGATATTTAGGCTCCATTCACACTGGCTTAATACATTGCTGCTACTACAGGAGTTTTGTATTCTGCCTGTAGAAGAAGCTCCATGTTCTCCTATGTCTCCATACACATTGGGATGATTACAGACATATTTTCAGCTCAATGTTTAGAGGCAGGAAAAAAAACTTCTGGTTCATGTTTCTGATTGGAGCTTTCTGGCAGAAAAAAAAACGCAAAACTCTCCTAAACTCGTCTAAACTTTGTACAATAAAATCTCTATATGAAAGTTTTTTTTCTGCCAAGGGAACTGGCATTTTTTTTAAGCCCAGTGTGCATGGAGCCTTATGGAGTCTAAAGATGGAATTTGATGACATTCTCATTTCTATATTATTGATGTGGTTTAGATATAAAACTGTCCCAGAATATTATTGTCTCAGTCAGTCCTGTTATACTCACCGTAATTCCTCTATCCGGCTTGTTGTCAGAGCTTCCATCCGATCCCTGAAATGAGGACCCTCCAGATTGTTCCTAGACATGCCCAGTGTCCTCGGTGTCTGGTTATTTCTTATTCCGTGTGCCAGGTGGGGGCAGAAACTGTCTGTCAGGTGATTATTATCCAATCTGTAGAAGAAGAGAAGAATGTTACCAGAAAAAAATTAATTTCTCCCCCAGGAATGAATGTAACTATTTTCTACATGAATGGAACTCATTTCTTTTATTGGAATCATTAATATGAGATCACTTTATAAAACACGATCGATCATCTACACTATTGGAGGATTTCTCTTTTTGTGGACCCCAATTACTAAATGTGACATGAGAAGTGGGTGAGGTGGTGTGATCCATTCATTATTCCTATATGGGGATTGAACCATACACACTCACACTGACCTCTAGGCTTTCACCTCCAACCTTCTGCTAAGTCTTGGATTCAGTTGTGGGGATTCACTTTGATGGTCACAGAAGTCTCATTCATGTTGTGGAAACTTCATTGACTAAAAGTGACACCATTGTACTTTGGGATTTCCTTTGAACATCATGGTGGAGGATTTGATCTTATGGTGTGGAGAAGATTTTATTATTACCGTTCTTTATTAGGAACTTTTTTGAAAATTTTGTACTAATATTGCTGCACTAATTTTATATCTGCTGATTATAAATTCTCTTCATTAGTTATCAGTTAAATAGTCTCCATACCATTGTTATATATACACTTATAGGGAGTTTTGTGATGAGGAGTCTCACTTTTATTGTTATATTTTCACATTTATATTGTGTGAATGTTATATACTAGTGCTGCAGTCTTCATATTATACTAGATGTGATAATTCCACCAATAGGGATCAGATATAACAATTCCATTCACTACAAAAATACACTTTCATACATGTGAGGAAGAGCAGATCTACTCCAATCTATTCACAGCTACTTCAATCTATATATTATAAAATTGTACAAAAATACATAAACATGAAGAGCAAAGTTATCTTATAAAATTACAAACATCAAGAGAAAGTTCATAAATGTATAAAAGCGGATTTCCTACAACCTATTCACCACTACTTCCATCTCCAATCACCATTTAATGACTTGTGTAGTAAGACCCCTTTCACACTGCAGAGCCGATAAAACAGCCCTAAATCGCTGGTCATTTTTGCGGTGCTTTAGTGGGAATTTAGCTGCACTTTTTGTGCCCTAGTGGGCCGGTGACAATGGGACCATAAAGTGGAGCTCCACCCATATTTTAGAGTAATTTCCCTCCAAAGCCGCTGTGTGTGCTGATAAAGAATTTGCATATTTTCCCCTTAAACTCACTGTTATATACCGTATAGTAGTTGGCACTGCCTGGCCTCGGCCGCGGCCCAGAATTTCCTCCCCTCTCTGCAATGCCTCCTGGGAGATGTTTGTCATCAATCCCAGGAGGCAAAAGGCATCGCTGGGCCGTAGCATCGCGTTATTTCAAAACTGGAAATGACAAGATTGCAAGGTGGCCAGCGCCATTTTAAATAAGGGCAACCAGGCTTTTGTTGCCATGGTTACCAAAGCTTCTTATACACAGTGATGGGTGGTGGGGGAGGTGGCTGGAGCATCTCAGCTCTGATTACATACAGACACACCATGTACTGATTTATAATAGAGGAATATGATGGGGCAGTTTTGATGGGGGCAGTATTGATGGGGCAGTATTGAGGGGGCAGTTGTTACGTTCTTAATATCTAAATTTTAATTGGCTTTATTCAGAGTATGAATTCCTTAAAATTGTATGAATGGCAGACTTTGAGTTAATAACATCCAGATGGTGACTTATGAACTGGGACCACAAATATCTAGAAACTGTCAAGATTTTGACGGATATTGTAAATATTATATATATGTTTTTCTAAGGTATTCCTATGTAACTGAAATCTTGACATATAAATTGTGTGTTTTCTCTAGACTGGCTGCCCCTTATCCATTTCCTGTGTAGAAGGAATTCCACTCTTCATGTGTCTGTATCTAATTAGAGATGCTGTTCATATTACTTACTCTTTTGCCTCCACCCTTGTAGGGTGGAGGCAATTACTGTTCATATTACTTACTCTTTTGCCTCCACCCTTGTAGGGAGTAAAAGGGGAGGTAATATTGGGAGTGATTATGGGAGGGTTTGGTTTTTGAGGGTGAATTCAAAGGATCCAGTTTGTGATGTAAGGGAGAGCTGATAGAGGTTCAGCCTCTTTCTACTTCCTAAATAGAAGGCTGCGCTATTAAATGGAAAGACCATACAATTGATCTTGGATGAACGGTGACCAATTCAATCTAATGACGAACACCAGGGTGAATCAAAAGATAAATCAAACGTGCCACCACCTTAAGAGAAACCTGCTTACCAGCTGGCAGGTAAGTCGGGCAGTTGGCTTATACCCAGCCAGGGCCTTTACTCATAAGGGAGATCCGCCGACGGACTGGAGGTTGGATGATAGGATGATAGGATTGAATACCCAGACTACTCCTGACACCACAGGACCTTACACAGTCCACGAGACCCAGCCATATATAAAGGAAGAAAATCCATCCATAGCGTGATACTGTCACAACTAATAGTTTAGTAAAAGATATTGCACTTAGATGAAGATAAAATTTCACAGGTAAAAAACAGAGCCGGCCAACTGCAAACGAAATCCCATCCTATTGTAGGAGCGTGGTGACGTCAACACGTGTCATTGCCCAGACGCGTTTCGTCATAAATGACGTTATCAATGGGGATCTCCCTTATGAGTAAAGGCCCTGGCTGAGTATAAGCCAACTGCCTGACTTACCTGCCAGCTGGTAAGCAGGTTTTTCTTAAGGTGGTGGCATGTTTGATGTATCTTTTGATTCACCCTGGTGTTCGTCATTAGATTGAATTGGTCACCGTTCATCCAAGATCAATTGTATGGACTTTCCATTTAATAGCACAGCCTTCTCCCCTTTATACAGTCTATTTGTGTTAACACATTTCGAGCTGCTGCTTTTTGGACTATAATTTTTTTGTTTTACAGCTATTGTGAATTTTTAATTTATTTTCACATATGTTTCAATGTGTATATAATTTTTGACCTAGCGCGTTTTTTTCCCTGTTAATCTTTTTACTTCCTGCCTGCAAGCTACACACAGCTCCTTCTTCAGCACACAAAAGGTTAATCAGCCATCTTAAGTAGACAAAGGAAGACCACATGGCCTGAAGATTATTTAAAGAACTTTGTTTTCCTATCTTTGAAACAAATGAACTATACTTGAATCTTTTAATCATATATGAAGCAAAACATTTATTCTGTACTATTTTTGTATTTTCCAAGTTTTTGTGTGTATAATAAAACACACAGTTTGATTTAAGCTGACTCAGACATAATTAAGGAAATCAGTCATCATTATTGAAAGCTTTTTCTACAATATTAAGCTTATTATTGCAGCAGTTTTGATGGGGGAAATATGACAGGGCAGTTTTGATGTGGGCAGTTTTGATGGGGCAATTCTGATGGGGCAGTTTTGATGGGGCAAATCTGATGGGGGCAATATGATGGGGCAGTTTTGATGGGGGACAGATTTGATGGTGGCAATATGACGGGGCAGTTTTGATGGGGCAGTTTTGATGGGACAATTTTGATGGTGGCAATATGATGGGGCAGTTTTGATGGGGCAATTCTAAAGGAGGCAATTTTGATAAGGCAGTTTTGATGGAGGCAATATGATGGCACAGTTTTGATGGGGACAGTTTTGATGGGGTAGTTCTGATGGGGGCAATTCTGATGGGGCAGTTTTGATGGGGGCAGTTTTGATGGAGGCAATATGATGGGGGCAGTTTTGATGGGGCAATTCTGATGGGGCAATTTTGATAGGGCAGTTTTGATGGGGCAATAGGATTGGGCAGTTTTGATGGGGCAATTCTTATGGGGGCAAATTTGATGGGACAGTTTTGATGGTGGCAATATGATGGGGCAGTTTTGATGGGGGCAGTTTTGATGGTGGCAATATGATGGGGAAGTTTTAATGGGGGCAGTTTTAATGGGGGCAGTTTTAATGGGGAAATTCTGATGGGGAAATTTTGATAAGGGGAAGTTTTGATGGTGGCAGTTTTGATGGGGGCAACATGCTGGGGTAGTTTTGATTGGGCAATTCTGATGGGGGCAATTTTGATGGGGCAGTTTTGATGGGGCAATATGACGGGGCAGTTTTGTTGGGGCAATTCTGATGGTGGCAATATGATGGGGCAGTTATGATGGGGGCAGTTTTGATGGGGCAGTTTTGATGGTGGAAATATGATGGGGCAGTTTTGATGGGGGCATGTGATGGGTGTTGTGATATGCTTTGCTGGGGGCAATGTGATGCGATTTGCAGGGGGTGTTGTGATGCGAATTGCAGAGGGTGTTGTGATGCAATTTGCGGGGGTGTTGTGAAGCGATATGCGGGGGCTATGTGATGTGATTTGCGGAGGGTGTTGTGATGCAATTTGCAGGGAGCGATGTGATGCCATTTGTGTGTGGTGTTGTGATGCGATTTGCTGGAAGTATGTGATGCGATTTGTGGGGGTGTTGTGATGCAATTTGTGGGGGGTGTTGTGATGCGATTTGCTGGGGGCAATGTGATGTGATTTGCGGGGGTGTTTTGATGCAATTTGCGGGGGGCTATGTGATGCGATTTGCAGGGGGTGTTGTGATGCGATTTGCTGGGGTTGTTGTGATGCAATTTTCTCTGGGCGATGTGATGTCATAGAAATTCATCTTTACTTAGTGTACGCCATTTGCAGGTAGGCAATGCAAGAAATAATGCAATTGTAATTTATTTCCTTATTCCTGGAGGGAGGAAGGGAGGAGAGGTTTGCATAGCTAAGGGGCAGCAACTTCCTCTGACACTGCCGTAGCTATGTAAACCTGACCTGAAACCTATCACACTGCTTGTGCTGCACTGAGAATGTGCGAGATCTGCAAGGATGAGATCCAGGAAGAAATACACTCTGGCTTCAGATGCCCACTGTTAGGTACCTAGTAGTAGAGCCTGACTTGTAGGAGAAGACCTCCCATACAATACTGGTTCAGGAGCCACTGGAATGGGGACAGTGGTCTCGTGAGCACAGTGGGGTAGGAAGCTGAAGGTGCAACAGCACAGAAGCAAATGGCAGGCACAAGCAGGGTCAGACAGTCCGGGTCAGCAGGCAAACAAGGCAGGTAACAACGGCAGGCAAAAGCAGAGTCGGTAGGCAGGCAGGGGTCGGCAACAGTGTAGGCAGAGACAACAGCAGGGTAAGGGCAGGCCGGGTTGGATTGGAGAGAGCGGAGTAGTCAGACAAGCCGGGTCAAGTGGTAACAGATCAATCAGATGCAGGGTAACAGGTTCACAGGAGCTGAAGATGAAACAGCAGCGTGCCCATGCAGCAGGAGGACTCTTATGTGCTCCTTGGCGCCAACAGCGCTAACGCGCATGCGCGCAGACCCATCGCGCGCTCACCTATCGCACGCACACCTATCGCGCGTGCACCCATCGCGTGTGCATGCACACATGCGCCACGCACCCGAGAGCCGCGCTGATGCACAGCAACAGCTGGAGATTGTTGCATCGTCTGGACAGGGGCACGCCAGCGCATGCGCTCATGCAAATGTCCCAGTTTTGCGTCGCTTTCAAAGCGCTTGGAAGTGCTGCCCATTCATTTCAATGGGTAGGGGCATTTTGGGAGCGCTATTTATAATGCTCATAACCCGCCCCAAAGATGCTGCTTGCAGGACTTTTTCTAATATCTCACAAGCGCACCGCCTGAGTGTGAAAGCACTCATACAAATAAATGGGAGGCAGTTTTCAGGCGCTATTTATAGCGCTGAAATGTCTGAAAACTGCCTCAGTGTGAAAGGGGTCTAACAGAAATACCAGAGATTCATCCAGATGGATTAAATCAATGCTGATCAACGTCCACCTCTTTGCAGCAACTTCAATCAACCTCCCCCACACCGGTGAGCAAACATGTCACTTACCAAAAGGTTTGTCCCCACAAGCAAGGCCAAGACACACTTGTTTATATCTTTCCAGCAGCGCCACTCAGCTCAAGCTGGCTTCCAATGAGAACAGACTGTGCCACGGAATGTCAGACCTCCAGGTAGTATCTCCAATATCACCCAAGGTATCCAGATAATGGCCGCAATCACATTACATAGAAAAGAAAAAGCCTCTATAGTGCATAATCCTTAAATATATATAGAATCACAGATTGTACACTTCCATCATATACACGAGTATACACAGAACTCAGAGCACACACTGCTCCAGACTGCAGCTGTGTATGATGGAGTCCAGGCAGTGACATGGAGGCTTTTTCTTTTCTATGTAATGTGATTGCACCCATTGTCTGGATACCTCGGGTGATATTGTATTTTTGAACATTATATGTTATACAGATTGAAGTAGCTGTGAATAGGTTGGAGGAGATCATCCCTTGCTCAAATGTATGAAAATGCATTACATTATTATTATTGATCACTATTGTGGGAGTTATCACATCTACATCTACAAGTGTTGGTATTCGGACACATTGTAGGTTGCAGATTTCTCATTTGTCTCATCACACATTTTATCACTAAGTGTAGGGCTCTATACATAGAATTATATTATACTATTTGTACTTCTATATCAGACTTCCTACTGGCGGCTGGTTTTCATTCATTAGATTTTCACAAAGTTGTTCATATTTTTTAGTGCAGATATTAAATGTTTTATATTTTTATATCCAGCTTTAGAGAACTGTCTGATATTGGTGATATATAGAGACAACCAGGAGATGAAATATATCTCCATTATTATTAGGTTTATGTAGTTTAGACATACACTATATTACCAAAAGTATTGGGACGCCTGCCTTTACAAGCACATGAACTTTAATAGCATCTCAATCTTAAGCCTCACGATCAGATTTTTGGACTTCTGTTTGTCCATTTTTTGTGGCATGCTAGTCTCATATCGAAAGTGAAGAGGTTACTCTCCATATGTAAATTTCCTTCCGACACAATACAATTTCAGAAGTGACGTAATGTGTTGAATAGTTTTGCATGTATTCTTTCATTTCTTAACATGCGTAGTCTTGCTCTCACAATTTATTTTGGATTAAACAAAAATCAGATGCTGAGTTCACGTACGATAAAAATTTTATAGTCTGCACATCCAGCTTTTGTCGGACGAAAAATCGGAATTGGCTGTCAAAAGCACCATACTAACGATCATGTTGGATTAGAAGGCCTGGCTTGCAGTCTCCACTCTAAATAATACCAAAGGTGTTCTATCGGGTTGAGGTCAGGACTCTGTGCAGGCCAGTCAAGTTCCTCCACCCCAAACTCGCTCATCTATGTCTTTATAGACCTTGCTTTGTGCACTGGCAAATCATTTGGTGGAAGGGGGATTATGGAGTGGGGGGAGGGGGGATTATGGTGTGGGGGTGTTTTTCAGGGGTTGGGTTTGGCCCCTTAGTTCCAGTGAGGGGAACTCTTAAGGCATCAGCATACCAAGACATTTTGGATAATTTAATTCTCTCAACTTTGTGGGAACAGTCTGTGGACGGCTCCTTCCTGTTTCAACATGACTATCAGACTTCTACTTACCAGACCGGTGAGTCCGCTTGGGCAGAGGGTAGGCTCCCTTATACGTCCGACTCACGGCCCCTGGTAGGGTAAACAGGAGGCACATGAGTATGGAGTGGTATGATAGCCTGATACTGGAGTCCAGATGCAGATGGAAGAGCATCTTTAACAGCAGGTGCAGGCTGAAACACAGGCAACAGGACTGAGCAGGATGGTCAGGAGACAGGCTGGGTTCGGCAACAGGCAGGCAACGAGGTACAGTGGAACAGGCAGAAGAATAGTCAGGCAGGCCAAAGGTCGAGTGCAGGCGGAGTTCAGAGGGGTCCAGGAAACAAGCTGGGGCATCAGGAGATCTAGGTTTTACAGGCACAAGGTACAGGTACTACGGATGGCAGAGCTGTTTATCAGGCAGCACTGATCAAAGAGAGAGGCCGGCTTAAATGGGCAGCTTGGCGCCAAATGGCCGGCGCGCACGTGCACCGGCGCACACAGGCACACGCCCGCGCGCGCAACCCCGCACACCGGCACACATAGCAGACCTGACCGGGACACTCATACTGGTGCTACAAGGAACCCATGCAACAGGACCCGCAGGAGCATGTGCACCAATGCACGTCGACGTGCCCCGACGCACACCACGAGCACCCTGCCTGCCGAGGTGAGTTCTCTGTCAGTGCCCCCTCCTCAAGGGCAGCGTCCAGATGCCCAGCTGGGTAAACCTGGTTGCGTGGGAATTTTTAAAGACTTGCAACAGTTCCTCAGAAGATTACTCTTGGGCTCCCAGGAGTTGTCCTCGGGCCCGTACCCCTTCCATTTGATGAGAAATTGGATTTGATTGCGCCTTTTCCTGCAATCCAGAATTGCCTCAGTTTTGAACTCCTCCTCGTTATTGATCATAACAGGTTCAGGTGGCTTGGTATTACGGTCAGTGAAAGGATTAGGAACGACCGGTTTCAGTAAGGACACATGGAAAACCGGGTGTATTCTAAAAGAATCCGGCAGGTTGAGTTCATACGCGACGTCGTTTACCTTCCTTTTTATCAGAAAGTGTCCCATAAACTTAGGCCCCAGTTTCCTAGAGGGGCAATCCATTCTTAAGTTAGTTGTGGACAACCACACTTGGTTGCCAGGTTCCAAGATAAGTTCCCCATGCCTCTTCTTGTCGAACATCCTTTTATAAGAATTTGGCCATGGTTTCCTGCAAAAGCTTGCTATTAGCAGAGAAGAACTCCATTGTTTTGGTCACTGCAGGAATGGAACATTCGGGTATAGAGCTGGGTAAAAAGGAGGGGTGGAATCCATAGTTGGCAAAGAATGGTGTTTGGTTGATGGCTGAATGCAGAGAGTTGTATGAAAATTCTGCAACTGGTAACAGAGAAACCCAGTCATCCTAGGAAAAAGCCGAGAAACAACGGAGGTATTGCTCCAAGGTCTGGTTGGTTCTCTCCGTCTGTCCGTTTGTCTGGGGATGATAGGCCAAAGAGAACGCCAGCTCAATTTTGAGAGAACCACACAACGCCTTCCAAAACCTGGAGGTGAATTGGACACCTTGATCAGAGACAATATTAGAAGGGACCCCATGTAATCTCATGATTTCCTTAACGAAGATCTTCACCGTTTCCACGGCTGAGGGTGTGCCCTTCATGGGAAGGAAGTGTGCCATTTTAGACAATCTGTCAATTATGACAAAGATGGTAGAGAAGCAGTTCTATGATGAAATCCATCGAGATCATCTTCCAGGGTCTGTCAGGGATGGGCAAGGGTTTCCATAAGCCCCAGGCCCTCGTCCGGTTGCTTTTGCTTCGGGCACAAGTGTGGCAGGAACTGACGTAATTCCTACAGTCATCAGCTAGTTGAGGCCACCAAAAGGTGCGCTGCACCAGTTCGGTTGTCTTCCGGGTCCCGAAATGACCTGCCAGTTTGTGGTCATGGTAAAGCTCCAATACCGGCACCCTAAGGCTCTCAGGAACCATGATCTTGCCTTCGTGCCATAGCAAACCCTCTCTTAGGTTGGTTTCAGCGGGTTGGGGTATTTCTGTGGAGGCTTGCCTTAATCTGGAGAGTAAATCCCCCTGAAGAAGTAGAACATTTCCCGCAGGCAGGATAGTGTCCGGAGGGACGGTCTCTTTGGAGTCAAGGAACATTCGTGAAAGTGCGTCTGGTTTAACATTTTTTGAGCCAGGTCTGTAAGTGGTGTGGAATTGAAAAATGGGAGAAGAAGAGTGCCCATCTGGCTTGTCGTGGTTTTAGTCTCTTGGCAGATCTCAAATATTCCAAGTTTTTGTGGTCAGTGTAGATTAGAATGGGATGAACAGCACCCTCCAAAAGATAGCGCCACTCCTCCAGAGCCGTCTTGATGGCCAGAAGCTCCCTGTCTTCCACGTCGTAATTCCTTTCGGACATGGAGAGTTTGCGAGAGAAGAAAGCTATTGGGAACAGAAGGGCCTTGGGGCCCTGACGTTGGGAGAGTACCGCCCCTACTGCGATTTCTGAGGCATTGACCTCCAAAACAAATGGCAAGGCAGGGTTAGGGTGTTTGAGGATGGAGGCCGATGTGAATAGTCCCTTTAATTTTTCAAAGGCCGATTGTGCCCCGGGGGTCCAGCAGAATCGGGTTCCCTGCTTCGTTAGTTCCGTAATGGGGGTGATGATTTTAGAGAAGTCTCTGATGAATTTCCTAAAAAAATTGGAAAATCCAATGAAGCGTTGGACCCCCTTTCTGTCTGTAGGTGCGGGCCAGTCCAGGATGGCGGACACCTTTTGAGGGTCCATCTTAATACCTTCAACTGAAATGATAAGCCCCAGGAATTGAATGCATTGGAGTTCAAACTCGCATTTATCGAGTTTTGCATACAGTCCGTGTTGCCTGAGCCGAGCAAGGACATTCTGAACATGCCTGCGATGATCAGCCAATGAAGAGGAAAAAATGAGGATGTCATCGAGGTAAACGATGACATAGAGATCCAAAAATTCCCGGAAAATGTCATTCACAAAATGTTGGAATGTTGCTGGGGCGTTACAAAGACCGAAGGACATAACGAGATACTCGAAATGCCCAAAACGAGTACGAAAGGCGGTCTTACACTCGTCCCTCTCTCGAATACGGATTAAGTTATAGGCTCCGCAAAGATCCAACTTTGTGAAGATAGTTGCAGTTCCCAGCCTCTGGAATAATTCAGGCACCAAGGGTAGCGGGTAGCAATTTTTAATCATTATCTTATTCAGTTCTCGATAATCGATGCATGGTCGAAGAGAATGATCTTTTTTTTCCACGAAGAATACGCCGGCGCTGGCCAGAGATGTGGACGGGCGGATGAACTTTTTTTTTAGATTCTCATCCAGATATTGTTTTAAGGTATCCAACTCCTGCTCAGTCAACGGAAAGATCCTGCCGAAGGGTACCTCGGTTCCAGGTAGCAGCTCTATAGGGCAGTCGTAGGGCCTGTGTGGGGGTAGAACTTCTGCACCTTTCTTACTGAATACGTCCTAGAAGTCTTGGTAGGGTTCTGGAATAGCTTGATGTAAGTTGGCATCAGGATGCAAGCAGAGAAGTTGGGGAGTCTTGTGGATAACTCTTTGCAGGCAGTGTTGTTGACAGTATTCAGAGAGAAACTCAACCCTTCCTGTAGCCCAGTTAATATGGGGGTTGTGGGCCAGCAGCCATGGCATTCCAAGGATGACAGGGAAAAGGGGTGAGGAGATGGCATCTAAGCAGAGGAATTCCTGGTGTTGAGAGTCCATAATAGCTACTAGGGGGACAGTTTCCTGAATGATGGGACCGGAACGGAGGGCGGAACCATCTGCAAGGTGAACAGCCAGGCTTTGGGTCTTGGGTCGAAGTGGTATACCATGTTGAGCTGCGAAGGCCAGGTCGATGAAGCAGCTGCATGCTCCGGAATCAATGATGACTGGAACTTGGATAGCCTTTCCGGGAAGCTGCAAAGTGACGGAGATGGTAAGATGAGTACTTGGCAAGATAGTTGCACATATACGAGCAGAAGAACGACACTTATGCATCTTGTTGGGGCATACGCTGGCGTAGTGCCCAGGTTCCCCACAATAGAGACACAAGTTATGGGCACGTCTGCGTAACTTCTCTTCGGGAGTCAAGGAGGGATGGAGCAGGCCAAGCTGCATGGGCTCTGGAGTGTCACAGGCTGGAGAAGTTGGTGGAGCAGAGGGCCTACTGGGAGGACTGGGGATTTGTGGAAGCATCCAGGTGGGTTGAAAGGTACCGGTAGATCTTTCGGTGCGTCGTTCCCTCAGACGACGGTCGTTCTGGATTGAAATGTTAACTAGCTCTTCCAGGGTTTGGGGCACCCCAACCCGTACTAACTCATCCTTGAGCGGGTCGGACAAACCCATCCTGAACTGATGGCGCAGAGCCACGTCATTCCATGCAGTGTCGGAGCTCCAGCGCCTAAATTCGACAGCATAGTCCTCAGCCGCTCTGCGGCCCTGACGGAGGGAGTGCAACGTAGCTTCGGCAGTTGCAGTTAGCTGAGGATCTTCATAGAGTTGTGACATTGCCAAGAAGAAGGCATCCAGATTTTCTAAAGCATCCGACTTTTGTTCCAGAAGGCGGTGAGCCCAGGTTTGAGGTTCACCGGACAGCAAGGAAATGACAAAGCCAACCTTAGTGGCCTCCAGAGAGAAAGTACGAGGCTGTAAAGCGAAATAGAGTCCACATGCGTTTCTGAACGCACAATATTTGCTACGGTCACCGGAGAACCTTTCTGGTATAGGCACTTTGGGCTCTGGAGGGAGCATGACTACGGAGGGTGTACCGGTTGCAGATGAAGTCCCCTGGGGACTGGTGGGTGCGGACAGGGCCTTAACATGTTCCTCCAATCTGGTATAGCCCTCTTGTAAACTTTTCACCACTTGAGTTAACCCCGCCAAATGTCTGCAAAGTTCATCCATAGGGGAGGCCCCCTGCCCGGACTCGGTCATGGCTGCCTGATACTATCAGGCTACTACTTACCAGACCGGTGAGTCCGCTTGGGCAGAGGGTAGGCTCCCTTATGAGTCCCACTCGTGGCCCCGGGTAGGGAAAACAGGAGGCACAGGAGTACAGAGTGGTATGAGAGCCTGATACTGGAGTCCAGATGCAGATGGAAGAGCAGTCTTTAACAGCAGGTGCAGGCTGGAACACAGGCAACAGGACTGAGCAGGATGGTCAGGAGGCAGGCTGGGTTCAGCAACAGGCAGGCAATGAGGTACAGTGGAACAGGCAGAAGAATAGTCAGGCAGGCCAAAGGTCGGGTGCAGGCGGAGTTCAGAGGGGTCCAGGAAACAAACCGGGTCATCAGGAGATCTAGGTTTTACAGGCACAAGGTACAGGTACTATGGGCAGCAGAGCTGTTGATCAGGCAGCACTGATCAAAGAGAGCCGGCTTAAATGGGCAGTTTGGCGCCAAATGGCCAGCACGCGCATGCACTGGCGCGCACAGTCACACGCACCCGCCCGCGCGCGCACCCCCGCACACCGGCACACACAGCAGACCTGACCGGGACACGCATACCGGTGCTACAAGGAACACGCGCAACAGGACCCGCAGGAGCGCACGCACCAACGCCAATGCGCCCCGACGCACACCACCGTGAGCACCCTGCCTGCCGAGGTGAGTTCTCTGACAATGACTGTGCACCAGAGCACAAAGCAAGGTCCATAAAAACATGGATGAGCGAGTTTGGGGTGGAGGAACTTGACTGGCCTGCACAGAGTCCTAACCTCAACCCGATAGGACACCTTTGGGATGAATTAGAGCAGAGATTGCAAGCCAGGCCTTCTCACCTTCTCATCCAACATCAGTGCCTGACCTCACAAATGTGCTTCTGGAAGAATGGTCAAACATTCCCATAGACACACTCCTAAACCTTGTGGACACATTGGGACAATTACAGACATATTTTAAGCTCAATGTTTAGAGGCAGGAAAAAAAACTTCTGGTTCGTGTTTCTGATTAGAACTTTCTGGCAGAAAAAATGCAAAACTCTCCTAAACTCGTCTATACTTTGTACAATATAATCTCTATATGAAAGTTTTTTCTGCCAAGGGAACTGACATTTTTTTAAGCCCAGTGTGCATGGAGCCTTATGGAGTCTAAAGATGGAATTTGATGACATTCTCATATTTCTATATTATTTATGTGGTTTAGATTTAAAACTGTCCCAGAATATTATTGTCTCAGTCAGTCCTGTTATACTCACTGTAATTCCTCTATCCGGCATGTTGTCAGAGCTTCAATCAGATCCCTGAAATGAGGACCCTCCAAATTGTTCCCGGACAGGTCCAGTGTCCTCAGTGTCTGGTTTGTTCTTATTCCAGATGCCAGGTGGGGGCAGGAACTGTCTGTCAGGTGATTATTATACAATCTGTAGAAGAAGAGAAGAATGTTACCAGAAAAAAAATGAATTTCTCCCCCAGGAATGAATGTAACTATTCTCTACATGAATGGAACTCATTTCTCTTTATTGGAATCATTAATATGAGATCACTTTATAAAACACGATCAATTATCTACACTATTAGAGAATTTTTTTCTTTTTGTGGACCCCAATTACTAAATGTGACATGAGAAGTGGATGAGGTAGTGTGATCCATTCATTATTCCTGCATAGGGATTGGACCATACACACTCACACTGACCTCTAGGCTTTCACCTCCAATCTTCTGCTAAGTCTTGGATTCAGTTGTGGAGATTCACTTTGATGGTCACAGAAGTCTCACTCATGTTGTGGAAACTTCATTGACTAAAAGTGACACCATTGTACTTTGGGATTTCCTTAGAACATCATGGTGGAGGATTTGATCTTATGGTGTGGGGAAGTTTTTATTATTACCGTTCTTTATTTTCTAACTTTTTTGAAAATGTTGTACTAATATTGCTGCACTAATTTTATATCTGCTGATTATAAATTCTCTTCATTAGTTATCAGTGAAATAGTCTCCATACCATTGTTATATATACACTTATAGGGAGTTTTGTGATGAGGAGTCTCACTTTTATTGTTATATTGTCACGTTTATATTGTGTGAATGTTATGTACTAGTGCTGCAGTCTTCCATATTATACTAGATGTGATAATTCCACCAATAGGTATCAGATATAACAACTACATTCACTACAAAAATACACTTTCATACATGTGAGGAAGGGCAGATCTCCTCCAATCTATTCACAGATACTTCAATCTATATATTATATAATGTACAAAAATACATAAACATGAAGAGCAACAAAGTTATCTTATAAAATTACAAACATCAAGAGAAAGTTCATAAATGTGTAAAAGCAGATTTCCTACAAGCCATTCACCACTACTTCTATCTCCAATCACCATACAGTGACTTGTGTAGTAAGACCTCTTTCACACTGCAGAGCCGATAAAACAGCCCTAAATCTCTGGTCATTTTTGCGGTGCTTTAGCGGTGATTTAGCTGTGCTTTTCGTGCCCTAGTGGGCCGGTGACAATGGGACCTTAAAGTGGAGCTCCACCCATATTTTAAATCAATTTCCCTCCAAAGCCGCTGTGTGTGCTGATAAAGAATTATCATATTTTTTCCTTAAACTCACTGTTATATATTGTATAGTAGTCGGCACTTCCTGTCCTCGGCCACGGCCCAGCATTTCCTTCCCTCTCTGCAATGCCTCCTGGGAGATGTTTGTCATCAATCCTAGGAGGCAATAGGCATCGCTGGGCCATAGCATTGCGTTATTTCAAAACCGGAAATGACGCGATGCAAGGAGGCCAGCACTATTTTAAATAAGGGCAACCAGGCATTTGTTGCCATGGTTACCAAAGCTTCTTATACACAGTGATGGGCGGTGGGGGAGGCGGCTGGAGCATCTCAGCTCTGATTACATACAGAGCCCAGGGGAGGGGAAAGACACACCATGTACTGATTTATAATTGAGTAGTATGATGGGGAAGTTTTGATGGGTCAATATGATGGGGCAGTTTTGATGGGGGCAGTTTTGATGAGGCAATATGACAGGGCAGTCTTGATGGAGGCAATTTTGATGGGGCAATTCTGATGGGGCAGTTTTGATGGGGGCAATATGAGTAGGCAGTTTTGATGGTGGCAATATGGTGGGGCAGTTTTGATGGGGGTAGTTTTGATGGGGCAATTTTGATGGGGGCAATTTTGATAGGGCAGTTTTGATGGTGGCAGTTTTGATGGGGGCAATTTTGATGGGGCAGTTTTGATGGGGCAATTCTGATGGGGGCAATTTTGATGGGGCAGTTTAAAAGGGGGCAGTTTTGATGGGGCAATTCTGATGGTGGCCATATGATAGGGCAGTTTTGATGGGGGCAGTTTTGATGGTGCAATTCTGATGGGAGCAATTTTGATGAGGCGGTTTTGATGGTGGCAACATGATGGGGTAGTTTTGGTGGGGCAATTCTGATGGGGCAGTTTTGATAGGGGCAATATGATGGAGCAGTTTTGATGGTGGCAATATGATGGGGCAGTTTTGATGGGGCAATTCTGATGGGGCAATTTTGATGGGGCAGTTTTGATGGGGCAATTCTGATGGTGGCAATATGATGGGGCAGTTTTGATGGGGGCAGTTTTGATGGGGCAATTTTGATGGGTTAGTTTTGATTGTGGCAATATGATGGGGCAGTTTTAATGAGAGCATGTGATGGGTGTTATGATACGCTTTGCTGCGGGCAATGTGATGCGATTTGCGGGGGGTGTTGTGATGCGAATTGCGGAGTGTGTTGTGATGCAATTTGGGGGGGGCAATGTGATACGATTTGTGAGGGGTGTTCGTTGTGATGCAATTTGCTAAGGGTGTTGTGATGCGATTTGCTGGGGGTGATGTGATGCAATTTGCGGGGGGTGTTGTGATGCGATTTGTGGGGGTCGATGTGATGCCATTTGTGGGGGGTGTTGTGATGCCATTTGCAGGAGGTGTTGTGATGCGATTCGCAGGGGCTATATGATGCGATATGCAGGGGTTGTTGTGATGCGATTTGTGGGCGTTGTTGTGATGCAGTTTTCTCGGGGCGATGTGATGTCATAGAAATTCATCTTTACTTGGTCTATGCCATTTTCAGGTAGGCAATGCAAGAAATAATGCAATTGTAATTTATTTCCTGGTTCCTGGAGGGAGGAGGGGAGGAAAGTTTTGCATAGCTAAGGGGCAGCAACTTCCTCTGACACTGCTGTTGCTATGGAATCCTGAACTGAAACCTATCACACTGCTTGTGCTGCACTGAGCATGTGCGAGATCTGCAAGGATGAGATCTAGGAAGAAATACAGTCTGGCTTCAGATGCCCACACTTAAGATGGCCACGGCCTGCTGGAAGTTTATAAAATAACAAACTAATGCTATAAACTAACAAAACAGACCTTAGTTTACAGAGTAACTTTACTAGAATACATTTAGCTTGTGTATTATAGGGGTATTTTTATTTAACCACTTCAATACAGGGCATTTTCACCCCCTTCCTTCCCAGACCAATTTTGTAGTTTTCAGCGCTGTCGCAATTTAAACGACAATTGCGCGGTCATGCGACGTTGTACGCAAACAAAATTGATGTCCTTTTTTTCCCATAAATAGAGCTTTCTTTTGGTGGTATTTGATCACCTCTGCGGTTTTTATTTTTTGCGCTATAAACAAAAGAAGAGCAACAATTAAAAAAATAAATTAAAAAAAAATCTTTTTGCTATAATAAATATCCTAATTAAAAAAAAATTTTTGCTCAGTTTAGGTCGATATATATTCTTCTACCTATTTTTGGTAAAAAAATCGCAATAAGCGTATATTGATTGGTTTGCACAAAAGTTATAGTGTCTACAAAATACGGGATAGATTTATGGCATTTAAAAAATATATATATTTATTTATTTTTTTACTAGTAATGGCGGCGATCTGCGATTTTTTCGGGACTGCGACATTATTGTGGACATATCGGACACTTTTGACACATTTTTGGGACCATTCACATTTATACAGCGATCCGTGCTATAAAATTGCACTGATTACTGTGTAAATATGACAGGCAGGGAAGGGGTTAACCAATAGGGGGAGACGAGGGGTTAAATGTGTTTCCTAGGGGAGTGATTCTAACTGTAGGGGGAGGGGACCAATCGGTTTTCCTCTGTACTGGGAACACAGATCGGTCTCCTCTCACCTGACAGGATGTGGATCTGTGTGTTTACACACACAGATCCATTGTGACCGCCGGGCACACGCACCGGGTCCCGAGCAACGCGGCAGGTGTGCGCCCCTGATGGTGCATGCGTACCCCCTGGATGGCCGGGAAGCCCAGGCCGTCATATGACGCCTGCCCAGGATGGGAGATCCCATCTGCGGATGTCATATGACAATAGACGGGTACTGAAGTGGTTAAAAAGTATACATTTGGCCAGAACACCGCTTTAACCACTTAAGGACCAGCCTCGTTTTGAGATTTTGGTGTTTACATGTTTAACCACTTCCCACCAGGCCAATGTACATTAACGGCTGGGTGGGCACTCTGTGCTTCTGAGTGGACGTTTAAGAGCGTCCCTCAGAAGGAGCGGGATCGTGCGCAGGCCTGCGCAGTGGTGCGATCCCGATGCGCTGGTGTCACCCGGACAGGGCGTATCTACGATCATCAGGAGGGCTCTGTGATTGGCCCTCCTGATTAGGGATGAGGTTCGTGTTCCAGTCGAACCCATGTTCGACTTGAACATCGTCTGTTCGTCCGTTCACCGAATTGCAAGCGATATGGACCATTCGCGCCAAATTCGTGTGGCGCGTCACGGCCCATAATTCACTGCGGCATTGCAGTGCATTGCTGGCTGATGAGTGGCCAAGCATGCACTATGACCCGCATGCTTGGCCAATCACAGCACCGTCTGAACAGAGAGCCGTAATTGGCCAAAGCCAAGGAGGCTTTGGCCAATTATGGCTCAGGGGATTTAGTACACGCCCAACACTATATAAGGCCGCCTGCACGGCAGCCCTGTGTAGTGTGTGTTGAAAGAGATAGACAGAGAGACAGTGTCATTTGATTTAAGTTAGATAGATTAGGCAGGACAGTCAATGAGTTAGCTGCACTTACAGTGTATTGTGTATATACATGCATCCCAGGTGTTGTGTGTATATATATACATATATATATATATATATACACTGTATTCAGTTTAGCTAGATCTGTTCCTGTTATCTTGCTACTGACAGGCAGGCTTGTCTTGTTACAGTATTTACAGCTACCTGAAGAAAATTGCTGATGTTCTTTTGCTCCTATTAGTACCACAGTCAGGCAGCTAGACTATTTACAGTTAGTGTAGTGCGTCCTCCTCACAGTGTTCAGTTAAAGCTACAAGTTACTTTAGTGTGACCCCTGCACAGTGTTCAGCTAAAACTACAAGTTAGTGTAGTGCAGTGTTCAGCTAAAGCTACTGTACAAGTTAGGGTAGTGCGTCCTCCTCACAGTGTTCAGCTAAAGCTACAAGTTAGTGTAGTGCGTCCTCCTCACAGTGTTCAGCTAAAACTACAAGTTAATGTAGTGCGAACTCTGCAAAGTGTTCAGTAAAGCTACCTGTAGAAGGTTGGTGGTGTTTTCCTGATCCTATCACTACCACAGGCAGTTGAATAAGCTACAAGTTAGTTTTTTGCGAGCTCTGCACAGTGTTCACCTAAAGCTAAATGTAGAAGGTTGGTGGTGTTTTCCTGATCCTATCACTATCGCAGGCAGCTAAATAAGCTACAAGTTAGTGTAGTGCATCTTCCTCACAGTGTTCAGCTAAAACTACAAGTTAGTGTAGTGCGAGCTCTGCACAGTGTTCAGCTAAAGCTACCTGTAGAAGGTTGGTGGTGTTTTCTTGATCCTATCACTACCGCAGGCAGCTAAATAAGCTACAAGTCAGTGTAGTGCATCCTCCTCACAGTGTTCAGTTAAACCTACAAGTTATTGTAGAGCTTCCTGCTCAGAGTGTTCAGCTAAAACTACATGTTAGTGTCGTGAGACCTCTGCACAGTGTTCAGCTAAAGCTACAAGTTAGTGTATTGCTTCCTGCTCACAGTGTTCAGCTAAAACTACAAGTTAGTGTAGTGAGACCTCTGCACAGTGTTCAGCTAAAGCTACAAGTTAGGGTAGTGCGTCCTGCTCAAAGTGTTCAGCTAAAACTACAAGTTAGTGTAGTGCGTCCTGCTCACAGTGTTCACCTAAAGCTACAAGTTAGTGTAGTGCGTCCTGCTCACAGTGTAGAGCTAAAGCTACAAGTTAGTGTAGTGCGTCCTACTCACAGTGTTCAGCTAAAACTACAAGTTAGTGTAGTGAGACCTCTGCACAGTGTTCAGCTAAAGCTACAAGTTAGTGTAGTGTGTCCTGCTCAGTGCTCACAGTGTTCAGCTAAAACTACAAGTTAGTGTAGTGAGACCTCTGCACAGTGTTCAGCTAAAGCTACAAGTTAGTGTAGTGCGTCCTGCTCACAGTGTTCACCTAAAACTACAAGTTAGTGTAGTGAGACGTCTGCACAGTGTTCAGCTACAGCTAAAAGTTAGTGTAGTGCGTCCTGCTCACAGTGTTCAGCTAAAGCTACAAGTTAGTGTAGTGCGTCCTGCTCACAGCGTTCAGCTAAAACTACAAGTTAGTGTAGTGAGACCTCTGCACAGTGTTCACCTAAAGCTACAAGTTAGTGTAGTCGTCCTGCTCACAGTGTTCAGCTAAAGCTACAAGTTAGTGTAGTGCGTCCTGCTCACAGTGTTCAGCTAAAACTACAAGTTAGTGTAGTGAGAACTCTGCACAGTGTTCAGCTAAAGCTACAAGTTAGTGTAGTGCGTCCTTCTCACAGTGTTCAGCTAAAGCTACAAGTTAGTGTAGTGCGTCCTGCTCACAGTGTTCAGCTAAAACTACAAGTTAGTGTAGTGAGACCTCTGCACAGTGTTCAGCTAAAGCTACAAGTTAGTGTAGTGCGTTCTGCTCACAGGGTTCAGCTAAAACTACAAGTTAGTGTAGTGAGACCTCTGCACAGTGTTCAGCTTAAGCTACAAGTTAGTGTAGTGCGTCCTGCTCACAGTGTTCAGCTAAAGCTACAAGTTAGTGTAGTGCGTCCTGCTCAGTGCTCACAGTGTTCAGCTAAAACTACAAGTTAGTGTAGTGAGACCTCTGCACAGTGTTCAGCTTAAGCTACAAGTTAGTGTAGTGCGTCCTGCTCACAGTGTTCAGCTAAAGCTACAAGTTAGTGTAGTGCGTCCTGCTCACAGTGTTCAGCTAAAGCTACAAGTTAGTGTAGTGCATCCTGTTCACAGTGTTCAGCTAAAACTACAAGTTAGTGTAGTGAGACCTCTGCACAGTGTTCAGCTAAAGCTACAAGTTAGTGCAGTGAGTCATGCTCACAGTGTTCAGCTAAAACGACAAGTTAGTGTAGTGCATCCTGCTCACAGTGTTCACCTAAAGCTACAAGTTAGTGTAGTGCGTCCTGCTCACAGTGTAGAGCTAAAGCTATAAGTTAGTGTAGTGCGTCCTGCTCACAGTGTTCAGCTAAAACTACAAGTTAGTGAAGTGAGACCTCTGCACAGTGTTCAGCTAAAGCTACAAGTTAGTGTAGTGCGTCCTGCTCAGTGCTCACAGTGTTCAGCTAAAACTACAAGTTAGTGTAGTAAGACCTCTGCACAGTGTTCAGCTAAAGTTACAAGTTAGTGTAGTGCGTCCTGCTCACAGTGTTCAGCTAAAGCTACAAGTTAGTGTAGTGCGTCCTGCTCACAGTGTTCAGCTAAAACTACAAGTTAGTGTAGTGAGACCTCTGCACAGTGTTCAGCTGAAGCTACAAGTTAGCGTAGTGCGTTCTGCTCACAGTGTTCAGCTAAAACTACAAGTTAGTGTAGTGAGACCTCTGCACAGTGTTCAGCTTAAGCTACAAGTTAGTGTAGTGCGTCCTGCTCACAGTGTTCAGCTAAAACTACAAGTTAGTGTAGTGCGTCCTGCTCACGGTGTTCAGCTAAAGCTACAAGTTAGTGTAGTGCGTCCTGCTCACAGTGTTCAGCTAAAACTACAAACTAGTGTAGTGAGACCTCTGCACAGTGTTCAGCTAAAGCTAAAAGTTAGTGTAGTGCGTCCTGCTCACAATGTTCAGCTAAAACTACAAGTTAGTGTAGTGAGACCTCTGCACAGTGTTCACCTAAAGCTACAAGTTAGTGTAGTGCGTCCTGCTCACAGTGTTCAGCTAAAACTACAAGTTAGTGTAGTGAGACCTCTGCACAGTGTTCACCTAAAGCTACAAGTTAGTGTAGTGCATCCTGCTCACAGTGTTCAGCTAAAGCTACAAGATACTATAGTGCGTCCTGCTCACAGTGTTCAGCTAAAACAACAAGTTAGTGTAGTGTGACCTCTGCACAATGTTCAGCTAAAGCTACAAGTTAGTGTAATGCATCCTGCTCACAGTGTTCAGCTAAAACTACACGTTAGTGTAGTGAGACTTCTGCACAGTGTTCAGCTAAAGCTACAAGTTAGTCTAGTGCGTCCTGCTCACAGTGTTCAGCTAAAACTACAAGTTAGTGTAGTGAGACCTCCGCACAGTGTTAACCTAAAGCTACAAGTTAGTGTAGTGCGTCCTACTCACAGTGTTCAGCTAAAGCTACAAGATACTATAGTGCGTCCTGCTCACAGTGTTCAGCTAAAGCTACAAGTTAGTGTAGTGCATCCTGCTCACAGTGTTCAGCTAAAACTACAAACTAGTGTAGTGAGACCTCTGCACAGTGTTCAGCTAAAGCTACAAGTTAGTGTAGTGCGTCCTGCTCACAGTGTTCAGCTAAAACTACAAGTTAGTGTAGTGAGACCTCTGCACAGTGTTCAGTTTAAGCTACAAGTTAGTGTAGTGCGTCCTGCTCACAGTGTTCAGCTAAAGCTACAAGTTAGTGTAGTGCGTCCTGCTCAGTGCTCACAGTGTTCAGCTAAAACTACAAGTTAGTGTAGTGAGACCTCTGCACAGTGTTCAGCTTAAGCTACAAGTTAGTGTAGTGCGTCCTGCTCACAGTGTTCAGCTAAAGCTACAAGTTAGTGTAGTGCGTCCTGCTCACAGTGTTCAGCTAAAGCTACAAGTTAGTGTAGTGCATCCTGTTCACAGTGTTCAGCTAAAACTACAAGTTAGTGTAGTGAGACCTCTGCACAGTGTTCAGCTAAAGCTACAAGTTAGTGTAGTGAGTCATGCTCACAGTGTTCAGCTAAAACGACAAGTTAGTGTAGTGCATCCTGCTCACAGTGTTCACCTAAAGCTACAAGTTAGTGTAGTGCGTCCTGCTCACAGTGTAGAGCTAAAGCTATAAGTTAGTGTAGTGCGTTCTGCTTACAGTGTTCAGCTAAAACTACAAGTTAGTGAAGTGAGACCTCTGCACAGTGTTCAGCTAAAGCTACAAGTTAGTGTAGTGCGTCCTGCTCAGTGCTCACAGTGTTCAGCTAAAACTACAAGTTAGTGTAGTAAGACCTCTGCACAGTGTTCAGCTAAAGTTACAAGTTAGTGTAGTGCGTCCTGCTCACAGTGTTCAACTAAAGCTACAAGTTAGTGTAGTGCGTCCTGCTCACAGTGTTCAGCTAAAGCTACAAGTTAGTGTAGTGCGTCCTGCTCACAGTGTTCAGCTAAAACTACAAGTTAGTGTAGTGAGACCTCTGCACAGTGTTCAGCTGAAGCTACAAGTTAGCGTAGTGCGTTCTGCTCACAGTGTTCAGCTAAAACTACAAGTTAGTGTAGTGAGACCTCTGCACAGTGTTCAGCTTAAGCTACAAGTTAGTGTAGTGCGTCCTGCTCACAGTGTTCAGCTAAAACTACAAACTAATGTAGTGAGACCTCTGCACAGTGTTCAGCTAAAGCTACAAGTTAGTGTAGTGTGTCCTGCTCACGGTGTTCAGCTAAAGCTACAAGTTAGTGTAGTGCGTCCTGCTCACAGTGTTCAGCTAAAACTACAAACTAATGTAGTGAGACCTCTGCACAGTGTTCAGCTAAAGCTAAAAGTTAGTGTAGTGCATCCTGCTCACAATGTTCAGCTAAAACTACAAGTTAGTGTAGTGAGACCTCTGCACAGTGTTCACCTAAAGCTACAAGTTAGTGTACTGCGTCCTGCTCACAGTGTTCAGCTAAAACTACAAGTTAGTGTAGTGAGACCTCTGCACAGTGTTCACCTAAAGCTACAAGTTAGTGTAGTGCATCGTGCTCACAGTGTTCAGCTAAAGCTACAAGATACTATAGTGCGTCCTGCTCACAGTGTTCAGCTAAAACAACAAGTTAGTGTAGTGAGACCTCTGCACAATGTTCAGCTAAAGCTACAAGTTAGTGTAATGCATCCTGCTCACAGTGTTCAGCTAAAACTACACGTTAGTGTAGTGAGACTTCTGCACAGTGTTCAGCTAAAGCTACAAGTTAGTCTAGTGCGTCCTGCTCACAGTGTTCAGCTAAAACTACAAGTTAGTGTAGTGAGACCTCCGCACAGTGTTAACCTAAAGCTACAAGTTAGTGTAGTGCGTCCTACTCACAGTGTTCAGCTAAAGCTAAAAGATACTATAGTGCGTCCTGCTCACAGTGTTCAGCTAAAGCTACAAGTTAGTGTAGTGCATCCTGCTCACAGTGTTCAGCTAAAACTACAAGTTAGTGTAGTGCGTCCTGCTCACAGTGTTCACCTAAAGCTACAAGTTAGTGTAGTGCGTCCTGCTCATAGTGTAGAGCTAAAGCTACAAGTTAGTGTAGTGCGTCCTACTCACAGTGTTCAGCTAAAACTACAAGTTAGTGTAGTGAGACCTCTGCACAGTGTTCAGCTAAAGCTACAAGTTAGTGTAGTGCATCCTGCTCAGTGCTCACAGTGTTCAGCTAAAACTACAAGTTAGTGTAGTGAGACCTCTGCACAGTGTTCAGCTAAAGCTACAAGTTAGTGTAGTGCGTCCTGCTCACAGTGTTCACCTAAAACTACAAGTTAGTGTAGTGAGACGTCTGCACAGTGTTCAGCTACGGCTACAAGTTAGTGTAGTGCGTCCTGCTCACAGTGTTCAGCTACAGCTACAAGTTAGTGTAGTGCGTCCTGCTCACAGTGTTCAGCTAAAACTACAAACTAGTGTAGTGAGACCTCTGCACAGTGTTCAGCTAAAGCTACAAGTTAGTGTAGTGCGTCCTGCTCACAGTGTTCAGCTAAAACGACAAGTTAGTGTAGTGAGACCTCTGCACAGTGTTCACCTAAAGCTACAAGTTAGTGTAGTGCGTCCTGCTCACAGTGTTCAGCTAAAGCTACAAGTTAGTGTAGTGCGTCCTGCTCACAGTGTTCAGCTAAAACTACAAGTTAGTGTAGTGAGAACTCTGCACAGTGTTCAGCTAAAGCTACAAGTTAGTGTAGTGCGTCCTGCTCACAGTGTTCAGCTAAAGCTACAAGTTAGTTTAGTGCGTCCTGCTCACAGTGTTCAGCTAAAACTACAAGTTACTGTAGTGAAAACCTCTGCACAGTGTTCAGCTTAAGCTACAAGTTAGTGTACTGCGTCCTGCTCACAGTGTTCAGCTAAAGCTACAAGTTAGTGTAGTGCGTCCTGCTCAGTGCTCACAGTGTTCAGCTAAAACTACAAGTTAGTGTAGTGAGACCTCTGCACAGTGTTCAGCTAAAGCTACAAGTTAGTGTATTGCTTCCTGCTCACAGTGTTCAGCTAAAACTACAAGTTAGTGTAGTGAGACCTCTGCACAGTGTTCAGCTAAAGCTACAAGTTAGTGTAGTGCGTCCTGCTCACAGTGTTCACCTAAAGCTACAAGTTAGTGTAGTGCGTCCTGCTCACAGTGTAGAGCTAAAGCTACAAGTTAGTGTAGTGCGTCCTACTCACAGTGTTCAGCTAAAACTACAAGTTAGTGTAGTGAGACCTCTGCACAGTGTTCAGCTAAAGCTACAAGTTAGTGTAGTGCGTCCTGCTCACAGTGTTCACCTAAAACTACAAGTTAGTGTAGTGAGACGTCTGCACAGTGTTCAGCTACGGCTACAAGTTAGTGTAGTGCGTCCTGCTCACAGTGTTCAGCTACAGCTACAAGTTAGTGTAGTGCGTCCTGCTCACAGTGTTCAGCTAAAACTACAAACTAGTGTAGTGAGACCTCTGCACAGTGTTCAGCTAAAGCTACAAGTTAGTGTAGTGCGTCCTGCTCACAGTGTTCAGCTAAAACGACAAGTTAGTGTAGTGAGACCTCTGCACAGTGTTCACCTAAAGCTGCAAGTTAGTGTAGTGCGTCCTGCTCACAGTGTTCAGCTAAAGCTACAAGTTAGTGTAGTGCGTCCTGCTCACAGTGTTCAGCTAAAACTACAAGTTAGTGTAGTGAGAACTCTGCACAGTGTTCAGCTAAAGCTACAAGTTAGTGTAGTACGTCCTGCTCACAGTGTTCAGCTAAAGCTACAAGTTAGTGTAGTGCATCCTGCTCACAGTGTTCAGCTAAAACTACAAGTTAGTGTAGTGAAAACCTCTGCACAGTGTTCAGCTAAAGCTACACGTTAGTGTAGTGCGTTCTGCTTACAGGGTTCAGCTAAAACTACAAGTTAGTGTAGTGAGACCTCTGCACAGTGTTCAGCTTAAGCTACAAGTTAGTGTACTGCGTCCTGCTCACAGTGTTCAGCTAAAGCTACAAGTTAGTGTAGTGCGTCCTGCTCAGTGCTCACAGTGTTCAGCTAAAACTACAAGTTAGTGTAGTGAGACCTCTGCACAGTGTTCAGCTAAAGCTACAAGTTAGTGTAGTGTTTCCTGCTCACAGTGTTCAGCTAAAGCTACAAGTTAGTGTAGTGCGTCCTGCTCACAGTGTTCAGCTAAAGCTACAAGTTAGTGTAGTGCATCCTGCTCACAGCGTTCAGCTAAAACTACAAGTTAGTGTAGTGAGACCTCTGCACAGTGTTCAGCTAAAGCTACAAGTTAGTGTAGTGCGTCCTGCTCACAGTGTTCAGCTAAAACTACAAGTTAGTGTAGTGCGTCCTGCTCACAGTGTTCACCTAAAGCTACAAGTTAGTGTAGTGCGTCCTGCTCACAGTGTAGAGCTAAAGCTACAAGTTAGTGTAGTGCGTCCTGCTCACAGTGTTCAGCTAAAGCTACAAGTTAGTGTAGTGCGTCCTGCTCACAGTGTTCAGCTAAAACTACAAGTTAGTGTAGTGAGACCTCTGCACAGTGTTCAGCTGAAGCTACAAGTTAGCGTAGTGCGTTCTGCTCACAGTGTTCAGCTAAAACTACAAGTTAGTGTAGTGAGACCTCTGCACAGTGTTCAGCTTAAGCTACAAGTTAGTGTCGTGCGTCCTGCTTACAGTGTTCAGCTAAAACTACAAACTAATGTAGTGAGACCTCTGCACAGTGTTCAGCTAAAGCTACAAGTTAGTGTAGTGCGTCCTGCTCACGGTGTTCAGCTAAAGCTACAAGTTAGTGTAGTGCGTCCTGCTCACAGTGTTCAGCTAAAACTACAAACTAGTGTAGTGAGACCTCTGCACAGTGTTCAGCTAAAGCTAAAAGTTAGTGTAGTGCGTCCTGCTCACAATGTTCAGCTAAAACTACAAGTTAGTGTAGTGAGACCTCTGCACAGTGTTCACCTAAAGCTACAAGTTAGTGTAGTGCGTCCTGCTCACAGTGTTCAGCTAAAACTACAAGTTAGTGTAGTGAGACCTCTGCACAGTGTTCACCTAAAGCTACAAGTTAGTGTAGTGCATCGTGCTCACAGTGTTCAGCTAAAGCTACAAGATACTATAGTGCGTCCTGCTCACAGTGTTCAGCTAAAACTACACGTTAGTGTAGTGAGACTTCTGCACAGTGTTCAGCTAAAGCTACAAGTTAGTCTAGTGCGTCCTGCTCACAGTGTTCAGCTAAAACTACAAGTTAGTGTAGTGAGACCTCCGCACAGTGTTAACCTAAAGCTACAAGTTAGTGTAGTGCGTCCTACTCACAGTGTTCAGCTAAAGCTACAAGATACTATAGTGCGTCCTGCTCACAGTGTTCAGCTAAAGCTACAAGTTAGTGTAATGCATCCTGCTCACAGTGTTCAGCTAAAACTACAAACTAGTGTAGTGAGACCTCTGCACAGTGTTCAGCTAAAGCTACAAGTTAGTGTAGTGCGTCCTGCTCACAGTGTTCAGCTAAAACTACATGTTTGTGTAGTGAGACCTCTGCACAGTGTTCACCTAATGCTACAAGTTAGTGTAGTGCGTCCTGCTCACAGTGTTCAGCTAAAGCTACAAGTTAGTGTAGTGCGTCCTGCTCACAGTGTTCAACTAAAACTACAAGTTCGTGCAGTGAGTCCTCTGCACAGTGTTCAGATAAAGCTACAAGTTAGTGTAGAGCGTCCTGCTCAGAGTGTTCAGCTAAAACTACATGTTAGTGTAGTGAGACCTCTGCACAGTGTTCAGCTAAAGCTACAAGTTAGTGTATTGCTTACTGCTCACAGTGTTCAGCTAAAACTACAAGTTAGTGTAGTGAGACCTCTGCACAGTGTTCAGCTAAAGCTACAAGTTAGTGTAGTGCATCCTGCTCACAGTGTTCAGCTAAAACTACAAGTTAGTGTAGTGCGTCCTGCTCACAGTGTTCACCTAAAGCTACAAGTTAGTGTAGTGCGTCCTGCTCACAGTGTAGAGCTAAAGCTACAAGTTAGTGTAGTGCGTCCTACTCACAGTGTTCAGCTAAAACTACAAGTTAGTGTAGTGAGACCTCTGCACAGTGTTCAGCTAAAGCTACAAGTTAGTGTAGTGCATCCTGCTCAGTGCTCACAGTGTTCAGCTAAAACTACAAGTTAGTGTAGTGAGACCTCTGCACAGTGTTCAGCTAAAGCTACAAGTTAGTGTAGTGCGTCCTGCTCACAGTGTTCACCTAAAACTACAAGTTAGTGTAGTGAGACGTCTGCACAGTGTTCAGCTACGGCTACAAGTTAGTGTAGTGCGTCCTGCTCACAGTGTTCAGCTACAGCTACAAGTTAGTGTAGTGCGTCCTGCTCACAGTGTTCAGCTAAAACTACAAACTAGTGTAGTGAGACCTCTGCACAGTGTTCAGCTAAAGCTACAAGTTAGTGTAGTGCGTCCTGCTCACAGTGTTCAGCTAAAACGACAAGTTAGTGTATTGAGACCTCTGCACAGTGTTCACCTAAAGCTACAAGTTAGTGTAGTGCGTCCTGCTCACAGTGTTCAGCTAAAGCTACAAGTTAGTGTAGTGCGTCCTGCTCACAGTGTTCAGCTAAAACTACAAGTTAGTGTAGTGAGAACTCTGCACAGTGTTCAGCTAAAGCTACAAGTTAGTGTAGTGCGTCCTGCTCACAGTGTTCAGCTAAAGCTACAAGTTAGTGTAGTGCGTCCTGCTCACAGTGTTCAGCTAAAACTACAAGTTACTGTAGTGAAAACCTCTGCACAGTGTTCAGCTTAAGCTACAAGTTAGTGTACTGCGTCCTGCTCACAGTGTTCAGCTAAAGCTACAAGTTAGTGTAGTGCGTCCTGCTCAGTGCTCACAGTGTTCAGCTAAAACTACAAGTTAGTGTAGTGAGACCTCTGCACAGTGTTCAGCTAAAGCTACAAGTTAGTGTATTGCTTCCTGCTCACAGTGTTCAGCTAAAACTACAAGTTAGTGTAGTGAGACCTCTGCACAGTGTTCAGCTAAAGCTACAAGTTAGTGTAGTGCGTCCTGCTCACAGTGTTCACCTAAAGCTACAAGTTAGTGTAGTGCGTCCTGCTCACAGTGTAGAGCTAAAGCTACAAGTTAGTGTAGTGCGTCCTACTCACAGTGTTCAGCTAAAACTACAAGTTAGTGTAGTGAGACCTCTGCACAGTGTTCAGCTAAAGCTACAAGTTAGTGTAGTGCGTCCTGCTCACAGTGTTCACCTAAAACTACAAGTTAGTGTAGTGAGACGTCTGCACAGTGTTCAGCTACGGCTACAAGTTAGTGTAGTGCGTCCTGCTCACAGTGTTCAGCTACAGCTACAAGTTAGTGTAGTGCGTCCTGCTCACAGTGTTCAGCTAAAACTACAAACTAGTGTAGTGAGACCTCTGCACAGTGTTCAGCTAAAGCTACAAGTTAGTGTAGTGCGTCCTGCTCACAGTGTTCAGCTAAAACGACAAGTTAGTGTAGTGAGACCTCTGCACAGTGTTCACCTAAAGCTGCAAGTTAGTGTAGTGCGTCCTGCTCACAGTGTTCAGCTAAAGCTACAAGTTAGTGTAGTGCGTCCTGCTCACAGTGTTCAGCTAAAACTACAAGTTAGTGTAGTGAGAACTCTGCACAGTGTTCAGCTAAAGCTACAAGTTAGTGTAGTGCATCCTGCTCACAGTGTTCAGCTAAAGCTACAAGTTAGTGTAGTGCGTCCTGCTCACAGTGTTCAGCTAAAACTACAAGTTAGTGTAGTGAAAACCTCTGCACAGTGTTCAGCTAAAGCTACAAGTTAGTGTAGTGCGTTCTGCTCACAGGGTTCAGCTAAAACTACAAGTTAGTGTAGTGAGACCTCTGCACAGTGTTCAGCTTAAGCTACAAGTTAGTGTACTGCGTCCTGCTCACAGTGTTCAGCTAAAGCTACAAGTTAGTGTAGTGCGTCCTGCTCAGTGCTCACAGTGTTCAGCTAAAACTACAAGTTAGTGTAGTGAGACCTCTGCACAGTGTTCAGCTAAAGCTACAAGTTAGTGTAGTGCGTCCTGCTCACAGTGTTCAGCTAAAGCTACAAGTTAGTGTAGTGCGTCCTGCTCACAGTGTTCAGCTAAAGCTACAAGTTAGTGTAGTGCATCCTGCTCACAGCGTTCAGCTAAAACTACAAGTTAGTGTAGTGAGACCTCTGCACAGTGTTCAGCTAAAGCTACAAGTTAGTGTAGTGCGTCCTGCTCACAGTGTTCAGCTAAAACTACAAGTTAGTGTAGTGCGTCCTGCTCACAGTGTTCACCTAAAGCTACAAGTTAGTGTAGTGCGTCCTGCTCACAGTGTAGAGCTAAAGCTACAAGTTAGTGTAGTGCGTCCTGCTCACAGTGTTCAGCTAAAACTACAAGTTAGTGTAGTGAGACCTCTGCACAGTGTTCAGCTAAAGTTACAAGTTAGTGTAGTGCATCCTGCTCACAGTGTTCAGCTAAAACTACAAGTTGGTGTAGTGAGACCTCTGCACAGTGTTCAGCTTAAGCTACAAGTTAGTGTAGTGCGTCCTGCTCACAGTGTTCAGCTAAAGCTACAAGTTAGTGTAGTTCGTCCTGCTCACAGTGTTCTGCTAAAACTACAAGTTAGTGTAGTGAGACCTCTGCACAGTGTTCAGCTAAAGCTACAAGTTAGTGTAGTGCATCCTGCTCACAGTGTTCATCTAAAGCTACAAGTTAGTGTAGTGCGTCCTGCTCACAGTGTTCAGCTAAAACTACAAGTTAGTGTAGTGAGACCTCTGCACAGTGTTCACCTAAAGCTACAAGTTAGTGTAGTGCGTCCTGCTCACAGTGTTCAGCTAAAGCTACAAGTTAGTGTAGTGTGTCCTGCTCACAGTGTTCAGCTAAAACTACAAGTTAGTGTAGTGAGACCTCTGCACAGTGTTTAGCTAAAGCTACAAGTTAGTGCAGTGCGTCCTGCTCAGTGCTCACAGTGTTCAGCTAAAACTACAAGTTAGTGTAGTGAGACCTCTGCACAGTGTTCAGCTAAAGCTACAAGTTAGTGTAGTGCATCCTGCTCACAGTGTTCAGCTAAAACTACAAGTTAGTGTAGTGAGACCTCTGCACAGTGTTCCGCTAAAGCTACAATTAGTGTAGTTCGTCCTGCTCACAGTGTTAAGCTAAAGCAACAAGTTAGTGTAGTGGGTCCTGCTCACAGTGTTCAGCTAAAGCTACAAGTTAGTGTAGTGCGTCCTGCTCACAGTGTTCAGCTAAAACTACAAGTTAGTGTAGTGAGACCTCTGCACAGTGTTCAGCTAAAGCTACAAGTTAGTGTAGTGCGTCCTGCTCACAGTGTTCTTCTAAAACTACAAGTTAGTGTAGTGAGACCTCTGCACAGTGTTCACCTAAAGCTACAAGTTAGTGTAGTGTGTCCTGCTCACAGTGTTCAGCTAAAGCTACAAGATACTATAGTGCGTCCTGCTCACAGTGTTCAGCTAAATCTACAAGTTAGTGTAGTGAGACCTCTGCACAGTGTTCAGCTAAAGCTACAAGTTAGTGTAGTGCATCCTGCTCACAGTGTTCAGCTAAAACTACAAGTTAGTGTAGTGAGACCTCTGCACAGTGTTCAGCTAAAACTACAAGTTAGTGTAGTGCGTCCTGCTCACAGTGTTCAGCTAAAGCTACAAGTTAGTGTAGTGCATCCTGCTCACAGTGTTCAGCTAAAACTACAAACTAGTGTAGTGAGACCTATGCACAGTGTTCAGCTAAAGCTACAAGTTAGTGTAGTGCGTCCTGCTCACAGTGTTCAGCTAAAACTACAAGTTAGTGTAGTGAGACCTCTGCACAGTGTTCACCTAAAGCTACAAGTTAGTGTAGTGCGTCCTGCTCACAGTGTTCAGCTAAAGCTACAAGTTAGTACAGTGTGTCCTGCTCACAGTGTTCAGCTAAAACTACAAGTTAGTGTAGTGAGTCCTCTGCACAGTGTTCAGCTAAAGCTACAAGTTAGTGTAGTGCGTTCTGCTCACAGGGTTCAGCTAAAACTACAAGTTAGTGTAGTGAGACCTCTGCACAGTGTTCAGCTAAAGCTACAAGTTAGTGCAGTGCGTCCTGCTCACAGTGTTCAGCTAAAACTACAAGTTAGTGTAGTGCGTCCTGCTCACAGTGTTCACCTAAAGCTACAAGTTAGTGTAGTGCGTCCTGCTCACAGTGTAGAGCTAAAGCTACAAGTTAGTGTAGTGCGTCCTGCTCACAGTGTTCAGCTAAAACTACAAGTTAGTGTAGTGAGACCTCTGCACAGTGTTCAGCTAAAGCTACAAGTTAGTGTAGTGCGTCCTGCTCAGTGCTCACAGTGTTCAGCTAAAACTACAAGTTAGTGTAGTGAGACCTCTGCACAGTGTTCAGCTAAAGCTACAAGTTAGTGTAGTGCGTCCTGCTCACAGTGTTCAGCTAAAGCTACAAGTTAGTGTAGTGTGTCCTGCTCACAGTGTTCAGCTTAAACTACAAGTTAGTGTAGTGCGTCCTGCTCACAGTGTTCAGCTAAAACTACAAGTTAGTGTAGTGAGACCTCTGCACAGTGTTCACCTAAAGCTACAAGTTAGTGTAGTGCGTCCTGCTCACAGTGTTCAGCTAAAGCTACAATATACTATAGTGCGTCCTGCTCACAGTGTTCTTCTAAAACTACAAGTTAGTGTAGTGAGACCTCTGCACAGTGTTCACCTAAAGCTACAAGTTAGTGTAGTGTGTCCTGCTCACAGTGTTCAGCTAAAGCTACAAGATACTATAGTGCGTCCTGCTCACAGTGTTAAGCTAAATCTACAAGTTAGTGTAGTGAGACCTCTGCACAGTGTTCAGCTAAAGCTACAAGTTAGTGTAGTGCATCCTGCTCACAGTGTTCAGCTAAAACTACAAGTTAATGTAGTGAGACCTCTGCACAGTGTTCAGCTAAAACTACAAGTTAGTGTAGTGCGTCCTGCTCACAGTGTTCAGCTAAAGCTACAAGTTAGTGTAGTGCGTCCTGCTCACAGTGTTCAGCTAAAACTACAAACTAGTGTAGTGAGACCTATGCACAGTGTTCAGCTAAAGCTACAAGTTAGTGTAGTGCGTCCTGCTCACAGTGTTCAGCTAAAACTACAAGTTAGTGTAGTGAGACCTCTGCACAGTGTTCAGCTTAAGCTACAAGTTAGTGTAGTGCGTCCTGCTCACAGTATTCAGCTAAAGCTACAAGTTAGTGTAGTGTGTCCTGCTCAGAGTGTTCAGCTAAAACTACATGTTAGTGTAGTGAGACCTCTGCACAGTGTTCAGCTAAAGCTACAAGTTAGTGTAGTGTGTCCTGCTCACAGTGTTCAGCTAAAACTACAAGTTAGTGTAGTGAGACCTCTGCACAGTGTTCAGCTAAAGCTACAAGTTAGTGTAGTGCGTCCTGCTCACAGTGTTCAGCTAAAACTACAAGTTAGTGTAGTGCGTCCTGCTCACAGTGTTCAGCTAAAGCTACAAGTTAGTGTAGTGCGTCCTGCTCACAGTGTTCAGCTAAAACTACAAGTTAGTGTAGTGAGTCCTCTGCACAGTGTTCACCTAAAGCTACAAGTTAGTGTGGTGCGTTCTGCTCACAGGGTTCAGCTAAAACTACAAGTTAGTGTAGTGAGACCTCTGCACAGTGTTCAGCTAAAGATACAAGTTAGTGTATTGTGTCCTGCTCACAGTGTTCAGCTAAAACTACAAGTCAGTGTAGTGAGACCTCTGCACAGTGTTCAGCTAAAGCTACAAGTTAGTGTAGTGCGTCCTGCTCACAGTGTTCAGCTAAAACTACATGTTAGTGTAGTGCGTCCTGCTCACAGTGTTCACCTAAAGCTACAAGTTAGTGTAGTGCATCCTGCTCACAGTGTAGAGCTAAAGCTACAAGTTAGTGTAGTGCGTCCTGCTCACAGTGTTCAGCTAAAACTACAAGTTAGTGTAGTGAGACCTCTGCACAGTGTTCAGCTAAAGCTACAAGTTAATGTAGTGCATCCTGCTCAGTGCTCACAGTGTTCAGCTAAAACTACAAGTTAGTGTAGTGAGACCTCTGCACAGTGTTCAGCTAAAGCTACAAGTTAGTGTAGTGCGTCCTGCTCACAACATTCAGCTAAAACTAAAAGTTAGTGTAGTGAGACCTCAGCACAGTGTTCACCTAAAGCTACAAGTTAGTGTAGTGCGTCCTGCTCACAGTGTTCAGCTAAAGCTACAAGATACTATAGTGTGTCCTGCTCACAGTGTTCAGCTAAATCTACAAGTTAGTGTAGTGAGACCTCTACACAGTGTTCAGCTAAAGCTACAAGTTAGTGTAGTGCGTTCTGCTCACAGGGTTCAGCTAAAACTACAAGTTAGTGTAGTGAGACCTCTGCACAGTGTTCAGCTTAAGCTACAAGTTAGTGTAGTGCGTCCTGCTCACAGTATTCAGCTTAAGCTACAAGTTAGTGTAGTGTGTCCTGCTCAGAGTGTTCAGCTAAAACTACTTGTTAGTGTAGTGAGACTTCTGCACAGTGTTCAGCTAAAGCTACACGTTAGTGTATTGTGTCCTGCTCACAGTGTTCAGCTAAAACTACAAGTTAGTGTAGTGCGTCCTGCTCACAGTGTTCAGCTAAAGCTACAAGTTAGTGTAGTGTGTTCTGCTCACAGTGTTCAGCTAAAACTGCAAGTTAGTGTAGTGCGTCCTGCTCACAGTGTTCAGCTAAAGCTACAAGTTAGTGTAGTGCGTCCTACTCACAGTGTTCAGCTAAAGCTACAAGTTAGTGTAGTGCGTCCTGCTCACAGTGTTCAGCTAAAACTACAAGTTAGTGTAGTGAGTCCTCTGCACAGTGTTCAGCTAAAGCTACAAGTTAGTGTAGTGCGTTTTGCTCACAGGGTTCAGCTAAAACTACAAGTTAGTGTAGTGAGACCTCTGCACAGTGTTCAGCTTAAGCTACAAGTTAGTGCAGTGCGTCCTGCTCACAGTATTCAGCTAAAGCTACAAGTTAGTGTATTGTGTCCTGCTCACAGTGTTCAGCTAAAACTACAAGTTAGTGTAGTGAGACCTCTGCACAGTGTTCAGCTAAAGCTACAAGTTAGTGTAGTGCGTCCTGCTCACAGTGTTCAGCTAAAACTACAAGTTAGTGTAGTGCGTCCTGCTCACAGTGTTCACCTAAAGCTACAAGTTAGTGTAGTGCATCCTGCTCACAGTGTAGAGCTAAAGCTACAAGTTAGTGTAGTGCGTCCTGCTCACAGTGTTCAGCTAAAACTACAAGTTAGTGTAGTGAGACCTCTGCACAGTGTTCACCTAAAGCTACAAGATAGTGTAGTGCGTCCTGCTCACAGTGTTCAGCTAAAGCTACAAGTTAGTGTAGTGTGTCCTGCTCACAGTGTTCAGCTAAAACTACAAGTTAGTGTAGTGAGACCTCTGCACAGTGTTCACCTAAACCTACAAGTTAGTGTAGTGCGTCCTTCTCACAGTGTTCAGCTAAAGCTACAAGTTAGTGTAGTGCATCCTGCTCACAGTGTTCAGCTAAAACTACAAGTTAGTGTAGTGAGACCTCTGCACAGTGTTCAGCTAAAGCTATAAGTTAGTGTAGTGCATCCTGCTCACAGTGTTCAGCTAAAACTACAATTTAGTGTAGTGACACCACTTCACAGTGTTCAGCTTAAGCTACAAGTTAGTGTAGTGCATCCTGCTCACAATGTTCAGCTAAAACTACAACTTAGTGTAGTGAGACCTCTGCACAGTGTTCAGCTAAAGCTACAAGTTAGTGTAGTGCGTCCTGCTCACAGTGTTCAGCTAAAACTACAATTTAGTGTAGTGAGACCTAAGCACAGTGTTCAGCTAAAGCTACAAGTTAGTGTAGTGCGTCCTGCTCACAGTGTTCAGCTAAAACTACAAGTTAGTGTAGTGAGACCTCTGCACAGGGTTCAGCTAAAGCTACAAGTTAGTGTAGTGTGTCCTGCTCATAGTGTTCAGCTAAAACTACAAGTTAGTGTAGTGAGACCTCTGCACAGTGTTCAGCTAAAGCTACAAGTTAGTGTAGTGCGTCCTGCTCACAGTGTTCAGCCTAAGCTACAAGTTAGTGTAGTGCGTCCTGCTCATAGTGTTCAGCTAAAACTACAAGTTAGTGTAGTGAGACCTCTGCACAGTGTTCATCTAAAGCTACAAGTTAGTATAGTGTGTCCTGCTCATTGCTCACAGTGTTCAGCTAAAGCTACAAGTTAGTGTACTGCGTCCTGCTCACAGTGTTCAGCTAAAGCTACAGGTTAGTATAGTGCGTCCTGCTCACAGTGTTCATCTAAAAATACAAGTTAGTGTAGCGAGACCTCTGCACAGTGTTAAGCTAAAGCTACAAGTTAGTGTAGTGCTTCCTGCTCACAGTGTTCAGCTAAAACTACAAGTTAGTGTAGTGAGACCTCTGCACAGTGTTCACCTAAACCTACAAGTTAGTGTAGTGCGTCCTGCTCACAGTGTTCAGCTAAAGCTACAAGTTAGTGTAGTGCATCCTGCTCAAAGTGTTCAGCTAAAACTACAAGTTAGTGTAGTGAGGCCTCTGTACAGTGTTCAGCTAAAGCTATAAGTTAGTGTAGTGCATCCTGCTCACAGTGTTCAGCTAAAACTACAATTTAGTGTAGTGAGACCTCTGCACAGTGTTCAGCTTAAGCTACAATGTAGTGTATTGTGTCCTGCTCAGTGCTCACAGTGTTCAGCTAAAACTACAAGTTAGTGTAGTGAGACCTCTGCACAGTGTTCAGCTAAAGCTACAAGTTTGTGTAGTGCGTCCTGCTCACAGTGTTCAGCTAAAACTACAAGTTAGTGTAGCGAGACCTCTGCACAGTGTTCAGCTAAAGCTACAAGTTAGTGTAGTGTGTCCTGCTCACAGTGTTCAGCTAAAACTACAAGTTAGTGTAGTGAGACCTCTGCACAGTGTTCAGCTAAAGCTACAAGTTAGTGTAGTGCGTCCTGCTCACAGTGTTCAGCTAAAGCTACAAGTTAGTGTAGTGCGTCCTGCTCACAGTGTTCAGCTAAAACTACAATTTAGTGTAGTGAGACCTCTGCACAGTGTTCAGCTTAAGCTACAAGTTAGTGTAGTGCGTCCTGCTCACAGTGTTCAGCTAAAACTACAAACTAGTGTAGTGAGACCTCTGCACAGTGTTCAGCTAAAGCTAAAAGTTAGTGTAGTGCGTCCTGCTCACAATGTTCAGCTAAAACTACAAGTTAGTGTAGTGAGACCTCTGCACAGTGTTCAGCTAAAGCGACAAGTTAGTGTAGTGTGTTCTGCTCGCAGTGTTCAGTTAAAACTAAAAGTTGGTGTAGTGAGACCTCTGCACAGTGTTCAGCTAAAGCTACAAGTTAGTGTAGTGTGTCCTGCTCATAGTGTTCAGCTAAAACTACAAGTTAGTGTAGTGAGACCTCTGCACAGTGTTCAGCTAAAGCTACAAGTTAGTGTAGTGCATCCTGCACACAGTGTTCAGCTAAAGCTACAAGTTAGTGTAGTGCGTCCTGCTCACAGTGTTCAGCTAAAACTACAATTTAGTGTAGTGAGACCTCTGCACAGTGTTCAGCTTAAGCTACAAGTTAGCGTAGTGCATCCTGCTCACAGTGTTCATCTAAAACTACAAGTTAGTGTAGTGAGACCTCTGCACAGTGTTCAGCTAAAGCTACAAGTTAGTGTAGTGTTTCCTGCTCACAGTGTTCAGCTAAAACTACAAGTTAGTGTAGTGAGACCTCTGCACAGTGTTCAGCTAAAGCTACAAGTTAGTGTAGTGCGTCCTGCTCACAGTGTTCAGCTAAAACTACAAATTAGTGTAGTGAGACCTCTGCACAGTGTTCAGCTAAAACTACAAATTAGTGTAGTGAGACCTCTGCACAGTGTTCAGCTAAAGCTACAATGTAGTGTATTGTGTCCTGCTCAGTGCTCACAGTGTTCAGCTAAAACTAAAAATTAGTGTAGTGAGACCTCTGCACAGTGTTCAGCTAAAGCTACAAGTTAGTGTAGTGCGTCCTGCTCACAGTGTTCAGCTAAAACTACAAGTTAGTGTAGTGAGACCTCTGCACAGGGTTCAGCTAAAGCTACAAGTTAGTGTAGTGCGTCCTGCTCACAGTGTTCAGCTAAAACTACAAGTTAGTGTAGTGAGACCTCTGCACAGTGTTCAGCTAAAGCTACAAGTTAGTGTAGTGCGTCCTGCTCACAGTGTTCAGCCTAAGCTACAAGTTAGTGTAGTGCGTCCTGCTCATAGTGTTCAGCTAAAACTACAAGTTAGTGTAGTGAGACCTCTGTACAGTGTTCATCTAAAGCTACAAGTTAGTATAGTGTGTCCTGCTCAGTGCTCACAGTGTTCAGCTAAAGCTACAAGTTAGTGTACTGCGTCCTGCTCACAGTGTTCAGCTAAAGCTACAGGTTAGTATAGTGCGTCCTGCTCACAGTGTTCAGCTAAAACTACAAGTTAGTGTAGCGAGACCTCTGCACAGTGTTCAGCTAAAGCTACAAGTTAGTGTAGTGCGTCCTGCTCACAGTGTTCAGCTAAAACTACAAGTTAGTGTAGTGAGACCTCTGCACAGTGTTCATCTAAAGCTACAAGTTAGTGTAGTGCGTCCTGCTCACAGTGTTCAGCTAAAACTACAAGTTAGTGTAGTGAGACCTCTGCACAGTGTTCATCTAAAGCTACAAGTTAGTGTAGTGCGTCCTGCTCACAGTGTTCACCTAAACCTACAAGTTAGTGTAGTGCGTCCTGCTCACAGTGTTCAGCTAAAGCTACAAGTTAGTGTAGTGCATCCTGCTCAAAGTGTTCACCTAAAACTACAAGTTAGTGTAGTGAGGCCTCTGCACAGTGTTCAGCTAAAGCTATAAGTTAGTGTAGTGCATCCTGCTCACAGTGTTCAGCTAAAACTACAATTTAGTGTAGTGAGACCTCTGCACAGTGTTCAGCTTAAGCTACAATGTAGTGTATTGTGTCCTGCTCAGTGCTCACAGTGTTCAGCTAAAACTACAAGTTAGTGTAGTGAGACCTCTGCACAGTGTTCAGCTAAAGCTACAAGTTAGTGTAGTGCGTCCTGCTCACAGTGTTCAGCTAAAACTACAAGTTAGTGTAGCGAGACCTCTGCACAGTGTTCAGCTAAAGCTACAAGTTAGTGTAGTGTGTCCTGCTCACAGTGTTCAGCTAAAACTACAAGTTAGTGTAGTGAGACCTCTGCACAGTGTTCAGCTAAAGCTACAAGTTAGTGTAGTGTGTCCTGCTCATAGTGTTCAGCTAAAACTACAAGTTAGTGTAGTGAGACCTCTGCACAGTGTTCAGCTAAAGCTACAAGTTAGTGTAGTGTGTCCTGCTCAGTGCTCACAGTGTTCAGCTTAAACTACAAGTTAGTGTGGTGAGACCTCTGCACAGTGTTCAGCTAAAGCTACAAGTTAGTGTAGTGCGTCCTGCTCACAGTGTTAAGCTAAAGCTACAAGTTAGTGTAGTGCGTCCTGCTCATAGTGTTCAGCTAAAAATACAAGTTAGTGTAGTGAGACCTCTGCACAGTGTTCACCTAAAGCTACAAGATAGTGTAGTGCGTCCTGCTCACAATGTTCAGCTAAAGCTACAAGTTAGTGTAGTGCGTCCTACTCACAGTGTTCAGCTTAAACTACAAGTTAGTGTAGTGAGACCTCTGCACAGTGTTCAGCTAAAGCTACAAGTTAGTGTAGTGTGTCCTGCTCACAGTGTTCAGCTAAAACTACAAGTTAGTGTAGTGAGACCTCTGCACAGTGTTCAGCTAAAGCTACAAGTTAGTGTAGTGCGTCCTGCTCACAGTGTTCAGCTTAAGCTACAAGTTAGTGTAGTGCGTCCTGCTCACAGTGTTCAGCTAAAACTACAAGTTAGTGTAGTATGTCCTGCTCAGTGCTCACAGTGTTCAGCTAAAACTACAAGTTAGTGTAGTGAGACCTCTACACAGTGTTCAGCTAAAGCTACAATTTAGTGTAGTGTGTCCTGCTCACAGTGTTCAGCTAAAACTACAAGTTAGTGCAGTGAGACCTCAGCACTGTGTTCAGCTAAAGCTACAAGTTAGTGTAGTATGTCCTGCTCAGTGCTCACAGTGTTCAGCTAAAACTACAAGTTAGTGTAGTGAGACCTCTGCACAGTGTTCAGCTAAAGCCACAAGTTAGTGTAGTGCGTCCTGCTCACAGTGTTCAGCTAAAGCTACAAATTAGTGTAGAGCGTCCTGCTCACAGTGTTCAGCTAAAACTACAAGTTAGTGTAGTGAGACCTCTGCACAGTGTTCACCTAAAGCTACAAGTTAGTGTAGTGCGTCCTGCTCACAGTGTTCAGCTAAAGCTACAAATTAGTGTTGTGCATCCTGCTCACAGTGTTCAGCTAAAACTACAAGTTAGTGTAGTGAGACCTCTGCACAGTGTTCACCTAAAGCTACAAGTTAGTGTAGTGCGCCCTGCTCACAGTGTTCAGCTAAAGCTACAGGTTAGTATAGTGCATCCTGCTCACAGTGTTCAGCTAAAACTACAAGTTAGTGTAGCGAGACCTCTGCACAGTGTTCAGCTAAAGCTACAAGTTAGTGTAGTGCATCCTGCTCACAGTGTTCAGCTAAAACTACAAGTTAGTGTAGCGAGACCTCTGCACAGTGTTCAGCTAAAGCTACAAGTTAGTGTAGTGCGTCCTGCTCACAGTGTTCAGCTAAAACTACAAGTTAGTGTAGCGAGACCTCTGCACAGTGTTCAGCTAAAGCTACAAGTTAGTGTAGTGCGTCCTGCTCAGTGCTCACAGTGTTCAGCTAAAACTACAAGTTAGTGTAGTGCGTCCTGCTCAGTGCTCACAGTGTTCAGCTAAAACTACAAGTTAGTGTGGTGAGACCTCTGCACAGTGTTCAGCTAAAGCTACAAGTTAGTGTAGTGCGTCCTGCTCACAGTGTTAAGCTAAAGCTACAAGTTAGTGTAGTGCGTCCTGCTCACAGTGTTCAGCTAAAACTACAAGTTAGTGTAGTGAGACCTCTGCACAGTGTCCAGCTAAAGCTACAAGTTAGTGTAGTGTGTCCTGCTCACAGTGTTCAGCTAAAACTACAAGTTAGTGTACTGAGACCTCTGCACAGTGTTCAGCTAAAGCTACAAGTTAGTGTAGTGCGTCCTGCTCACAGTGTTCAGCTTAAGCTACAAGTTAGTGTAGTGCGTCCTGCTCACAGTGTTCAGCTAAAACTACAAATTAGTGTAGTGAGACCTCTGCACAGTGTTCAGCTAAAGCTACAAGTTAGTGTATTGTGTCCTGCTCAGTGCTCACAGTGTTCAGCTAAAACTACAAGTTAGTGTAGTGAGACCTCTGCACAGTGTTCAGCTAAAGCTACAAGTTAGTGTAGTGCGTCCTGCTCACAGTGTTCAGCTTAAGCTACAAGTTAGTGTAGTGCGTCCTGCTCACAGTGTTCAGCTAAAACTACAAATTAGTGTAGTGAGACCTCTGCACAGTGTTCAGCTAAAGCTACAAGTTAGTGTATTGTGTCCTGCTCAGTGCTCACAGTGTTCAGCTAAAACTACAAGTTAGTGTAGTGAGACCTCTGCACAGTGTTCAGCTAAAGCTATAAGTTAGTGTAGTGCGTCCTGCTCACAGTGTTCAGCTAAAACTACAAGTTAGTGTAGTGAGACATCTGCACAGGGTTCAGCTAAAGCTACAAGTTAGTGTAGTGTGTCCTGCTCATAGTGTTCAGCTAAAACTACAAGTTAGTGTAGTGAGACCACTGCACAGTGTTCAGCTAAAGCTACAAGTTAGTGTAGTGCGTCCTGCTCACAGTGTTCAGCTAAAGCTACAAGTTAGTGTAGTGCGTCCTGCTCACAGTGTTCAGCTAAAACTACAAGTTAGTGTAGTGAGACCTCTGCACATTGTTCACCTAAAGCTACAAGATAGTATAGTGCGTCCTGCTCACAGTGTTCAGCTAAAGCTACAAGTTAGTGTAGTGTGTCCTGCTCACAGTGTTCAGCTAAAACAACAAGTTAGTGTAGTGAGACCTCTGCACAGTGTTCAGCTAAAGCTACAAGTTAGTGTAGTGCATCCTGCTCACAGTGTTCAGCTAAAACTACAAGTTAGTGTAGCGAGACCTCTGCACAGTGTTCAGCTAAAGCTACAAGTTAGTGTAGTGCGTCCTGCTCACAGTGTTCAGCTAAAACTACAAGTTAGTGTAGTGCGTCCTGCTCACAGTGTTCAGCTAAAGCTACAGGTTAGTATAGTGCGTCCTGCTCAAAGTGTTCAGCTAAAACTACAAGTTAGTGTAGCGAGACCTCTGCACAGTGTTCAGCTAAAGCTACAAGTTAGTGTAGTGCGTCCTGCTCACAGTGTTCAGCTAAAACTACAAGTTAGTGTAGTGAAACCTCTGCACAGTGTTCAGCTAAACCTACAAGTTAGTGTAGTGCGTCCTGCTCACAGTGTTCACCTAAAGCTACAAGTTAGTGTAGTGCATCCTGCTCACAGTGTTCAGCTAAAACTACAAGTTAGTGTAGTGAAACCTCTGCACAGTGTTCACCTAAACCTACAAGTTAGTGTAGTGCATCCTGCTCACAGTGTTCAGCTAAAGCTACAAGTTAGTGTAGTGCGTCCTGCTCACAGTGTTCAGCTAAAACTACAAATTAGTGTAGTGAGACCTCTGCACAGTGTTCAGCTAAAGCTACAAGTTAGTGTATTGTGTCCTGCTCAGTGCTCACAGTGTTCAGCTAAAACTACAAGTTAGTGTAGTGAGACCTCTGCACAGTGTTCAGCTAAAGCTACAAGTTAGTGTAGTGCGTCCTGCTCACAGTGTTCAGCTAAAACTACAAGTTAGTGTAGTAGACCTCTGCACAGGGTTCAGCTAAAGCTACAAGTTAGTGTAGTGTGTCCTGCTCATAGTGTTCAGCTAAAACTACAAGTTAGTGTAGTGAGACCTCTGCACAGTGTTCAGCTAAAGCTACAAGTTAGCGTAGTGCGTCCTGCTCACAGTGTTTAGCTAAAACTACAAGTTAGTGTAGTGCGTCCTGCTCACAGTGTTCAGCTAAAACTACAAGTTAGTGTAGTGAGACCTCTGCACAGTGTTCACCTAAAGCTACAAGATAGTGTAGTGCGTCCTGCTCACAGTGTTCAGCTAAAGCTACAAGTTAGTGTAGTGTGTCCTGCTCACAGTGTTCAGCTAAAACTACAAGTTAGTGTAGTGAGACCTCTGCACAGTGTTCAGCTAAAGCTACAAGTTAGTGTAGTGCATCCTGCTCACAGTGTTCAGCTAAAACTACAAGTTAGTGTAGCGAGACCTCTGCACAGTGTTCAGCTAAAGCTACAAGTTAGTGTAGTGCGTCCTGCTCACAGTGTTCAGCTAAAACTACAAGTTAGTGTAGTGCGTCCTGCTCACAGTGTTCAGCTAAAGCTACAGGTTAGTATAGTGCGTCCTGCTCACAGTGTTCAGCTAAAACTACAAGTTAGTGTAGAGAGACCTCTGCACAGTGTTCAGCTAAAGCTATAAGTTAGTGTAGTGCGTCCTGCTCACAGTGTTCAGCTAAAACTACAAGTTAGTGTAGTGAAACCTCTGCACAGTGTTCACCTAAACCTACAAGTTAGTGTAGTGCGTCCTGCTCACAGTGTTCAGCTAAAGCTACAAGTTAGTGTAGTGCTTCCTGCTCACAGTGTTCAGCTAAAACTACAAGTTAGTGTAGTGAGATCTCTGCACAGTGTTCAGCTAAAGCTATAAGTTAGTGTAGTGCATCCTGATCACAGTGTTCAGCTAAAACTACAATTTAGTGTAGTGAGACCTCTGCACAGTGTTCAGCTTAAGCTACAAGTTAGTGTAGTGCATCCTGCTCACAGTGTTCAGCTAAAACTACAAGTTAGTGTAGTGAGACCTCTGCACAGTGTTCAGCTAAAGCTATAAGTTAGTGTAGTGCATCCTGCTCACAGTGTTCAGCTAAAACTACAATTTAGTGTAGTGAGACCTCTGCACAGTGTTCAGCTAAAGCTACAAGTTAGTGTCCCGTCCTGCTCAGTGCTCACAGTGTTCAGCTAAAACTACAAGTTAGTGTAGTGAGACCTCTGCACAGTGTTCAGCTAAAGCTACAAGTTAGTGTAGTGCGTCCTGCTCAGTGCTCACAGTGTTCAGCTAAAACTACAAGTTAGTGTAGTGAGACCTTTGCACAGTGTTCAGCTAAAGCTACAAGTTAGTGTAGTGCGTCCTGCTCACAGTGTTCAGCTAAAGCTACAAGTTAGTGTAGTGCGTCCTGCTCACAGTGTTCAGCTAAAACTACAAGTTAGTGTAGTGAGACCTCTGCACAGTGTTCACCTAAAGCTACAAGATAGTGTAGTGCGTCCTGCTCACAGTGTTCAGCTAAAGCTACAAGTTAGTGTAGTGTGTCCTGCTCACAGTGTTCAGCTAAAACTACAAGTTAGTGTAGTGAGACCTCTGCACAGTGTTCAGCTAAAGCTACAAGTTAGTGTAGTGCGTCCTGCTCACAGTGTTCAGCTAAAACTACAAGTTAGTGTAGTACGTCCTGCTCACAGTGTTCAGCTAAAGCTACAGGTTAGTATAGTGCGTCCTGCTCACAGTGTTCAGCTAAAACTACAAGTTAGTGTAGCGAGACCTCTGCACAGTGTTCAGCTAAAGCTACAAGTTAGTGTAGTGAAACCTCTGCACAGTGTTCACCTAAACCTACAAGTTAGTGTAGTGCGTCCTGCTCACAGTGTTCAGCTAAAGCTACAAGTTAGTGTAGTGCATCATGCTCACATTGTCCATCTAAAACTACAAGTTAGTGTAGTGAGACCTCTGCACAGTGTTAAGCTAAAGCTATAAGTTAGTGTAGTGCATCCTGCTCACAGTGTTCAGCTAAAACTACAATTTAGTGTAGTGAGACCTCTGCACAGTGTTCAGCTTAAGCTACAAGTTAGTGTAGTGCATCCTGCTCACAGTGTTCAGCTAAAACTACAAGTTAGTGTAGTGAGACCTCTGCACAGTGTTCAGCTAAAGCTACAAGTTAGTGTCCCGTCCTGCTCAGTGCTCACAGTGTTCAGCTAAAACTACAAGTTAGTGTAGTGAGACCTCTGCACAGTGTTCAGCTAAAGCTACAAGTTAGTGTAGTGCGTCCTGCTCAGTGCTCACAGTGTTCAGCTAAAACTACAAGTTAGTGTAGTGAGACCTCTGCACAGTGTTCAGCTAAAGCTACAAGTTAGTGTAGTGCGTCCTGCTCACAGTGTTCAGCTAAAGCTACAAGTTAGTGTAGTGCGTCCTGCTCACAGTGTTCAGCTAAAACTACAAGTTAGTGTAGTGAGACCTCTGCACAGTGTTCACCTAAAGCTACAAGATAGTGTAGTGCGTCCTGCTCACAGTGTTCAGCTAAAGCTACAAGTTAGTGTAGTGTGTCCTGCTCACAGTGTTCAGCTAAAACTACAAGTTAGTGTAGTGAGACCTCTGCACAGTGTTCAGCTAAAGCTACAAGTTAGTGTAGTGCGTCCTGCTCACAGTGTTCAGCTAAAACTACAAGTTAGTGTAGTACGTCCTGCTCACAGTGTTCAGCTAAAGCTACAGGTTAGTATAGTGCGTCCTGCTCACAGTGTTCAGCTAAAACTACAAGTTAGTGTAGCGAGACCTCTGCACAGTGTTCAGCTAAAGCTACAAGTTAGTGTAGTGAAACCTCTGCACAGTGTTCACCTAAACCTACAAGTTAGTGTAGTGCGTCCTGCTCACAGTGTTCAGCTAATGCTACAAGTTAGTGTAGTGCATCCTGCTCACATTGTCCATCTAAAACTACAAGTTAGTGTAGTGAGACCTCTGCACAGTGTTAAGCTAAAGCTATAAGTTAGTGTAGTGCATCCTGCTCACAGTGTTCAGCTAAAACTACAATTTAGTGTAGTGAGACCTCTGCACAGTGTTCAGCTTAAGCTACAAGTTAGTGTAGTGCATCCTGCTCACAGTGTTCAGCTAAAACTACAAGTTAGTGTAGTGAGACCTCTGCACAGTGTTCAGCTAAAGCTATAAGTTAGTGTAGTGCATCCTACTCACAGTGTTCAGCTAAAACTACAATTTAGTGTAGTGAGACCTCTGCAGTGTTCAGCTAAAGCAACAAGTTAGTGTAGTGCATCCTGCTCACATTGTCCATCTAAAACTATAAGTTAGTGTAGTGAGACCTCTGCACAGTGTTAAGCTAAAGCTATAAGTTAGTGTAGTGCATCCTGCTCACAGTGTTCAGCTAAAACTACAATTTAGTGTAGTGAGACCTCTGCACAGTGTTCAGCTTAAGCTACAAGTTAGTGTAGTGCATCCTGCTCACAGTGTTCAGCTAAAACTACAAGTTAGTGTAGTGAGACCTCTGCACAGTGTTCAGCTAAAGCTATAAGTTAGTGTAGTGCATCCTACTCACAGTGTTCAGCTAAAACTACAATTTAGTGTAGTGAGACCTCTGCAGTGTTCAGCTAAAGCTACAAGTTAGTGTCCCGTCCTGCTCAGTGCTCACAGTGTTCAGCTAAAACTACAAGTTAGTGTAGTGAGACCTCTGCACAGTGTTCAGCTAAAGCTACAAGTTAGTGTAGTGCGTCCTGCTCAGTGCTCACAGTGTTCAGCTAAAACTACAAGTTAGTGTAGTGAGACCTCTGCACAGTGTTCAGCTAAAGCTACAAGTTAGTGTAGTGCATCCTGCTCACAGTGTTCAGCTAAAGCTACAAGTTAGTGTAGTGCGTCCTTCTCACAGTGTTCAGCTAAAACTACAAGTTAGTGTAGTGAGACCTCTGCACAGTGTTCACCTAAAGCTACAAGATAGTGTAGTGCGTCCTGCTCACAGTGTTCAGCTAAAACTACAAGTTAGTGTAGTGAGACCTCTGCACAGTGTTCAGCTAAAGCTACAAGCTAGTGTAGTGCATCCTGCTCACAGTGTTCAGCTAAAACTACAAGTTAGTGTAGCGAGACCTCTGCACAGTGTTCAGCTAAAGCTACAAGTTAGTGTAGTGCGTCCTGCTCACAGTGTTCAGCTAAAGCTACAAGTTAGTGTAGTGAAACCTCTGCACAGTGTTCACCTAAACCTACAAGTTAGTGTAGTGCGTCCTGCTCACAGTGTTCAGCTAAAGCTACAAGTTAGTGTAGTGCATCCTGCTCACATTGTCCATCTAAAACTACAAGTTAGTGTAGTGAGACCTCTGCACAGTGTTAAGCTAAAGCTATAAGTTAGTGTAGTGCATCCTGCTCACAGTGTTCAGCTAAAACTACAATTTAGTGTAGTGAGACCTCTGCACAGTGTTCAGCTTAAGCTACAAGTTAGTGTAGTGCATCCTGCTCACAGTGTTCAGCTAAAACTACAAGTTAGTGTAGTGAGACCTCTGCACAGTGTTCAGCTAAAGCTACAAGTTAGTGTCCCGTCCTGCTCAGTGCTCACAGTGTTCAGCTAAAACTACAAGTTAGTGTAGTGAGACCTCTGCACAGTGTTCAGCTAAAGCTACAAGTTAGTGTAGTGCGTCCTGCTCAGTGCTCACAGTGTTCAGCTAAAACTACAAGTTAGTGTAGTGAGACCTCTGCACAGTGTTCAGCTAAAGCTACAAGTTAGTGTAGTGCGTCCTGCTCACAGTGTTCAGCTAAAGCTACAAGTTAGTGTAGTGCGTCCTGCTCACAGTGTTCAGCTAAAACTACAAGTTAGTGTAGTGAGACCTCTGCACAGTGTTCACCTAAAGCTACAAGATAGTGTAGTGCGTCCTGCTCACAGTGTTCAGCTAAAGCTACAAGTTAGTGTAGTGTGTCCTGCTCACAGTGTTCAGCTAAAACTACAAGTTAGTGTAGTGAGACCTCTGCACAGTGTTCAGCTAAAGCTACAAGTTAGTGTAGTGCGTCCTGCTCACAGTGTTCAGCTAAAACTACAAGTTAGTGTAGTACGTCCTGCTCACAGTGTTCAGCTAAAGCTACAGGTTAGTATAGTGCGTCCTGCTCACAGTGTTCAGCTAAAACTACAAGTTAGTGTAGCGAGACCTCTGCACAGTGTTCAGCTAAAGCTACAAGTTAGTGTAGTGAAACCTCTGCACAGTGTTCACCTAAACCTACAAGTTAGTGTAGTGCGTCCTGCTCACAGTGTTCAGCTAAAGCTACAAGTTAGTGTAGTGCATCCTGCTCACATTGTCCATCTAAAACTACAAGTTAGTGTAGTGAGACCTCTGCACAGTGTTAAGCTAAAGCTATAAGTTAGTGTAGTGCATCCTGCTCACAGTGTTCAGCTAAAACTACAATTTAGTGTAGTGAGACCTCTGCACAGTGTTCAGCTTAAGCTACAAGTTAGTGTAGTGCATCCTGCTCACAGTGTTCAGCTAAAACTACAAGTTAGTGTAGTGAGACCTCTGCACAGTGTTCAGCTAAAGCTATAAGTTAGTGTAGTGCATCCTACTCACAGTGTTCAGCTAAAACTACAATTTAGTGTAGTGAGACCTCTGCAGTGTTCAGCTAAAGCTACAAGTTAGTGTCCCGTCCTGCTCAGTGCTCACAGTGTTCAGCTAAAACTACAAGTTAGTGTAGTGAGACCTCTGCACAGTGTTCAGCTAAAGCTACAAGTTAGTGTAGTGCGTCCTGCTCAGTGCTCACAGTGTTCAGCTAAAACTACAAGTTAGTGTAGTGAGACCTCTGCACAGTGTTCAGCTAAAGCTACAAGTTAGTGTAGTGCATCCTGCTCACAGTGTTCAGCTAAAGCTACAAGTTAGTGTAGTGCGTCCTTCTCACAGTGTTCAGCTAAAACTACAAGTTAGTGTAGTGAGACCTCTGCACAGTGTTCACCTAAAGCTACAAGATAGTGTAGTGCATCCTGCTCACAGTGTTCAGCTAAAACTACAAGTTAGTGTAGTGAGACCTCTGCACAGTGTTCAGCTAAAGCTACAAGTTAGTGTAGTGCATCCTGCTCACAGTGTTCAGCTAAAACTACAAGTTAGTGTAGCGAGACCTCTGCACAGTGTTCAGCTAAAGCTACAAGTTAGTGTAGTGCGTCCTGCTCACAGTGTTCAGCTAAAACTACAAGTTAGTGTAGTGCGTCCTGCTCACAGTGTTCAGCTAAAGCTACAGGTTACTATAGTGCGTCCTGCTCACAGTGTTCAGCTAAAACTACAAGTTAGTGTAGCGAGACCTCTGCACAGTGTTCACCTAAAGCTACAAGATAGTGTAGTGCGTCCTGCTCACAGTGTTCAGCTAAAACTACAAGTTAGTGTAGTGAGACCTCTGCACAGTGTTCAGCTAAAGCTACAAGTTAGTGTAGTGTGTCCTGCTCACAGTGTTCAGCTAAAACTACAAGTTAGTGTAGTGAAACCTCTGCACAGTGTTCACCTAAACCTACAAGTTAGTGTAGTGCATCCTGCTCACAGTGTTCAGCTAAAACTACAAGTTAGTGTAGTGAGACCTCTGCACAGCGTTCAGCTAAAGCTATAAGTTAGTGTAGTGCATCCTGCTCACAGTGTTCAGCTAAAACTACAATTTAGTGTAGTGAGACCTCTGCACAGTGTTCAGCTTAAGCTACAAGTTAGTGTAGTGCATCCTGCTCACAGTGTTCAGCTAAAACTACAAGTTAGTGTAGTGAGACCTCTGCACAGTGTTCAGCTAAAGCTATAAGTTAGTGTAGTGCATCCTGCTCACAGTGTTCAGCTAAAACTACAATTTAGTGTAGTGAGACCTCTGCACAGTGTTCAGCTAAAGCTACAAGTTAGTGTCCCGTCCTGCTCAGTGCTCACAGTGTTCAGCTAAAACTACAAGTTAGTGTAGTGACACCTCTGCACAGTGTTCAGCTAAAGCTACAAGTTAGTGTAGTGCGTCCTGCTCACAGTGTTCAGCTAAAACTACAATTTAGTGTAGTGAGATCTCTGCACAGTGTTCAGCTAAAGCTACAAGTTAGTGTAGTGCGTCCTGCTCAGTGCTCACAGTGTTCAGCTAAAACTACAAGTTAGTGTAGTGAGACCTCTGCACAGTGTTCAGCTAAAGCTACAAGTTAGTGCAGTGCGTCCTGCTCACAGTGTTCAGATTAAGCTACAAGTTAGTGTAGTGTGTCCTGCTCACAGTGTTCAGCTAAAACTACATATTAGTGTAGTGAGACCTCTGCACAGTGTTCAGCTAAAGCTACAAGTTAGTGTAGTGTGTCCTGCTCAGTGCTCACAGTGTTCAGCTAAAACTACAAGTTAGTGTAGTGAGACCTCTGCACAGTGTTCAGCTAAAGCTACAAGTTAGTGTAGTGCGTCCTGCTCACAGTGTTCAGCTAAAGCTACAAATTAGTGTAGTGCGTCCTGCTCACAGTGTTCAGCTAAAACTACAAGTTAGTGTAGTGAGACCTCTGCACAGTGTTCACCTAACGCTACAAGTTAGTGTAGTGCGTCCTGCTCACAGTGTTCAGCTAAAGCTACAGGTTAGTATACTGCGTCCTGCTCACAGTGTTCAGCTAAAACTACAAGTTAGTGTAGTGAGACCTCTGCACAGTGTTCAGCTAAAGCTACAAGTTAGTGTAGTGCATCCTGCTCACAGTGTTCAGCTAAAACTACAAGTTAGTGTAGCGAGACCTCTGCACAGTGTTCAGCTAAAGCTACAAGTTAGTGTAGTGCGTCCTGCTCACAGTGTTCAGCTAAAACTACAATTTAGTGTAGTGAGACCTCTGCACAGTGTTCAGTTAAGCTACAAGTTAGTGTAGTGCATCCTGCTCACAGTGTTCAGCTAAAACTACAAGTTAGTGTAGTGAGACCTCTGCACAGTGTTCAGCTAAAGCTACAAGTTAATGTAGTGCATCCTGCTCAGTGCTCACAGTGTTCAGCTAAAACTACAAGTTAGTGTAGTGAGACCTCTGCACAGTGTTCACCTAAAGCTACAAGATAGTGTAGTGCATCCTGCTCACAGTGTTCAGCTAAAACTACAATTTAGTGTAGTGAGACCTCTGCACAGTGTTCAGCTAAAGCTACAAGTTAGTGTCCCGTCCTGCTCAGTGCTCACAGTGTTCAGCTAAAACTACAAGTTAGTGTAGTGACACCTCTGCACAGTGTTCAGCTAAAGCTACAAGTTAGTGTAGTGCGTCCTGCTCACAGTGTTCAGCTAAAACTACAATTTAGTGTAGTGAGATCTCTGCACAGTGTTCAGCTAAAGCTACAAGTTAGTGTAGTGCGTCCTGCTCAGTGCTCACAGTGTTCAGCTAAAATTACAAGTTAGTGTAGTGAGACCTCTGCACAGTGTTCACCTAAAGCTACAAGATAGTGTAGTGCGTCCTGCTCACAGTGTTCAGCTAAAGCTACAAGTTAGTGTAGTTTGTCCTGCTCACAGTGTTCAGCTAAAACTACAAGTTAGTGTAGTGAGACCTCTGCACAGTGTTCAGCTAAAGCTACAAGTTAGTGTAGTGCGTCCTGCTCACAGTGTTCAGCTAAAACTACAAGTTAGTGTAGTACGTCCTGTTCACAGTGTTCAGCTAAAGCTACAGGTTAGTATAGTGCGTCCTGCTCACAGTGTTCAGCTAAAACTACAAGTTAGTGTAGCGAGACCTCTGCACAGTGTTCAGCTAAAGCTACAAGTTAGTGTAGTGAAACCTCTGCACAGTGTTCACCTAAACCTACAAGTTAGTGTAGTGCGTCCTGCTCACAGTGTTCAGCTAAAGCTACAAGTTAGTGTAGTGCATCCTGCTCACATTGTCCATCTAAAACTACAAGTTAGTGTAGTGAGACCTCTGCACAGTGTTAAGCTAAAGCTATAAGTTAGTGTAGTGCATCCTGCTCACAGTGTTCAGCTAAAACTACAATTTAGTGTAGTGAGACCTCTGCACAGTGTTCAGCTTAAGCTACAAGTTAGTGTAGTGCATCCTGCTCACAGTGTTCAGCTAAAACTACAAGTTAGTGTAGTGAGACCTCTGCACAGTGTTCAGCTAAAGCTATAAGTTAGTGTAGTGCATCCTACTCACAGTGTTCAGCTAAAACTACAATTTAGTGTAGTGAGACCTCTGCAGTGTTCAGCTAAAGCTACAAGTTAGTGTCCCGTCCTGCTCAGTGCTCACAGTGTTCAGCTAAAACTACAAGTTAGTGTAGTGAGACCTCTGCACAGTGTTCAGCTAAAGCTACAAGTTAGTGTAGTGCGTCCTGCTCAGTGCTCACAGTGTTCAGCTAAAACTACAAGTTAGTGTAGTGAGACCTCTGCACAGTGTTCAGCTAAAGCTACAAGTTAGTGTAGTGCATCCTGCTCACAGTGTTCAGCTAAAGCTACAAGTTAGTGTAGTGCGTCCTTCTCACAGTGTTCAGCTAAAACTACAAGTTAGTGTAGTGAGACCTCTGCACAGTGTTCACCTAAAGCTACAAGATAGTGTAGTGCGTCCTGCTCACAGTGTTCAGCTAAAACTACAAGTTAGTGTAGTGAGACCTCTGCACAGTGTTCAGCTAAAGCTACAAGTTAGTGTAGTGCATCCTGCTCACAGTGTTCAGCTAAAACTACAAGTTAGTGTAGCGAGACCTCTGCACAGTGTTCAGCTAAAGCTACAAGTTAGTGTAGTGCGTCCTGCTCACAGTGTTCAGCTAAAACTACAAGTTAGTGTAGTGCGTCCTGCTCACAGTGTTCAGCTAAAGCTACAGGTTACTATAGTGCGTCCTGCTCACAGTGTTCAGCTAAAACTACAAGTTAGTGTAGCGAGACCTCTGCACAGTGTTCACCTAAAGCTACAAGATAGTGTAGTGCGTCCTGCTCACAGTGTTCAGCTAAAACTACAAGTTAGTGTAGTGAGACCTCTGCACAGTGTTCAGCTAAAGCTACAAGTTAGTGTAGTGCGTCCTGCTCACAGTGTTCAGCTAAAACTACAAGTTAGTGTAGTGAAACCTCTGCACAGTGTTCACCTAAACCTACAAGTTAGTGTAGTGCATCCTGCTCACAGTGTTCAGCTAAAACTACAAGTTAGTGTAGTGAGACCTCTGCACAGCGTTCAGCTAAAGCTATAAGTTAGTGTAGTGCATCCTGCTCACAGTGTTCAGCTAAAACTACAATTTAGTGTAGTGAGACCTCTGCACAGTGTTCAGCTTAAGCTACAAGTTAGTGTAGTGCATCCTGCTCACAGTGTTCAGCTAAAACTACAAGTTAGTGTAGTGAGACCTCTGCACAGTGTTCAGCTAAAGCTATAAGTTAGTGTAGTGCATCCTACTCACAGTGTTCAGCTAAAACTACAATTTAGTGTAGTGAGACCTCTGCAGTGTTCAGCTAAAGCTACAAGTTAGTGTCCCGTCCTGCTCAGTGCTCACAGTGTTCAGCTAAAACTACAAGTTAGTGTAGTGAGACCTCTGCACAGTGTTCAGCTAAAGCTACAAGTTAGTGTAGTGCGTCCTGCTCAGTGCTCACAGTCTTCAGCTAAAACTACAAGTTAGTGTAGTGAGACCTCTGCACAGTGTTCAGCTAAAGCTACAAGTTAGTGTAGTGCATCCTGCTCACAGTGTTCAGCTAAAGCTACAAGTTAGTGTAGTGCGTCCTTCTCACAGTGTTCAGCTAAAACTACAAGTTAGTGTAGTGAGACCTCTGCACAGTGTTCACCTAAAGCTACAAGATAGTGTAGTGCGTCCTGCTCACAGTGTTCAGCTAAAACTACAAGTTAGTGTAGTGAGACCTCTGCACAGTGTTCAGCTAAAGCTACAAGTTAGTGTAGTGCATCCTGCTCACAGTGTTCAGCTAAAACTACAAGTTAGTGTAGCGAGACCTCTGCACAGTGTTCAGCTAAAGCTACAAGTTAGTGTAGTGCGTCCTGCTCACAGTGTTCAGCTAAAACTACAAGTTAGTGTAGTGCGTCCTGCTCACAGTGTTCAGCTAAAGCTACAGGTTACTATAGTGCGTCCTGCTCACAGTGTTCAGCTAAAACTACAAGTTAGTGTAGCGAGACCTCTGCACAGTGTTCACCTAAAGCTACAAGATAGTGTAGTGCGTCCTGCTCACAGTGTTCAGCTAAAACTACAAGTTAGTGTAGTGAGACCTCTGCACAGTGTTCAGCTAAAGCTACAAGTTAGTGTAGTGCGTCCTGCTCACAGTGTTCAGCTAAAACTACAAGTTAGTGTAGTGAAACCTCTGCACAGTGTTCACCTAAACCTACAAGTTAGTGTAGTGCATCCTGCTCACAGTGTTCAGCTAAAACTACAAGTTAGTGTAGTGAGACCTCTGCACAGCGTTCAGCTAAAGCTATAAGTTAGTGTAGTGCATCCTGCTCACAGTGTTCAGCTAAAACTACAATTTAGTGTAGTGAGACCTCTGCACAGTGTTCAGCTTAAGCTACAAGTTAGTGTAGTGCATCCTGCTCACAGTGTTCAGCTAAAACTACAAGTTAGTGTAGTGAGACCTCTGCACAGTGTTCAGCTAAAGCTATAAGTTAGTGTAGTGCATCCTGCTCACAGTGTTCAGCTAAAACTACAATTTAGTGTAGTGAGACCTCTGCACAGTGTTCAGCTAAAGCTACAAGTTAGTGTCCCGTCCTGCTCAGTGCTCACAGTGTTCAGCTAAAACTACAAGTTAGTGTAGTGACACCTCTGCACAGTGTTCAGCTAAAGCTACAAGTTAGTGTAGTGCGTCCTGCTCACAGTGTTCAGCTAAAACTACAATTTAGTGTAGTGAGATCTCTGCACAGTGTTCAGCTAAAGCTACAAGTTAGTGTAGTGCGTCCTGCTCAGTGCTCACAGTGTTCAGCTAAAACTACAAGTTAGTGTAGTGAGACCTCTGCACAGTGTTCAGCTAAAGCTACAAGTTAGTGCAGTGCGTCCTGCTCACAGTGTTCAGATTAAGCTACAAGTTAGTGTAGTGTGTCCTGCTCACAGTGTTCAGCTAAAACTACAAATTAGTGTAGCGAGACCTCTGCACAGTGTTCAGCTAAAGCTACAAGTTAGTGTAGTGTGTCCTGCTCAGTGCTCACAGTGTTCAGCTAAAACTACAAGTTAGTGTAGTGAGACCTCTGCACAGTGTTCAGCTAAAGCTACAAGTTAGTGTAGTGCGTCCTGCTCACAGTGTTCAGCTAAAGCTACAAATTAGTGTAGTGCGTCCTGCTCACAGTGTTCAGCTAAAACTACAAGTTAGTGTAGTGAGACCTCTGCACAGTGTTCACCTAACGCTACAAGTTAGTGTAGTGCGTCCTGCTCACAGTGTTCAGCTAAAGCTACAGGTTAGTATACTGCGTCCTGCTCACAGTGTTCAGCTAAAACTACAAGTTAGTGTAGTGAGACCTCTGCACAGTGTTCAGCTAAAGCTACAAGTTAGTGTAGTGCATCCTGCTCACAGTGTTCAGCTAAAACTACAAGTTAGTGTAGCGAGACCTCTGCACAGTGTTCAGCTAAAGCTACAAGTTAGTGTAGTGCGTCCTGCTCACAGTGTTCAGCTAAAACTACAATTTAGTGTAGTGAGACCTCTGCACAGTGTTCAGCTTAAGCTACAAGTTAGTGTAGTGCATCCTGCTCACAGTGTTCAGCTAAAACTACAAGTTAGTGTAGTGAGACCTCTGCACAGTGTTCACCTAAAGCTACAAGATAGTGTAGTGCATCCTGCTCACAGTGTTCAGCTAAAACTACAATTTAGTGTAGTGAGACCTCTGCACAGTGTTCAGCTAAAGCTACAAGTTAGTGTCCCGTCCTGCTCAGTGCTCACAGTGTTCAGCTAAAACTACAAGTTAGTGTAGTGACACCTCTGCACAGTGTTCAGCTAAAGCTACAAGTTAGTGTAGTGCGTCCTGCTCACAGTGTTCAGCTAAAACTACAATTTAGTGTAGTGAGATCTCTGCACAGTGTTCAGCTAAAGCTACAAGTTAGTGTAGTGCGTCCTGCTCAGTGCTCACAGTGTTCAGCTAAAACTACAAGTTAGTGTAGTGAGACCTCTGCACAGTGTTCAGCTAAAGCTACAAGTTAGTGTAGTGCGTCCTGCTCACAGTGTTCAGCTAAAACTACAATTTAGTGTAGTGAGATCTCTGCACAGTGTTCAGCTAAAGCTACAAGTTAGTGTAGTGCGTCCTGCTCAGTGCTCACAGTGTTCAGCTAAAACCACAAGTTAGTGTAGTGAGACCTCTGCACAGTGTTCAGCTAAAGCTACAAGTTAGTGCAGTGCGTCCTGCTCACAGTGTTCAGATTAAGCTACAAGTTAGTGTAGTGCGTCCTGCTCACAGTGTTCAGCTAAAACTACAAATTAGTGTAGTGAGACCTCTGCACAGTGTTCAGCTAAAGCTACAAGTTAGTGTAGTGTGTCCTGCTCAGTGCTCACAGTGTTCAGCTAAAACTACAAGTTAGTGTAGTGAGACCTCTGCACAGTGTTCAGCTAAAGCTACAAGTTAATGTAGTGCGTCCTGCTCACAGTGTTCAGCTAAAGCTACAAATTAGTGTAGTGCGTCCTGCTCACAGTGTTCAGCTAAAACTACAAGTTAGTGTAGTGAGACCTCTGCACAGTGTTCACCTAATGCTACAAGTTAGTGTAGTGCGTCCTGCTCACAGTGTTCAGCTAAAGCTACAGGTTAGTATACTGCATCCTGCTCACAGTGTTCAGCTAAAACTACAAGTTAGTGTAGTGAGACCTCTGCACAGTGTTCAGCTAAAGCTACAAGTTAGTGTAGTGCGTCCTGCTCACAGTGTTCAGCTAAAACTACAAGTTAGTGTAGCGAGACCTCTGCACAGTGTTCAGCTAAAGCTAAAAGTTAGTGTAGTGCGTCCTGCTCACAGTGTTCAGCTAAAACTACAATTTAGTGTAGTGAGACCTCTGCACAGTGTTCAGCTTAAGCTACAAGTTAGTGTAGTGCATCCTGCTCACAGTGTTCAGCTAAAACTACAAGTTAGTGTAGTGAGACCTCTGCACAGTGTTCAGCTAAAGCTACAAGTTAATGTAGTGCATCCTGCTCAGTGCTCACAGTGTTCAGCTAAAACTACAAGTTAGTGTAGTGAGACCTCTGCACAGTGTTCACCTAAAGCTACAAGATAGTGTAGTGCGTCCTGCTCACAGTGTTCAGCTAAAGCTACAAGTTAGTGTAGTGCGTCCTACTCACAGTGTTCAGCTAAAACTACAAGTTAGTGTAGTGAGACCTCTGCACAGTGTTCAGCTAAAGCTACAAGTTAGTGTAGTGTGGCCTGCTCACAGTGTTCAGCTAAAACTACAAGTTAGTGTAGTGAGACCTCTGCAAAGTGTTCAGCTAAAGCTACAAGTTAGTGTAGTGCGTCCTGCTCACAGTGTTCAGCTTAAGCTACAAGTTAGTGTAGTGTGTCCTGCTCACAGTGTTCAGCTAAAACTACGAATTAGTGTAGTGAGACCTCTGCACAGTGTTCAGCTAAAGCTACAAGTTAGTGTATTGTGTCCTGCTCAGTGCTCACAGTGTTCAGCCTAAGCTACAAGTTAGTGTAGTGCGTCCTGCTCATAGTGTTCAGCTAAAACTACAAGTTAGTGTAGTGAGACCTCTGCACAGTGTTCAGCTAAAGCTACAAGTTAGTGTAGTGCATCCTGCTCACAGTGTTCAGCTTAAGCTACAAGTTAGTGTAGTGCGTCCTGCTCACAGTGTTCAGCTAAAACTATGAATTAGTGTAGTGAGACCTCTGCACAGTGTTCAGCTAAAGCTACAAGTTAGTGTATTGTGTCCTGCTCAGTGCTCACAGTGTTTAGCTAAAACTACAAGTTAGTGTAGTGAGACCTCTGCACAGTGTTCAGCTAAAGCTACAAGTTAGTGTAGTGCATCCTGCTCACAGTGTTCAGCTAAAACTACAAGTTAGTGTAGTGAGACCTCTGCACAGGGTTCAGCTAAAGCTACAAGTTAGTGTAGTGTGTCCTGCTCATAGTGTTCAGCTAAAACTACAAGTTAGTGTAGTGAGACCTCTGCACAGTGTTCAGCTAAAGCTACAAGTTAGTGTAGTGAGTCCTGCTCACAGTGTTCAGCTAAAGCTACAAGTTAGTGTAGTGCGTCCTGCTCACAGTGTTCAGCTAAAACTACAAGTTAGTGTAGTGAGACCTCTGCACAGTGTTCAGCTAAAGCTACAAGTTAGTGTAGGTTGTCCTGCTCACAGTGTTCAGCTAAAGCTACAAGTTAGTGTAGTGCGTCCTGCTCACAGTGTTCAGCTAAAACTACAAGTTAGTGTAGTGAGACCTCTGCACAGTGTTCACCTAAAGCTATCTGTAAAAGGTTGGTGGTGTTTTCCCGATCCTATCACTACCTCAGGTAGCTAAAAAAGCTACAAGTTTTTTTTGGTGAGCTCTGCACAGTGTTCAGCTAACGCTACCTGTAGAAGGTTGGTGGTGTTCTCATACTACAGGCAGGCAGTTGATTTTGCTAGCTGCAGTATCAGTACATATACATATATATATATATATCCCAGCTTAGTGCAGCTACAGGCCATTAGTATGTCTGGAAGGCCAACAAGGAGACGCAGACAGTCACAAGCCAATAAAAGAGGGTAAGCAGGCTCTGTGTCTAGAGGCAACAGTGCTGGTCATGGAGACGGTGCATCCTCATCAGCACTTGGCCGTGGGACACGCTTGGTCTTTTTTTCGGCAGCTGGCCGCGTTGAGCCGCAACATGCGGAAGACTTGGTCGAGTGAATGACCAAGCCGTCCTCATCCTCCTCATCCTCTCTCACCCATGCTCAGGGTACTTTGTCTGGCAAAGCAGCGGCCTCTTCCCTCGGCTCAATGTCATCAGTGACTCCTTCCCTAGCCCCACCATGTCCTCTTGAGGAGTCCCTCGAACTTTTTGACCACAGTGTTGGGTACATGCTCCAGGAGGATGCCCAGCATTTGGAAGGCTCTGATGATGATACTGAGCTAGATGAAGGCAGTAACGTGAGTACGGACAGAGGGGGTGCCCAAGAAGGACAGCAATCTGGCAGTCATGCTGCCCCTGCTGCAGCATACTGCCAGGTTTGCTCCAGTGATGAGGAGGGAGGGGATGATGAGGTCACTGACTCAACGTGGGTGCCTGATAGGAGAGAGGAGGAGGAGGAGGCGGCACATCACCAACGAGGCAGGATGCCCTCCAGGGGCCAGTCTATGGGCAGCACACTGACTGCATCACACCCCAAAGCTCCGCATGTGCAGGGCGCTGCAGTCTCTGCGCGTTATTCAAAAAGTTCTTTGGTGTGGGCCTTTTTTGAGACGAGTGCATCAGATCGCACCGCTGCTATTTGCAAAATATGTCTCAAGCGTATCTCGCATGGCCAAAACATCTCCCGCTTGGGCACCACATGCTTGACCAGACATATGTTGACCTGCCATGCTGTTAATTGGCAAGCGTATTTAAAAGACCCACACCAAAGAACAAAGAGGACCTCTCCTTGCTCCTCATCAGCTGAGATCTCCAACCCCACTATACCTTCAGTCCTCTCTGAGACCTGCACTGAGAGGAATGAAGGTGTAGAATTAGGTGTGTTACAGCCAAGTACTTGTGAGCAATCTGCTTTCGGCACACCAACGTCAGATTGTACCAGGCAAATTTCCCTGCCCCAGCTGCTGCACCGCCGAAAGAAGTTTGCTCCCAGCCATCCACATGCCCAGCGGTTGAATGTTAGCAAAATTGCTAGCACTTCAACTGCTGCCTTTTCAGTTTGTAGACTCCGTCCCCTTCCGTGAGTTTGTGGAATGTGCGGTTCCTCAGTGGCAGGTACCCAAACGCCACTTTTTCTCACGGAAGGCGATTCTGGCTCTCTACCGGCATGTGGTAGGCAATGTCTTGGCCTCGCTGGACAGGGCAGTCAGTGGTAAGGTGCATATTACCGCTGACTCATGGTCCAGCAGGCATGGACAGGGACGTTACCTAAATTTCACCGTGCATTGCGTGACTCTGCTGGCAGCTGGGAAGGATGCAGGACAAGGTGCAGTAGTGTTGGAGGTTGTTCCGCTACCACGCCTCCAAAATGCCACTACTAATGATTGTGACACACCTCTCTCCTCCACCCCCTCCTCTTCTTCTTCCTCCATGGCCTCTTCCTGTGCTTTGTCCTCGGAACCAGCGGTGCTCCGTAGCCGTTTAAGGGGCTACGCAAGTATGCAGGCCAAAAGATGCAATGCGGTGCTTGAGCTGGTGTGCTTGGGGGACAGGAGCCACCCCGGGGCAGAGGTTCTGTCAGCTCTGCAGGGGCAGGTTCAGAGGTGGTTGACGCCACGCCAATTTAAGGCAGGAATGGTGGTTTGCGACAATGGCACCAACCTCCTCTCTGCCCTCCGACAGGGACAAATGACCCATGTGCCCTGTTTGGCTCACGTTCTTAACTTGGTGGTGCAGCGGTTCTTGGGCAGGTACCCGGGCTTACAGGATGTCCTGAGAAAGGCCAGGAAAGTCTGTGTGCATTTCTGCCGGTCATATAATGCCAGTGCTCGGCTGGCAGACCTCCAAAAGGAGTTTAACCTGCCCAAGAACCGCCTAATCTGTGACATGCCCACCAGGTGGAACTCAACGTTGGCCATGCTGCAGCGGCTGCACACGCAGAAGAGGGCCATCAATGAGTACCTTTGCATCTATGGCACCAGGACAGGGTCAGGGGAGCTTGTTTTTTTTTCCCCACGCCAGTGGGCCATGATCTGGGATGCATGCACTGTCCTGTCACCATTTGAGATGGCCACGAGGATGGTGAGCAATGACAGTGCATGCATCAGTGACACTGTCCCCCTTGTTCACCTGTTGGAGCACACGCTGCGTGGAATAATGGACAGGGCACTTGAGGCAGAACAGAGACAGGAAGAGGAGGACTTCCTTAGCTCTCAAGGCCCCCTTTATCCAAACAGTGTTCCTGCGTGCCCACCAATCACACAGGAAGAGGACGAGGAGGAGGAGGATTGTGTCAGTATGGAGGTGGAGCCTGGCACTCAGCATCAGCAGCAGTCTTTAAGGGATCAGTCCCAAGAAACACATGGACTTTTACGTGGCTGGGAGGAGGTGGCTGCGGACCATGTCGTCCTTAGTGACCCAGAGGACTCCGGACTGAATGCCTCAGCAAACCTACGCTGCATGGCCTCCCTGATCCTGCAAAGCCTGCGTAAGGATCCTCGTATTCATGGTATCAAGGAGAAGAACCAATACTGGCTGGCAACCCTCCTTGATCCACGTTACAAGGGTAAGGTTGTGGACCTTATCTTGCCATCGCAGAGGGAGCAGAGGATGAAACATCTTCGGGAGGCCTTGCAGAAAGGTCTGTGCAACGCGTTCTCAGAGACTGGGAGGTTACAAACTCCTGTTTCTGGACAACGTGTTGCTGAGGCTTCGGTCAGTCAAAGAAGGAGCGGTGGAGAAGGTGGCCATCTGACCGATGCGTTCAGACAATTTTTTGGTCCGCAGCCCCAAGGTATGATTGGTTCCAGCAACCATCGCCAGTGTCTGTTTTACATGGTGCAGGAATACCTAGGGGCAAGATCTGACTTGGATACCTTTCCCACTGAAAATCCTCTGGGTTACTGGGTCTTGAGGATGGATCACTGGCCAGAGCTTGCACAGTATGCAATTGAGCTACTGGCCTGTCCTGCATCCAGCGTTCTTTCTGAACGCACATTCAGTGCTGCTCTGAGGCTTTGTAACCGATCACAGGGTGCGTCTGTCCACCGACTCAGTTGATCGACTGCATAGTTGCCAACTGTCTCGGATTACCTGGAACATTCCCGGGACTTGGACACCATTCCCGAATTTGTGGTGTCCCGGGAAATGTCCTGAGAAATCCGGTTCTCGATTTTCGCCGCCGCCGCCGCTAGAGGTCCGCGGCCGGCGGAGACATTGTCTCCACCGGCCGCCATCTTAAAGAAGTTCAGGAAGATGGCTGGGGGGCTAGACAGAGCTCCTGCGTCGCCATCCACCCTCCGCCCCGCTCTGCCTCACCCCGCCTACCCCCAGCCCCGCTGCCAGCCAGTCTGTTATGGAAAGGGGCGGGGTTCTAGCCATGCGGCCAGCGGACACAAGGACACCTCTGAGGTAGGGGGGGCGCACCACCGCTGTGGGAATCTGATGTAAGGGGGGCTCCACTGGGGACACCTGATGTAAGGGGGGCGCAATTTGGGACACCTGATGTTAGGGGGGCTCCGCCGGGGACACCTGAGGTGAGGGGGGGCTCCACTGACTGGGGACACCTAATGTGAGGGGGGGCTCCACTGGGGACACCTAATGTGAGGGGGGGCTCTGCCGGGGACACTTGATGTGGGGGGTTCTGCCCAGGACACCTGATGTGAGGGGGAGCTCTGCCGGGGACACCTGATGTGAGGGGGGCTCTGCCGGGGACACCTGATGTGAGGGGGCTCTGCCAGGGACTCTTGATGTGAGGGGGGCTCTGCCGGGGACACCTGATGTGAGGGGGGCTCTGCCGGGGACACCTGATGTGAGGGGGCTCTGCCGGGGACAAGTGATGTGAGGGGGGGCTCTGCCTGGGACACCTGATGTGAGGGGGGCTCTGCTGGGGACACCTGATGTGAGGGGGGGCTCTGCTGGGGACACCTGATGTGAGGGGGGGCTCTGCCGGGACACCTGATGTGAGGGGGGCTCTGCCAGGGACACCTGATGTGAGGGGGGCTCTGCCGGGGACACCTTATGTGAGAGGGGCTCTGCCGGGGACACCTGATGTGAGGGGGGCTCTGCCAGGGACACCTGATGTGAGGGGGGCTCCGCTGGGGACTCCTGGTGTGAGGGGGGCTCCGCTGGGGACATCTGATGCAAGGACAGACTCTGCTGGGGGCACCTGATGCAAGGACGGACTCTGCTGGGGGCACCTGATGCAAGGACGGACGCTGCTGGGGGCACCTGATGCAAGGACGGACTCTGCTGGGGGCACCTGATGCAAGGACGGACTCTGCTGGGGGCACCTGATGCAAGGACAGACTCTGCTGGGACACCTGACGCAAGGACGGATGGCTGGTGGCAGGCGACGTGGCTAGTGACACGCTCAGGGATCCCACAGATTCTGCATTATGGTGAGTTGAATGATTTCACCTGATGTGAGGGGGGCTCCGCTGGGGACTCCTGGTGTGAGGGGGCTCCGCTGGGGACATCTGATGCAAGGACAGACTCTGCTGGGGGCACCTGATGCAAGGACGGACTCTGCTGGGGGCACCTGATGCAAGGACGGACGCTGCTGGGGGCACCTGATGCAAGGACGGACTCTGCTGGGGGCACCTGATGCAAGGACGGACTCTGCTGGGGGCACCTGATGCAAGGACAGACTCTGCTGGGACACCTGACGCAAGGACGGATGGCTGGTGGCAGGCGACGTGGCTAGTGACACGCTCAGGGATCCCACAGATTCTGCATTATGGTGAGTTGAATGATTTCATTTTATATTACAATGTAATAATAGAAATAATGCACTTCAATCATCCCGGCACCATGGTTGTTATGGTGTCAGGATGATTGAAGTGCTAACACCAGGTGCTTGGAGTATCTTTATCTGCTGATTGTTAAACTTTCTAGAATACACATATTTTTATTGTGTAGGATCTGGGGCTGCTGTCCCGTCATTTCCCTCTCCCCCTCTCCCCCTCTCCTCCTCTCCCCCTTTCCCTCTCCATCCCTCATTCATCTCAGACTCTAAACACATCCTCTTGAGCCACGCCCATTAAAGCCATGCCCGCTATGTCGCGTAAACCACGCCCATTTTTTGCCGCGGCGCGGTTCGCGCACCGCACTTGTGTATTTTTCTAAACCACGCCTACAAATGAATGCCCCGTCCCCTAATTATTGTATGGCTCCACCTACAGCCACAAAAGTGTCCCACATTTTTTTTTACAATGTTGGCAACTATGCGACTGACCTTCATAAAAATAAATCAGTCTTGGATCACCACCAGCTACCAAACACCTGATGCTGATATAACCGAATAATTTTTTTTGAAATCTCAGATCCCTTCGAACACTGCCTATGCTGATGCTGAGTGACTATCCCTGAGTAATTATCCTCTTCCTCCTCAATGATCACGCTGATAGCTTGTAAGAACATTTTTGGTTCTGGGCGCCACCACCAGTGCCTAAGGCACAATTTTTCAGCCCCTGTTTAACAGGGGCGTGTAATTACAATTTTTGATGCAATATTTTGCAGCAGGGCTCATTTCAGCATTCCAACTAGAGTATCAGTGAGGGGTTGCAATGTTGTGGCACCAGCACCAGTGCCTAAGGCCCAATTTTTCTGCCCCTGTTCAACAGGGGCGTGTAATTACAATTCTTGATCTAATATTTCACAGCAGGGCCCTGTGAGGGCTTACAGTGTTGTGGCCACAACACCACCTAAGGCCCAAATTTCTGCTGAGTATATAGGGCAGGCCCCTACTTTCAAACATCCAACTTACAAACGACTCCTACTTGCAAACGGAAGCAGACAACAGGAGTTAATATGGGAAACATTTCTCCTTTCCACTGATGCTTTATCACCAATCCTTGTTTCACAAAAAAACCCAAATTTTCAAAAAACATTTGTCATTGGAACAAAAAGTGAGGTGAAATCTTTTGAAGAGGAGCACAGACAGCAAAACAAATGTCACAGGGGTGATAACCCTTCCCTATGTTTTCCAAAAAGCTTAAAATAGATTTTTTGGCTGGAGCTAAAAATGTACCAGTTCAAAATGACAAACAGATTCTACATAACAACAAACCTACAGTCCCTGTCTTGTTTGCACTGCCTGTATACTGCTGTTCAGAGTATATAGGACCTGGTGTCCCCACGCCTTTCCTTTTTTTAATTTGGGTGCGGGGTTCCCTTTAATATCCATAGAAGATACCCAAAGGGCCTGGTAATAGACTGGGGGGTACCCATGCCGTTTGTCTCACTGATTTTCATCCATATTGCCAGGACCCGACATTACATTAAAGCCGCAAGCAGTTTTAAATGACTTTTTTTCCTTTAAAAATGTCATTTTGTGCAGGGACTGTTCTAAGCACAGGAAACACGCGCCACTTTACAGGCATACTATAGACACCCCCCAGGTACGATATTTAAAGGAGTATTTTACTTTTTTTTTAACTTTAAGCATCATTAAAATCACTGCTCCTGAAAAAACGTCCGTTTTTAAAACTTTTTTTTGCATTGATACATGTCCCCTGGGGCAGGACCCGGGTCCCCAAACCATTTTTAGGACAATACCATGCAAATTAGCCTTTAAAATGAGCACTTTTGATTTTGAATGTTCGAGTCCCATAGACATCAATGGGGTTCTAACGTTCGTGCGAATTTTCGGTCGGTTCGCAGGTTCTGGAGTACTCGTGGAGTACGCTTCGCTCCAATGGTAATGGTGAGAATCTGCACACAATCCTGATCAGAACAATGTTTGTAGTTTTTGCACTGAGCACAGGGTGAGGCACATTGTTTTGTATGCCTGCGTTGTATCTCAGCAGAAAACTGCACACATTGCTCTGCAAATGAACAATTGTATACGTCACTACTGTATATCTATTTTATCTTTTTTCAGACCTATAAACAAACAAGACCTGCCCTAGTCCAACATGATGAGATACCAGCCTCTGTGTGTGTTACTTTGCTTTATGCAAGCACACTATCCCGTAATTATACAATAGCTGTAACTGTGCTTATTAGCACAACGGTGTTATTTGCTTATAGGCAAAGTTCATAATTTCCACAACACTACTATTACTACTCATACTAGTACTACTACTCCTACTCATACTACTATTACTACTACTACTCATACAACTACTACTAGTACTACTACTACTACTACTACTACTACCACTATTTAGAGTACTACTCATACAACTACTACTACTCATACTACTATTTAGAGTACTACTCATACAACTATTACTACTTATAAATAAATACAATAAATTAATAGTATGTAATAATAAATAATTATCCCATAATCCTAAAAATAATCATAAATAACTAAACACCCAAAATATATTCATAATAATATTATTCAGATTTTTTGGGGGTATTTATATTATTATTAATTTTAATATATTATTTAACATTAGGGGGTAATTATTATTTATGAGTTATTACATGTCATGAATTCATTGAGCCGGGTTCACACTGACAGCGGGAATGAAATCATGTGAGTTTAGCTGAACTTAATTCCTGCATGTCAGTCCGACATCAGGGGCGATTCCAGAGACATCTGTGCGGGTTTCTTCCCAGATGTCTATTGAAAACGCACCCCCGAGTTGCCTAAAGTAGTACAGAAACGACTTTTGGAAATTGGTGCGGCACCACAAATGCAGCGTTGCACAGATTCAGATGGTGCCATCGCCAGCAATAGCCGCCAATTTGACATGCGATTTCTCTGCAATGTGAACTGGGCTTAGGGAACTTTTACACGGGTGGTCCACCCAGCGGACTCCGATTTGCTCACTGTACAGAAACAGACCTATCAGAGTCCTACTCTCCTCCATGGGGAGATCGGGTGAAAACGGATCTGCCTGTCCATTGTCATCCAATCCCATCCGATCCACCAGACAGATGGAATATAGGACCCCCATCCGTCTGGATTTCATGGATTGGATATCGGCAGATATCAGCAGACATGTCACCTCTGACATCCGCCGCTCCATAGGGGTGAATGGATCATCCGATCAGGTCCACCCGAAAAACTGAGAGATGGACCTGATTGGAGCGCCCGTGTGAAAGTGGCCTAAATAGTTGTTTGTGAATTTATTTTACATTTATTTATTCATATATTATTTAAAAAAAAAATCAATTTGATTTGAGCAGAAAATCATGCAAAAAAAAACCAAGCAACAAAATGCACATAAACATGCAAATTACACATTTACATTAATTTCTATGGAAATAAAAACGCACCAAAAACACACAAATCTCCCCAATTTGATCTACAAGAAAACCTTCAGAACTTTTTTGCTCTTCAGGTGTTTGGTGTCAGGTGATTGGAGGGGAGATGTAATCCGTCTCCATAGAGAATAATTGATTTTTTTCCTCCAGCATTTTGGACCTTCGATCTTCCAGCTACAAAACACTGAGGTGTGATTGGGACATTACTGAGCTGAATCCTTCTTCATTGGGGTGTCACCCCCTCCCAGACACTGCATGTGGGTGGAGTTGATGGTACAAGGGGGTAGATGGGCCGTCCTTGTTTTCCCAACAATCTCATTGGGTGCCAAGTCTGGGTGACATGAGAGGATCCCCCCTGGGGGAGGTTCTTCTGGGGTAGACTAGGCACCTGTATCAGGATCCCTCTCCTACACATGGGGTACCTTTTACTCTATGCAATCCCATCAATGCTCCGGGACAAGGCTGAGGCTGCTGTGGGGGAATACCCAACCTTAAGGCGGGCCTCTACTCTCAGAGATGAAGGTACACTGTGTACACTTCCACCATAACTCTCCTCCAGTTATCTCTCGGCTCCCCGTGTCAATGTACACCTTCACTGGAGCTTGTGATTAGGAGGGACACGCTGAGCCTATGTCCACATCTACCTGTCCAGCGTGCTCCACTACCTTCTTCCCGATAGTGGAATGGGGCCCCGCCATGCTTCTAGCCCCGCTTCCAATGTGCACATGGCTTAACTCTTCACCTTCCGTACCTTTGCACAGGATGGTAAGCCCATTGTTGCTAGAAAGAGACTTAATGTTCAGCACAAAACTGCCCCAATAATACATGTCCATGGGGGGTTCATGAACCCCCTTTGAAGTCTATGGAGCTAAAAACACCCCAAAATAATTGCATGCTCCTTTTCAGAGATCACACGGCACCGCACTGCATTGATGTGACCGCACAGAAAATAGATTTGCTGCGACCTCAAACATCTAATATATCAGCAGAGATTTCATCATCTGGAAGTTTCTTCCATCATATAGAAAGCTCATAGCGCCGGGCATTGTGGGAAGTCTCCTAAGTCCTCATAGTCCACACATCTCATGACCAGCCGTGCTGATCCCAATATTGAGGCCTCTTCACAATATGGAGCTCCATTGTGCTGCGTTACTGCATAGAAGAGAATATGGATCCCAAAACAACCAGCATTTATTTCATAGGAAATTAGGTCTGCACCACAATACAAAGCCGGGGGTGTGGTGTGTGCAGTGCGAGTCCATTGGTACTTCCTGTACTTGTACAATGGGGGGCGATAAATGAGGGGCACCAAGTGCCTTGTGTTACCTCTGCAGGAAAACACACATTACCACAATGTATAAGACTGACTATACTTTCCTATCACTTCACCCTAATACCCCCTCCCCATGATAAATACCCCCCTCCCCATGATAAATACCCCCTTCCCATGATAAATACCCCCCTGTACTTACCTTAGATCATTGGGGGAAGTGGCCCCCCTCGACTCTGACCCTCCCAGCATCCCTACCACTGCACCCCCTACACCAACTCTGATCCTACCAGCACCCCTACCACTGCACCCCCTACACCCCAACTCTGACCCTCCCAGCACCCCTACCACTGCACCCCTACACCCCAACTCTGACCCTCCCAACACCCCTACTACTGCACCTAATACACCCCAAATCTGACCCAACACCCCTACCACTGCACCCAATACACCCCAACTCTCACCCTCCCAACAGCCTACCACTGCACCCCCTACACCCCAACTCTGACCCTCCCAGCACCCCTACCACTGCACCCCTACACCCCAATGCTGAACCTCCCAGCACCCCAACCATTGCACCCCTACACCCAACTCTGAACCTCTCATCACCCCTACCACTGCACCCCAACTCTGACCTCCTAGCACCCCTACCACTGCACCCCCTAAGCCCTGACTCTGACCCTCCCATCACCCCTACCACTACACCCCCTAAACCCCAACTCTTACCCACTCAGCACCCCTACCACTGCACCCCTACACCCTGACTCTGACCCTCCCAGCAACCCTTATCACTGCACCCCCTACACCCCAACTCTGACCCTCCCAGCAACCCTACCACTACACCCCGATTCGGACCCTCCCATCACCCCTACCACTGTACCCCTACACCCCAACTCTGACCCACTCAGCACCCCTACCACTGCACCCCTACACCCTGACTCTGACCCTCCCAGCAACCCTTATCACTGCACCCCCTACACCCCAACTCTGACCCTCCCAGCAACCCTACCACTACACCCCGATTCGGACCCTCCCATCACCTCTACCACTGTACCCCTACACCCCAACTCTGACCTCACAGCACCTATACCACTGTACACCCTACACCCTGACTCTGACCCTACACTCGACCTGACTACACCCTGACTCTGACCCTCCAAACACCCCAACTACTACACCCCCTACACCCCGACTCTGACCCTCCCAGCACCCTACCTTTAACCCACTGACACCCCCTACAGACACCCCCTACACCCCACCACTGAACCTCTCTTCCACTCAATACCCCTGAACTTCAACCTCCCCCACCCCACCGCTGACACCCCCTACAGCCCACTACTGAGCTTCAACCCCCTACACCCCACCGTTGACACCCCATACTCCCCTGACCTTATACCCTCTGCACCCCAACACCGACACCCATACACCCCCACCACTGATGACCTCCTACTGACAGCCCCTACACCCCACCACTGACCAGGGGCAGATTCAGAGTCTAATCTCAGGAGGGACACTGCCAACATTTTTGCTGGCAATTTGTAGGGGAAATGGCTGGTGTTGGCGCTTAAATCATCATGGCACCTTGGTTAATATGGTGTCAGGATGAATAAAGCACATTATTTATTTTATTACATTGTAATATAAAATGAAATAGTTAAACTCACCATAATGCAGAATTAGTGGGACCCCTGAGTGTGTCACTTGCCACCATCATCTGCCTTCAGATGGGGCTTTTCACTTGCCACGTCACCTGTTATGAGATGCAGATTTTCACTGCCAGTGGCCAGTGACAGTGTTCCTGTTGTCCCAGAGTGAGGCCTGCACAGTAATGGCAGCCTTATAAATGCAGAAATGCGGTGATGCAGGGGGGGTGGTGAGAGATAGTGGCATCTCCAGCTTTCATATTTAGGGGGGCACATGGGGGGACAGGGACAAAAGTAGGGGGAACTATAAAATGCAATTATATACACACACATATAATTACACAGTGTCTTGAAAAAGTATTGGTGGTTACAGCCACGTGGAGGGGAGGACAGAGTGGGAGCAGCCAGGTGGAGGGCAGGACAGAGTGGGAGCAGCCTGGTGGAGGGCAGGACAGAGTGGGAGCAGCCAGGTGGAGGGGAGGACAGAGTGGGAGCAGCCAGGTGGAGGGGAGGACAGAGTGAGAGCAGCCAGGTGGAGGGGAGGACAGAGTGGGAGCAGCCAGGTGGAGGGGAGGACAGGGTGGATGCAACCAGGTGGAGGGGAGGACAGGGTGGATGCACCCAGGTGGAGGGGAGGACAGGGTGGATGCAACCAGGTGGAGGGGAGGACAGGGTGGATGCACCCAGGTGGAGGGGAGGACAGGGTCGGAGCAGCTAGGTGGAGGGGAGGACAGGGTGGATGCAGCAAGGTGGAGGGGAGGACAGGGTGGATGCAGCCAGGTGGAGGGGAGGACAGGGTGGATGTACCCAAGTAGAGGGGAGGACAGGGTGGGTGCAGCCAGGTGGAGGGGAAGACAGGGTGGGTGCAGCCAGGTGGAGGGGAGGACAGGGTGGGAGCACCCATGTGGAGGGGAGGACAGGGTGGGAGCACCCATGTGGAGGGGAGGACAGGGTGGGAGCAACCAGGTGGAGGGGAGGACAGGGTGGGTGCTGCCAGGTGGAGGGAAGGATAGGGTGGTGCAGCCAGGTGGAGGGGGGACAGGGTGGATGAAGCCAGGTGGAGGGGAGGACAGGGTGGATGCACCCAGGTGGAGGGGAGGACAGGGTGGATGCACCCAGGTGGAGGGGAGGACAGGGTGGATGCAGCCAGGTGGAGGGGAGAACAGGGTGGATGCAGCCAGGTGGAGGGGAGGACAAGGTCAGAGCAGTTAGGTAGAGGGGAGGACAGGGTGAATGCAGCCAGGTGGAGGGGAGGACAGGGTGGGAGCAGCCAGGTGAAGGGGAGGACAAGGTGGGAGCAGCCAGGTGGAGGGGAGGACAGGGTGGATGCAGCCAGGTGGAGGGGAGGACAGGGTGGAAGCAGCCAGGTGGAGGGGAGGACAGGGTGGGAGCACCCAGGTGGAGGGGAGGACAGGGTGGGTGCAGCATGGTGGAGGGGGACAAGGTGGGTGCAGCCAGGTGAAGAAGAGGACAGGGTGAATGCAGCCAGGTGGAGGGGAGGACAGGGTGCATGCAGCCAAGTGGAGGGGAGGACAGGGTGGATCCAGCCAGGTGGAGGGGAGGACAGGGTGGATGCAGCCAGGTGGAGGGGAGGACAGGGTGGATGCAGACAGGTGGAGGGGAGGACGGGGTGGATGCAGACAGGTGGAGGGGAGGACAGGGTGGGAGCAGCCAGGTGGAGGGGAGAACAGGGTGGGTGCAGCCAGGTGGAGGGGAGGATAGGGTGGGTGCAGCCAGGTGGAGGGGGGACAGGGTGGGTGCAGCCAGGTGGAGGGGGGACAGGGTGGATGAAGCCAGGTGGAGGGGAGGACAGGGTGGATGCACCCAGGTGGAGGGGAGGACAGGGTGGATGAAGCCAGGTGGAGGGGAGGACAGGGTGGATGCACCCAGGTGGAGGAGAGGACAGGGTGGATGCACCCAGTTGGAGGGGAGGACAGGGTGGATGCACCCAGGTGGAGGGGAGGACAGGGTGGATGCACCCAGGTGGAGGGGAGAACAGGGTGGATGCAGCCAGGTGGAGAGGAGGACAGGGTCAGAGCAGCCAGGTGGAGGGGAGGACAGGGTGAATGCAGCCAAGTGGAGGGGAGGACAGGGTGGGAGCAGCCAGGTGGAGGGGAGGACAGGGTGGATGTACCCAAGTAGAGGGGAGGACAGGGTGGGTGCAGCCAGGTGGAGGGGAAGACAGGGTGGGTGCAGCCAGGTGGAGGGGAGGACAGGGTGGGTGCAGCCAGGTGGAGGGGAGGACAGAGTGGGTGCAGCCAGGTGGAGGGGAGGACAGGGTGGGTGCAGCCAGGTGGAGGGAAGGACAGGGTGGGTGCAGCCAGGTTGAGGGAAGGACAGAGTGGGTGCAGCCAGGTTGAGGGAAGGACAGAGTGGGTGCAGCCAGGTGGAGGGAAGGACAGAGTGGGTGCAGCCAGGTGGAGGGAAGGACAGGGTGGGTGCAGCCAGGTGGAGGGGAGGACAGGGTGGGAGCACCCATGTGGAGGGGAGGACAGGGTGGGAGCACCCATGTGGAGGGGAGGACAGGGTGGGAGCAGCCAGGTGGAGGGGAGGACAGGGTGGAAGCAGCCAGGTGGAGGGGAGGACAGGGTGGGTGCTGCCAGGTGGAGGGAAGGATAGGGTGGTGCAGCCAGGTGAAGGGGGGACAGGGTGGATGAAGCCAGGTGGAGGGGAGGACAGGGTGGATGCACCAAGGTGGAGGGGAGGACAGGGTGGATGCACCCAGGTGGAGGGGAGGACAGGGTGGATGCAGCCAGGTGGAGGGGAGAACAGGGTGGATGCAGCCAGGTGGAGGGGAGGACAAGGTCAGAGCAGTTAGGTAGAGGGGAGGACAGGGTGAATGCAGCCAGGTGGAGGGGAGGACAGGGTGGGAGCAGCCAGGTGAAGGGGAGGACAAGGTGGGAGCAGCAAGGTGGAGGGGAGGACAGGGTGGATGCAGCCAGGTGGAGGGGAGGACAGGGTGGAAGCAGCCAGGTGGAGGGGAGGACAGGGTGGGAGCACCCAGGTGGAGGGGAGGACAGGGTGGGTGCAGCATGGTGGAGGGGGACAAGGTGGGTGCAGCCAGGTGAAGAAGAGGACAGGGTGAATGCAGCCAGGTGGAGGGGAGGACAGGGTGCATGCAGCCAAGTGGAGGGGAGGACAGGGTGGATCCAGCCAGGTGGAGGGGAGGACAGGGTGGATGCAGCCAGGTGGAGGGGAGGACAGGGTGGATGCAGACAGGTGGAGGGGAGGACAGGGTGGATGCAGACAGGTGGAGGGGAGGACAGGGTGGGAGCAGCCAGGTGGAGGGGAGAACAGGGTGGGAGCAGCCAGGTGGAGGGGAGGACAGGGTGGGTGAAGCCAGGTGGAGGGGAGGATAGGGTGGGTGCAGACAGGTGGAGGGGGGACAGGGTGGGTGCAGCCAGGTGGAGGGGGGGACAGGGTGGATGAAGCCAGGTAGAGGGGAGGACAGGGTGGATGCACCCAGGTGGAGGGGAGGACAGGGTGGATGCACCCAAGTGGAGGGGAGGACAGGGTGGATGCACCCAGGTGGAGGGGAGGACAGGGTGGATGCAGCCAGGTGGAGAGGAGGACAGGGTGGGAGCAGCCAGGTGGAGGGGAGGACAGGGTGGGAGCAGCCAGGTGGAAGGGAGGACAGGGTGGGTGCAGCCAGGTGGAGGGGAGGATAGGGTGGGTGCAGCCAGGTTGAGGGAAGGACAGGGTGGGTGCAGCCAGGTTGAGGGAAGGACAGAGTGGGTGCAGCCAGGTGGAGGGAAGGACAGAGTGGGTGCAGCCAGGTGGAGGGAAGGACAGGGTGGGTGCAGCCAGGTGGAGGGGAGGACAGGGTGGGAGCACCCATGTGGAGGGGAGGACAGGGTGGGAGCAGCCAGGTGGAGGGGAGGACAGGGTGGAAGCAGCCAGGTGGAGGGGAGGACAGGGTGGAAGCAGCCAGGTGGAGGGGAGGACAGGGTGGGTGCTGCCAGGTGGAGGGAAGGATAGGGTGGTGCAGCCAGGTGGAGGGGGGACAGGGTGGATGAAGCCAGGTGGAGGGGAGGACAGGGTGGATGCACCAAGGTGGAGGGGAGGACAGGGTGGATGCACCCAGGTGGAGGGGAGGACAGGGTGGATGCAGCCAGGTGGAGGGGAGAACAGGGTGGATGCAGCCAGGTGGAGGGGAGGACAAGGTCAGAGCAGTTAGGTAGAGGGGAGGACAGGGTGAATGCAGCCAGGTGGAGGGGAGGACAGGGTGGGAGCAGCCAGGTGAAGGGGAGGACAAGGTGGGAGCAGCCAGGTGGAGGGGAGGACAGGGTGGATGCAGCCAGGTGGAGGGGAGGACAGGGTGGAAGCAGCCAGGTGGAGGGGAGGACAGGGTGGGAGCACCCAGGTGGAGGGGAGGACAGGGTGGGTGCAGCATGGTGGAGGGGGACAAGGTGGGTGCAGCCAGGTGAAGAAGAGGACAGGGTGAATGCAGCCAGGTGGAGGGGAGGACAGGGTGCATGCAGCCAAGTGGAGGGGAGGACAGGGTGGATCCAGCCAGGTGGAGGGGAGGACAGGGTGGATGCAGCCAGGTGGAGGGGAGGACAGGGTGGATGCAGACAGGTGGAGGGGAGGACAGGGTGGATGCAGACAGGTGGAGGGGAGGACAGGGTTGGAACAGCCAGGTGGAGGGGAGAACAGGGTGGGAGCAGCCAGGTGGAGGGGAGGACAGGGTGGGTGAAGCCAGGTGGAGGGGAGGATAGGGTGGGTGCAGCCAGGTGGAGGGGGGACAGGGTGGGTGCAGCCAGGTGGAGGGGGGGACAGGGTGGATGAAGCCAGGTAGAGGGGAGGACAGGGTGGATGCACCCAGGTGGAGGGGAGGACAGGGTGGATGCACCCAGGTGGAGGGGAGGACAGGGTGGATGCACCCAGGTGGAGGGGAGGACAGGGTGGATGCACCCAGGTGGAGGGGAGGACAGGGTGGATGCACCCAGGTGGAGGGGAGGACAGGGTGGATGCAGCCAGGTGGAGAGGAGGACAGGGTGGGAGCAGCCAGGTGGAGGGGAGGACAGGGTGGGAGCAGCCAGGTGGAAGGGAGGACAGGGTGGGTGCAGCCAGGTGGAGGGGAGGATAGGGTGGGTGCAGCCAGGTGGAGGGGGGACAGGGTGGATGAAGCCAGGTGGAGGGGAGGACAGGGTGGATGCACCCAGGTGGAGGGGAGGACAGGGTGGATGAAGCCAGGTGGAGGGGAGGACAGGGTGGATGCACCCAGGTGGAGGGGAGGACAGGGTGGATGCACCCAGTTGGAGGGGAGGACAGGGTGGATGCACCCAGGTGGAGGGGAGGACAGGGTGGATGCACCCAGGTGGAGGGGAGGACAGGGTGGATGCACCCAGGTGGAGGGGAGGACAGGGTGGATGCAGCCAGGTGGAGAGGAGGACAGGGTCAGAGCAGCCAGGTGGAGGGGAGGACAGGGTGAATGCAGCCAAGTGGAGGGGAGGACAGGGTGGGAGCAGCCAGGTGGAGGGGAGGACAGGGTGGGAGCAGCCAGGTGGAGGGGAGGACAGGGTGGATGCAGCCAGGTGGAGGGGAGGACAGGGTGGATGCAGCCAGGTGGAGGGGAGGACAGGGTGGGAGCAGCCAGGTGGAGGGGAGGACAGGGTGGGTGCAGCCAGGTGGAGGGAAGGACAGGGTGGATGCAGCCAGGTGGAGGGGAGGACAGGGTGGGTGCAGCCAGGTGGAGGGGAGGATGGGGTGGGTGCAGCCAGGTGGAGGGGAGGACGGGGTGGGTACAGCCAGGTAGAGGGGAGGACGGGGTGGATGGAGCCAGGTGGAGGTGAGGACGGGGTGGGAGCAGCCAGGTGGAGGGGAGGACAGGGTGGGAGCAGCCAGGTGGAGGGGAGGACAGGGTGGGAGCAGCCAGGTGGAGGGGAGGACAGGGTGGGTGCAGCCAGGTGGAGGGGAGGACAGGGTGGGTGCAGCCAGGTAGAGGTAAGGACAGGGTGGGTGCAGCCAGGTGGAAGGAGGGACAGGGTGGGTGCAGCCAGGTGGAGGGGGGACAGGGTGGGAGCAGCCAGGTGGAGGGGAGGACAGGGTGGGTGCAGCCAGGTGGAGGGAAGGACAGGGTGGGTGCAGCCAGGTGGAGGGGGTGACAGGGTGGGTGCAGCCAGGTGGAGGGGGGGGGCAGGGTGGGAGCAGCCAGGTGGATGGGGGGGACAGGGTGGGAGCAGCCAGGTGGAGGGGGGACAGGGTGGGTGCAGTCAGGTGGAGGGGAGGAAAGGGTGGGTGCAGCCAGGTGGAGGGAAGGACAGGGTGGGTGCAGCCAGGTGAAGGGAAGGACAGGGTGGGTGCAGCCAGGTGGAGGGGGGACAGGGTGGGAGCAGCCAGGTGGAGGGGGAGGACAGGGTGGGTGCAGCCAGGTGGAGGGGAGGACAGGGTGGATGCACCCAGGTGGAGGGGAGGACAGGGTGGATGAAGCCAGGTGGAGAAGACAGTGTGGGTGCAGCCAGGTGGAGGGGAGGACAGGGTGGATGTACACAAGTGGAGGGGAGGACAGGGTGGGAGCAGCCAGGTGGAGGGGGAGGACAGGGTGGGTGCAGCCAGGTGGAGGGGAGGATAGGGTGGATGAAGCCAGGTGGAGGGGGAGGACAGGGTGGATGCAGCCAAGTGGAGGGAGGACAGGGTGGATGCAGCCAGGTGGAGGGGGAGGACAGGGTGGGTGCAGCCAGGTGGAGGGGGAGGACAGGGTGGGTGCAGCCAGGTGGAGGGGAGGATAGGGTGGGTGCAGCCAGGTGGAGGGGCAGCAGGGTGGGTGCAGCCAAGTGGAGGGAGGACAGGGTGGATGCAGCCAGGTGGAGGGGAGGACAGGGTGGGTGCAACCAGGTGGAGGCGAGGATAGGGTGGGTGCAGCCAGGTGGAGGAGGGACAGGGTGGGTGCAGCCAGGTGGAGGGGAGGACAGGGTGGGTGCAGCCAGGTGGAGGGGAGGACAGGGTGGGTGCAGCCAGGTGGAGGGGAGGACAGGGTGGGTGCAACCAGGTGGAGGCGAGGATAGGGTGGGTGCAGCCAGGTGGTGGAGGGACAGGGTTGGTGCAGCCAGGTGGAGGGGAGGACAGGGTGGGTGCAGCCAGGTGGAGGGGAGGACAGGGTGGGTGCAGCCAGGTGGAGGGGGGACACCACCGACCTTATAACTATTAAACCTATGGATGTCACCTCATCCCTTTAATCCTGAACACATATGAATTACACGGGTTCTGAGGCTAATTTAATACAGATAAGGCACCAAGTGAGTTTAATTACCACCTTAATCAGCCACAGAACCTGTGTAATCAATATGTGTTCAGGTTTAAAGGGATGAGGTGGCAACTAAAGGAGTGAGGTGGCCTACACACCCCACTGAACCTCTCTTCTACCTGACTCCCCCACTGTCACCCCCTCCATCAGCTCTGTCACTGTCCCCTCTTGTCACCTGTACAGAGACACACAGAGAGAAGGAGAGGCGGAGTCTGGAGTTTCTCTCCTCCCACTTCCTCCCCAGTGCAGCCTGTAGAGGTCAGTCCTCCATCCTCTGGGGGCGCTGTGCACATTGTGTGTTCCCGGGGGAAGGGGGAGGAAGTGCACACCTCTGGTCTGAGAGGAAATCTAAGACTCTGAGTAACCATGAGGAGATATATGTGTGGGGGAGGGGGGAGGATTATGTTATTGAATAATTATAATAAAAAAAGATGAAAGTCCGAGTAACAAATGATGGAACAGATATGAGTTTTCTCTATTGGCTAATAGAAAAATGCCGAAGCTCAAAGACGCTGTATGCCAAAGTCGCACTTAAAAACACTGAAAGTCTCTACTCTCAGGTATAAATGCAGCCTAAGGGCTCATTCACATAGCGGTGCATTCTGATAAGTGATACACATTCAGATCGCTTTTCAGAGGTCATGTGACAGGCGGGGAGGAGATGATTGGACCCTGCACTAGCACCCCACATCCTCATACGTTGCACATGGTTGCAGTCCTATTCACTTGAATGGGTGGTGTTTGGTGGAAGTGAGCGGGGGTAGAATTCATGGCATGTTTACCCCCCCGGCCGCAGCCTCTGCAGATAAGAGGAAGCAGTTGAGGGGTGGTAAAAGCATGGCTCACCTGCAGGGTTTTATGTCTTGTGTGAAGGAGGCCTTAGGGCAGGGGTGTCCAAACTTTTTTCAAAGAGGGCCAGATTTGATGAAGTGAACATGCGTGAGGGACGACCATTTTGCCTGACAATCTTTGAACCATTAACATTTGGTCTAAGTGTGTTTGTTCGAGCACTAATACACTGCCCAACAAGAATTATCTTGCCTTTGTGCCTGTGTGGTGAAGAGATAAGCTTGGGCGTGTTATTTGTATATATATATCTAGATCTAGATAGATAGATATATATATAGATATAGATATATATATAGAGAGAGATAGATATCTATATATAGATATCTATCTCTATATATACCTTCCAACTGTCCCTGATTTCGAGGGACTGTCCCTGATTTGAAGCAACGTCCCTCTGTCCCTCTTTCCTCCCTCATTTGGGTCTGATCTATATAGATGTATATAAAATGCACTTTTTATCTTTCAAAAAGTGTTTCCCGGTGCTAAACTTTTCATCCAAATTCTAAACTGCTGCATTTGTCAATTTTAGAAGCCAATATAAGGGAATATTAGTGGTAAAAAAAGCCCTTGTGGATTTAATTAACCTTTTTTTTATTATGTCCCCTTTAAGGGGGGGTGTGGCAGGGGACGTGTCCTATGCCTACATACGTTTGCTAGTAGGTGTCCCTCATTCCCATCTCAAAATGTTGGGAGGTGTGTGTATATATATCTTTTGTGGTCCAACAAATCCTTGAGTGCCGCTCAGGACTAAGGATAAGCTCAGGTGTGTTATTTGGATATACCATATTTATCAGTGTATAACACGCACCTTCACTTTAAGAAGGAAGTTTCAGGAAAAAACATTAATTTGAAATAAAGAATTGTGAAGCAAAATAAGGGTCAGTGCCCATCTGCAGCCTCACCATTGCCATGAATGCAGCGTCTCCATTGTTATCAATGCAGCCTCACCATTGGCATAATTGCAGCCTCCCCATTGTTATGAATGCAGCCTCTCCATTGTTATGAATGCAGCCTCTCCATTGTTATGAATGCAGCCTCTCCATTGTTATGAATGCAGCGTCTCCATTGTTATGAATGCAGCGTCTCCATTGTTATGAATGCAGCCTCTCCATTGTTATGAATGCAGCGTCTCCATTGTTATGAATGCAGCCTCTCCATTGTTATGAATGCAGCGTCTCCATTGTTATGAATGCAACCTCCCCATTGTTATGAATGCAGCCTCTCCATTGTTATGAATGCAGCCTCTCCATTGTTATGAATGCAGCGTCTCCATTGTTATGAATGCAACCTCCCCATTGTTATGAATGCAGCCTCTCCATTGTTATGAATGCAGCCTCTCCATTGTTATGAATGCAGCGTCTCCATTGTTATGAATGCAGCGTCTCCATTGTTATGAATGCAGCGTCTCCATTGTTATGAATGCAGCGTCTCCATTGTTATGAATGCAGCCTCTCCATTGTTATGAATGCAGCCTCTCCATTGTTATGAATGCAGCCTCTCCATTGTTATGAATGCAACCTCCCCATTGTTATGAATGCAGCCTCTCTATTGTTATGAATGCAGCCTCTCCATTGCCATGAATGCAGCCTCTCCATTGTTATGAATGCAGCCTCTCCATTGTTATGAATGCAGCCTCTCCATTGTTATGAATGCAGCCTCTCCATTGCCATGAATGCAGCCTCTCCATTGCCATGAATGTCCGATCAATGTCCGATCGTGTGTACAAGGCATTAGAATTATCACCAGTTTTAGAGGGAAGAACACTACTGGCAACTCCTAGATGTCTCATCCCTCTATACAATTATACAACACCATCAGGCCTGTGAGGCCACAAAATGGTTATTAAGGCAACATAGTAAACTCAAATGCATGCAAAGCAAATATCTTAATTAAATTGTATTGAATGCATTGTAAATTGTAACCGTCTCCTGTGCTGCCATTGGATGACTGGTTCTGTCTATCATAGGAGGCGGGACTTTGTATTAAAGAGGCCACCAAGTGAACAGGAGATTCTCCTGTATGTAATCTGTTGGCACTCGTCCAGCCCCCTCCTGTTTCCTCCAAAGCTGCAGATGGGCATGAATCAGGCTGTATTAATGGCAATGGTAAGGCTGCATTCATGGCAACGGAGAGGCTGCCTTCATGGCAACGGAGAGGCTGCATTCATGGCAACGGAGAGGCTGCATTCATGGCAACGGAGAGGCTGCATTCATGGCAACGGAGTGGCTGCATTCATGGAAATGGTGAGGCTGCATTCATGGCAACGGAGAGGCTGCATTCATGGCAACGGAGAGGCTGCATTCATGGCAACGGAGAGGCTGCATTCATGGCAACGGAGAGGCTGCATTCATGGCAACGGAGTGGCTGCATTCATGGAGATGGTGAGGCTGCATTCATGGCAATGGTGAGGCTGCATTCATGGCAATGGTGACCCTGCATTCATGGCAATGGTGACCCTGCATTCATGGCAATGGTGAGGCTGCATTCATGGCAATGGTGAGGCTGCATTCATGGAAATGGTGAGGCTGCATTCATGGAAATGGTGAGGCTGCATTCATGGAAATGGTGAGGCTGCATTCATGGCAATGGTGAGGTTGCATTCAGGCAATGGAGAGGTTGCATTTATGGCAATGGTGAGGCTGCATATCGGCCCTGACCCTTATTTTGCTTTACAATTCTGTATTTAAAATTTTATTTTTTTCCTGAAACTTCCCTCTTAAAGTGAATCTCCTGTTTACTCAGCAGCTTCTGTAATAGGAAGTCCCATCACCTGGGCTGCCATTGGATGACTGTTCTGTCTATCATAGGAGGCGGGGCTTTGTATTAAAGAGACCGCCAAGTGAACAGGAGATTCTCCTGTATGTAATCTGTTGGTGCTTGTCCTGCCCCCCTCCCTGTCCCCTCCCTGGGTGGGAGCAGCCAGGCGGAGGGGAGGACAGGGTGGGAGCAGCCAAGTGGAAGGGAGGACAGGGTGGATGCAGCCAGGTAGAGGGGAGGACAGGGTGGATGCAGCCAGGTGGAGGGGAGGACAGGGTGGATGCAGCCAGGTGGAGGGGAGGACAGGGTGGGAGCAACCAGGTGGAGGGGAGGACAGGGTGGGTGCAGCCAGGTGGAAGGAGGGACAGGGTGGGTGCAGCCAGGTGGAGGGGGGACAGGGTGGGAGCAGCCAGGTGGAGGGGGGGACAGGGTGGGAGCAGCCAGGTGGAGGGGAGGACAGGGTGGGTGCAGCCAGGTGGAGGGAAGGACAGGGTGGGTGCAGCCAGGTGGAGGGAAGGACAGGGTGGGTGCAGCCAGGTGGAGGGAGGGACAGGGTGGGTGCAGCCAGGTGGAGGGGGGGGCAGGGTGGGAGCAGCCAGGTGGATGGGGGGGACAGGGTGGGAGCAGCCAGGTGGAGGGGGGACAGGGTGGGTGCAGTCAGGTGGAGGGGGGACAGGGTGGGTGCAGTCAGGTGGAGGGGGAGGACAAGGTGGATGGAGTCAGGTGGAGGGGAGGACAGGGTGGGAGCACCCAGGTGGAGGTGAGGACAGGGTGGGAGCACCCAGGTGGAGGTGAGGACAGGGTGGGAGCACCCAGGTGGAGGGGAGGACAGGGTGGATGCAGCCAGGTGGAGGGGAGGACAGGGTGGATGCAGCCAGGTGGAGGGGAGCACCTGGGTGGATGCAGCCAGGTGGAGGGGAGGATAGGGTGGATGCAGCCAGGTGGAGGGGAGGACAGGGTGGATGCAGCCAGGTGGAGGGGAGGACAGGGTGGATGCAGCCAGGTGGAGGGGAGGACAGGGTGGATGCAGCCAGGTGGAGGGGAGGACAGGGTGGGTGCAGCCAGGTGGAGTGGAGGATAGGGTGGGTGCATCCAGGTGGATGGGGGGGACAGGGTGGGTACAGCCAGGTGGAGGGGGGGCAGGGTGGGTGCAGCCAGGTGGAGGGAAGGACAGGGTGGGTGCAGCCAGGTGGAGGGAAGGACAGGGTGGGTGCAGCCAGGTGGAGGGGGAGGACAGGGTGGATGCAGCCAGGTGGAGGGGGAGGACAGGATGGATGCAGTCAGGTGGAGGGGGAGGACAGGGTGGATGCAGCCAAGTGGAGGAGAAGGACAGGGTGGATGCAGCCAGGTGGAGGGGAAGGACAGGGTGGGAGCAGCCAGGTGGAGGGGAGGACAGGGTGGATGGAGCCAGGTGGAGGGTAGGATAGGGTGGATGAAGCCAGGTAGAGAGGACAGTGTGGGTGCAGCCAGGTGGAGGGGAGGACAGGATGGATGTACCCAAGTGGAGGGGAGGACAGGGTGGGAGCAGCCAGGTGGAGGGGAGGACAGGGTGGGTGCAGCCAGGTGGAGGGGAGGACAGGGTGGGAGCAGACAGGTGGAAGGGGACAGGGTCGGTGCAGCCAGGTTGAGGGAAGGACAGGGTGGGAGCAGACAGGTGGAGGGGGGACAGGGTGGGTGCAGACAGGTGGAGGGAAGGACAGGGTGGGTGCAGCCAGGTGGAGGGGAGGACAGGGTGGGTGCAGCCAGGTGGAGGGGAGGACAGGGTGGGTGCAGCCAGGTAGAGGGTGGATACCACCGACTTTATAACCATTAAACCTATGGATGTCACCTCATCCCTTTAATCCTGAACACATATGAATTACACGGGTTCTGAGGCTAATTACATGCAGATAAGGCACCAAGTGAGTTTAATTACCACCTTAATCAGCCACAGAACCTGTGTAATCAATATGTGTTCAGGTTTAAAGGGATGAGGTGGCAACTAAAGGAGTGAGGTGGCCTACACACCCCACTGAACCTCTCTTCTACCTGACTCCCCCACTGTCACCCCCTCCATCAGCTCTGTCACTGTCCCCTCTTGTCACCTGTACAGAGACACACAGAGAGAAGGAGAGGCGGAGTCTGGAGTTTCTCTCCTCCCACTTCCTCCCCAGTGCAGCCTGTAGAGGTCCGTCCTCCGTCCTCTGGGGGCGCTGTGCACATTGTGTGTTCCCGGGGGAAGGGGGAGGAAGTGCACACCTCTGGTCTGAGAGGAAATCTAAGACTCTGAGTAACCATGAGGAGATATATGTGTGGGGGAGGGGGGAGGATTATGTTATTGAATAATTATAATAAAAAAAGATGAAAGTCCGAGTAACAAATGATGGAACAGATATGAGTTTTCTCTATTGGCTAATAGAAAAATGCCGAAGCTCAAAGACGCTGTATGCCAAAATCACACTTAAAAACACTGAAAGTCTCTACTCTCAGGTATAAATGCAGCCTAAGGGCTCATTCACATAGCGGTGCATTCTGATGAGTGATACACATTCAGATCGCTGTTCAGAGGTCATGTGACAGGCGGGGAGGAGATGATTGGACCCTGCACTAGCACCCCACATCCTCATACGTTGCACATGGTTGCAGTCCTATTCACTTGAATGGGTGGTGTTTGGTGGAAGTGAGCGGGGGTAGAATTCATGGCATGTTTACCCCCCCGGCCGCTGCAGATAAAAGAGGAAGCAGCTTGGGCGTGCTATTTGTATATATATATATATCTAGATCTATATATCTAGATCTCTCTCTAGAGAGAGAGATAGATATCTATATATAGATATCTATCTCTATATATACCTTCCAACTGTCCCTGATTTCGAGGGACTGTCCCTGATTTGAAGCAACGTCCCTCTGTCCCTCTTTCCTCCCTCATTTGGGTCTGATCTATATAGATGTATATAAAATGCACTTTTTAACTTTCAAAAAGTGTTTCCCGGTGCTAAACTTTTCATCCAAATTCTAAACTGCTGCATTTGTCAATTTTAGAAGCCAATATAAGGGAATATTAGTGGTAAAAAAGCCCTTGTGGATTTAATTAACCTTTTTTTTGATTATGTCCCCTTTAAGGGGGTGTGGCAGGGGGCGTGTCCTATGCCTACATACGTTTGCTAGTAGGTGTCCCTCATTCCCATCTCAAAATGTTGGGAGGTGTGTGTATATATATCTTTTGTGGTCCAACAAATCCTTGCGTGCCGCTCAGGACTAAGGATAAGCTCAGGTGTGTTATTTGGATATACCATATTTATCAGTGTATAACACGCACCTTCACTTTAAGAGGGAAGTTTCAGGAAAAAACATTAATTTGAAATAAAGAATTGTGAAGCAAAATAAGGGTCAGTGCCCATCTGCAGCCTCACCATTGCCATGAATGCAGCGTCTCCATTGTTATCAATGCAGCCTCACCATTGCCATAATTGCAGCCTCCCCATTGTTATGAATGCAGTCTCTCCATTGTTATGAATGCAACCTCCCCATTGTTATGAATGCAGCCTCTCCATTGTTATGAATGCAGCCTCACCATTGCCATAATTGCAGCCTCCCCATTGTTATGAATGCAGCTTCTCCATTGTTATGAATGCAACCTCCCCATTGTTATGAATGCAGCCTCTCCATTGTTATCAATGCAGCCTCACCATTGCCATAATTGCAGCCTCTCCATTGCCATGAATGCAGCATCTCCATTGTTAAGAATGCAGCGTCTCCATTGTTAAGAATGCAGCGTCTCCATTGGTATGAATGCAGCGTCTCCATTGTTATGAATGCAGCGTCTCCATTGTTATGAATGCAGCCTCACCATTGCCATGAATGCAGCGTCTCCATTGTTATGAATGCAGCCTCTCGATTGCCATGAATGCAGCCTCTCCATTGCCATGAATGCAGCGTCTCCAATGTTATGAATGCAGCGTCTCCATTGTTATGAATGCAGCGTCTCCATTGTTATGAATGCAGCGTCTCCATTGCCATGAATGCAGCGTCTCCATTGCCATGAATGCAGCGTCTCCATTGCCATGAATGCAGCGTCTCCATTGTTATGAATGCAGCGTCTCCATTGTTATGAATGCAGCGTCTCCATTGTTATGAATGCAGCGTCTCCATTGTTATGAATGCAGCCTCTCCATTGCCATGAGTGCAGCGTCTCCATTGTTATGAATGCAGCGTCTCCATTGTTATGAATGCAGCGTCTCCATTGTTATGAATGCAGCGTCTCCATTGTTATGAATGCAGCGTCTCCATTGCCATGAATGCAGCGTCTCCATTGCCATGAATGCAGCGTCTCCATTGCCATGAATGCAGCGTCTCCATTGCCATGAATGCAGCGTCTCCATTGTTATGAATGAAGCATCTCCATTGTTATGAATGCAGCCTCTTCATTGTCATGAATGCAGCCTCTTCATTGCCATAAATGCAGCCTCTCCATTGCCATGAATGCAGCCTCACCATTGCCATGAATACAACTTCGCCATTGCCATGAATGCAACCTCACCATTGCCATAAATGCAACCTCACCATTGCCATGAATGCAACCTCTTCATTGACATGAATGCAGCCTCTTCATTGACATGAATGCAGCCTCTTCATTGACATGAATGCAGCCTCACCATTTCCATGAATGCAGCCTAATCAGTGCCCATCTGCAGCCTCACCATTACAATGAATGCAGCCTCTCCATTGCCTTGAATGCAGCCTCACCATTGCCATGAATGCAGAATCTCCATTGCCATCAGTGCAGCCTGATCGATGCCCATCTGCAGCCTCAGAGGGGACAGGGAGGGGGCAGGACAAGCACCAACAGATTACATACAGGAGAATCTCCTGTTCACTTGGTGGCCTCTTTAATACAAAGTCCCGCCTCCTATGATAGACAGAACAGTAATCCAATGGCAGCCCAGGCAATGGCACTGAATAAAAGAAAATAAATCAGCACGTGTATGCCAAATAAGCAGCTGGATACCAGGGTCAATCAATCAAATCCCTCAATTCAAAATGTAAAAAATAGGTGCAGCGCTAAATAAAAATTAAACATCAAGGGATAATATATGCAACTAAATAAGAAGATGCCAATACAACAAGAAATGTCCTTAAAATAATATTCAGAAAGCAATAGCAAAGTCCAAAGAATCCTGTGAAGTTCCACCAAGCAAACGTGATATCATGCTGGTATAAGTGACTGATGTGCCCTTCACCGATATCTAGAGTGGCCTCTCACCTGACGACCAGGACCCTTTAATTACAGAGGGTCATATAGGCATTCCCTTGCGGGTCATGTGGATGGATGACAATCCAAATCAGGGATCAGGAACCCCGTCATACACCGGTGGAAAAGATTCAGGATAATCCCAATGGCATATATAACAGAAGAGGAACAACAAATAGTGCTCTCCGTTTGCCAAAAATTTATTAAAAGAATGTAAAAATACACTTACATAGCAAGCACTTCTCAAGTGCCAGTGAAACTGCAATGGACGATGGTGCGTACACACAAACAAGGATGGAGCATGCGCGGTGGGTGACGTCACGACGTCTCATTCTGGACGCGTTGCGTCCCAGTGGGCGGGGACTTCTTCAGCAGATGAGGAGACTACGTGGGCACCCGCGCTTTATAGAAGGTAAGTAACCATTGTAACGGTAAACAAACCTATGACAGCGCACTCCAAAACAGGACGGAGATTCCGGAAGTGTCCCCTTATGAGACCTACAATACAAACGGAACTCATTCTGAGTGCGCTAGTCAAATAAAATTATATTACTCACAAAATCTAATGCAATGTGCAAAAAAGAGACAATATGTGGACAATCATATTGGCTCACAGTACGTATTAAAACGCATATTAAAATATATTTAAGGGATGAGTTATTAATGTTTAAAATATATTAAAGGATGCGTTATTAATGTTTAAAAAATCATCCGCGGCCATCGACTGCTCCTATAAAGTATACCGTATATACTCGAGTATAAGTCGTTCCGAGTATAAGTCGAGGCCCTAATTTACCACACAAAAATTGGGAAAAACGTATTGACCCGAGTATAAGACAAGGGTGAGAAATGCACAGCTACTGTAAGTGGAAAAGAGGGTCAACAATGCCCATTTGCAGCATCACTGTGCCCATTTGCATGCCTCACTGTGCCCATTTGCAGCCATAGGTCCCCTGAACTTCAAACTGGGTAGTTAAGGGTTCCTAGATGCCCCCCTAGCTGCTGACAAAATTTGGGGTCTCTGAACCCAAAGGGTCCCGAAATGACATTGCTGCAGATGGACACAGTTGACCGAATTTGGGGCCCCGTATCTCGGGGCCACTTAGTGCTAAGAACCCCAAATTTGGTGTGAAAACCCAGTGGAACTAGCACCATATAATTTCCAAAGCTGGGGTTTCTAGCCCGAAGTGGCCCCAAGATACAGGTCCCCAAAAATCAGTTCAGAAAATGTCAAGCACTTTTCTGCAGCAGAGAATGACATTTTCCGAACCGGTTTTGGGGCCACGTATCTCAGGGCCACTTGGTGCTAGGAACGCCAGCTTTGGATATGTTGTGGTACCAGTTCCACTGGGTTTGCATACCAAATTTGGGGTTCCTAGCATCAAGTGGCCCTGAGATACGGGGCCCCAAATTTGGTTCAGAAAATTAAATTTTTTGCTGCAGACTCGAGTATAAGTCGAGGGGGGCACTTTCAGCACAAAAAAATGTGCTGAAAAATTTGACGTATACTTGAGTATATACGGTATATAACAATCAAGGCAATAACAAAATTGTTGCCGAATAATGGTCATAAAAAATCATTAAAATCATTAAAATAATTAAAATTACCAAATTTCTTATCGATCAGAAATAAAACAATTGGTATTGAACTCTACATTTAACCCTTCAGGGCACAGTACTCTTGTCTCATATTTCCAGTAAGACTCTCTTTTACTTAATTGTCTGATAAAATTTCCTCCCCTCCAGTGCTTCGTGACCCTTTCGATGCCCCAGAATTTCAGACCTTTGGAATTCTGTTGGTGAAAGGCCTTAAAATGTCTAGACACATTATGGGTCTTGAGGCCTTTCTTAATATTGTTAACATGTTCAGCTAATCTGACATGTAGGGGTCTTGAAGTTCTACCAACATACTGGAGTCCACAATTGCACTCCAGCATGTAGACAACACCTACAGTGTCGCAAGTGATTAGTTGCTTGATGTCATACTCTTTGTTGGTGGCCGAAGCTAAAAATTTCTTTCGTTTTTTAACATTTCCTCTTGCATGCCTGCAGGGGACACATTTTCCACATGCGAAAAAACCTCCCATAAAGGAAAAAAGCCTGTCAGAGGTAGGGACTGGCGGGTTTAAGACACCTGGGGCTAAACGGTCCCTTAAAGTGGGAGCTTTTCTATAAATAAATTGGGGCCGATCTGGTAATACAGGGCCTAGGATTTTATCCTGCTTCAAAATTGACCAATACCATTTTAAAATTATGATTATCTCCAGTGAGAACTTTAGTGGGATTAACCATTAATTCTTTTCTATCAAGTGATGTGACTCTGGTCACCTCTTCATCAAGAGCAGCAAGGTTATAGCCTTTTTGTTCAAACCTGGAGGAAAGGACTTGGGATTGGCTGATAAAATCTTCTACGGTGGTACAATTACGGCGCAACCTAATATATTGTCCATTGGGGATGTTACACAACCAAGAGCTGTGATGACAACTCCCCAGGGGAATATAAGAGTTACGATCCGTAGGTTTAAAATAATTGGTAAGCTTGAACTGATCCTGCATGATACTGATAGTCAGGTCCAGAAATACAACCTTTTCAGAACTAATGGTCCATGTTAGAGATATGTTTTTTTAAGTTACTATTCAGAGATTCAATGAAATCATCCAATTTGGATCTCTCACCATTCCAAATGAGGATGAGATTGTCAATGAATCTCTGGTAACATACCAACTCTGGGGGGCGATGGAGGAAAACCGCCTCATCCTCCCAGTGGGCCATGAAAATATTGGCCACACTGGGAGCAAAGCGAGCCCCCATGGCAACTCCCCTAGTTTGTAAGTAAAATTCTCTATCGTACCAAAAATAGTTCCTTGTAAGACAAAAATCCAAACAACTTAAAAGAAATTCCTGATGCCCACCAGACAAAGAAGATGAATCAAGAGCCCATTCTACTGAGGTCATAGCATCCCTATGACCAATAATGGTATACAAGGAACTGACGTCCGCTGTGACCAAAAAAGTAGAAGAGGAACATTTCATGGTTTCTAAAATTTGAATGATGTGCTTTGTATCCTTCAAAAAAGCTGGAGTTTTCATAATGAGAGGCTGCAAAAAGAAATCAATGTATTGTCCTAACCTGGCCGAAACCGAATCGATCCCATTGACAATGGGTCGTCCTGGAGGGTTGGTGATGTCCTTATGAATTTTGGGTAAAAAATAAATGACAGGTGTTCTGCAAAACAAGGGATCCAAATATAAAGCCTGTTTTTTATTTAGGATCCTCCGATCCTTGCCATCCTCAATGATGTTATGCAATTCATCTTTAAATGCCAACATGGGATCTCTATTCAAAACGTGGTAAGTGTCTCGATCTGATAATAAACGACACATTTCTCTTTGATAGTATTCTTTACTATCTTTAGATGAATTGCATAACATCATTGAGGATGGCAAGGATCGGAGGGGCCTTGTATGGAATTTAGGGGGACTCCCACGTCTTTTTTTTTTTTTCTAATTTTGGTTCGGGGTTGCCCTGTGGGGAATTCCCATGCCGTTTTTATCAATGAACTTCTATGTGTATTGTCGGCAATGCAATAGCCGCGGGTAGTTTTAAATGTGTTTTTTCCTTCCAAATGTCATTTTGCTGTCAGACTGTTCTAAACACGGGAAACATGCGCCCCTTTACAGGCATACTATAGACACCCCCCAGCTATGAAATTTAAAGGGATATTACACTTTTATTGTTTGACTTTAAGCATTATTAAAATCACTGCTCCTGAAAAAACGGCCGTTTTTAAAACTTTTTTTGCATTGATCCATGTCCCCTGGGGCAGGACCCAGGTCCCCAAACACTTTTTATGACAATAACTTGCATATAAGCCTTTAAAATTAGCACTTTTGATTTCTCCCATAGACTTTTAAAGGGTGTTCCGCGGCATTCGAATTTGCCGCGAACACCCCAAATTGTTCGCTGCTCGACTCGAACTCGAAGCTCATCCCTGTTCAACATCAGTGATGGTCATCAGTGATACCTGTCAGTGTAAGTCAGTACCGCCGATCTGTCAATCAGTGCCGCCTATCATTGCCCATCACAGCCGCCTATCAGGGCCCATGAGTGCCGCCAGTCATTGCTCATCAGTGCAGCCAGTCCGTGCCCATCAGTGCCATCTATCATTGCCCATCTCTGTTGCCTATCAGTGACCATCAGTGCTGCATAACATCGTCGGCTATTGGTGCCCATCAGTGCAGATTATCTTTGCTCCTGAATTCTACATATCAGTGCCAACTCATCAGTGTCCATCCTTGCTGCATCATCATTGCCCATCAGTAAAGTCTCATCATTTACCGTTATTGAACGCAAAATTAACTTTTTTTATATCTAACAAATAAAATTTTTTTTATTATTCCAAAGGTTATAAAATTTTTAACATTTTTATCAAAAAATAAAACCATTAAAGGTGATCAAGTACCATCATAAAATATCTATTTGTGGGTAAAAAAAAATGATGAAATGTTTGATTGTGTAGAGTGTTACTTGAGCGCGCAATTGACATCTGAACAGCGATAGATCTCAAAGCATAAAATTGTCATGTGTGGGAATGGTTGAAAGTTACTGGTATATAAGAGGTTAATTTAAAAAATATTCATTTTACCTCACAAGAATCTTCTATCACAATAAAAAAGATAAAAAATATATTTATGTTCTATATGTACAATAGTAAAAATATGTCATATTTTTATTTTAAAAGATGCCTGAGAAGAGGAGCCTCCAGATCCTTCACAAACATGGTGCTGGTTTTCTGGGGAAGAATAGGAGAATCCCGATACCCTCATGTTTTGTCTGGGCCATCCGAAATATGTATCCTGATCCCGATAATGAATACACTGGATTCAAATGGTCATCAGACTACAATGCTTCAGATATGGCATTAGAATAATTATTTTGTTAATAAATGTGATTTCTTAGTTCATTCTTTCTTTGGCTTACAAACAGTTAAAAAAATGTAATTCTTAATTTATTTTGTATAATATTTTTATTTCAAATGACCGTTTTTTCTAATAATTTAAAATTGTGTTTATGTTTCTTTTTACAATAAATATATTTAATTTCAAATAAATAATATCTTGTTTTTCCTTTTGAAATTTCATATAAATAAAAAAAATGGGTCTATACACTGTACTAATATTAATAATAACAAATATGCTAATAAAAAAATAAGAAACATATTATAAGCTAAATATTCTTTATTATTATCTTCTTTTATCCATAAAATTATATATTAACTTGCATTTAGAAAAAAATGTAATTTTTTTCAATACATACAACATTTTAAATTGTATATTTAAACAGTGTAATCTTATATTTATATAATTACATTATAAAAAAATCAATTATTAATTTTTAGTCGAAACGAGAAAGATATTTAGAAAGCAGTTGATGTTTTTCCGGAGGTGGAAATGCTGCGATGGTTTCTGAAACATTGACCTGTCTGGAATGTAAAATGTTTGATTCCGGCAGTATGGTCAATGACATCACTGATCGTCTCTTTCATGAATGATTGACTAGTTGCTTCATATACTTTGCCGACAACCCCATCTTCTTCTTCTTCTTCTTCTTCTTCTTCTTCTTCTTCTTTTTTTGCCTTACTGAAGCCGTACCCGTAACACAAAGCCCCCTTATTTTCAATATATTTTTTTTGGTTTTTGAATAACTGCTTGCAACCTGTTTATGTTGTGATTGTGGTCGAGGACAGCAAGTTGTATTCTTACAACCATGCTGTCCATAGAGAAGTGATGCCGCTTTGATCTATTGATTTCAACACCATACTATGAAACACTTCAACTTCACCTGTATGGTAAAAACCAGAAATCTGATCAAGGTCCTTTACCAGTCTCTGGTCTATGAATTCTGCTATTTAAGTTCTGGTGAGCTGCAGATCCTTGTGTAAGCCACTCATATTCCCTCTCTTCATCAGTAGGTATTGGCGTATGTGAACACTGATGATATAGGGAATTTCCAGGCCATTCATCTACATTTGCTGCATGAAAACTCATTGAAAGTCATTTTTCTTTTAGTAGAATAGGATTATCCTGACAAGTACTGGATGACCACCATCAATGATTTTTGGCTAAAGGAACCCAGCCAGCAAGTTCCCGAATGTTACTTTTTTTTACTTGCAGCCATAAGTTTGGCTCCGATTGATTTTGCCATATGCCATACATCAAATTTGTGCCTAATTTGTGGGTATTTCTCCCTTATTATTTTTTGTATGGAGACATGTCTGTCCGTTGCAATGATTTTTACCTGCACTTGATCCCTTAAAACACACTCCAAGGCCTCAAGAAACGCCAATTTTTCAAGTGACACTGAGGTACGACCGGTTTGCAGTTGCTCCACTTGGAAATCTAAGATGTAATCTGTTTCTGCGTCCATTAACATATAGGTGCCGTACTTTACATTGAAGCCAGAGGAATCACATTATCCACCAATCAATGCTACACTATTATCAGCAATTTTTTCAATGTTCTTTGTTCATTGATTTCACCAGTGATGTTCAATAGTTGGGAAAATGAAATTTTTTTGGTTATTATAATGTGTAGTTGCAGAAATACCATGCATTTGTAATATAGAAAAAAAAACTTTAAACCTTCAAATAACTGGACCCTCTGCATACTATTGTAGATGAAATAAGCGAGTTTCCAGCTGGCATTCGCCCTAAAAACGGTTGGCTTTTCCACAATTTAAATGTATGGTGTTGACTGCACTCCGCATGTACTATTAAAGCAGAGCCTTTCATGAATTTTTTTAAGAGCAATTATACTAGCAGTGCAATGAGGAACTTTTAAGCGATAAGATTGCATCAGTAATCGATTGAGGCCTTCTTCAAACGCCAAACATTTATTCTGATTTGCCACATTGGCAGGTATTTTTTTTCTTTGTGCACACCTAAATATGAAAGATCTGGTTGCTTTACATCAAAGTTTTAGTGTTCTTCCTCCAATTCTTCGCAATTTTAAAGTGCTCATTTTAAAGGCTAATTTGCATGGTATTGTCCTAAAAAGGGTTTGGGGACCTGGGTCCTGCCCCAGGGGATAGAAGATGGAAAAAAGAAGACTTTAAATAAAGGAATTGTCAAAAACTGTCTCTTGTCATTTTTAACATTTTTGACAGTTTTTTTGTGAAATGGTAGGGGTACTTTTGTACCCCCTTACCGTTTCACACAGGGGGGAGGGCCGGGATCTGGGGGTCCCCTAGTTAAAGGGGGCTTCCAGATTCCGATAAGCCATCCACCCGCAGACCCCCACAACCACTGGCCAAGGGTTGTGGGGATGAGGCCCTTGTCCTCATCAACATGGGGAAAAGGTGCTTTGGTGGGCTACGCCAAAGCACCCTCCCAATGTTGAGGGCATGTGGCCTGGTGCAGTTCAGGAGAGGGGGGCGCTCTCTCATCCCCCCCTCTTTCCCTGCAGCCTGCCAAGTTGCGTGCTCGGATAAGGGTCTGGTATGAATTTTGAGGGGGGCCCCTACGTCATTTTTTTAAAAAATGTTGGCCGGGGTTCCCCTTAATATCCATACCAGACCTGGAGGGCCTGGTATGGAATGTAGGGGGACCCCCACACCGTTTTTTTTAAAATTTTGTTTCAGGGTTCCCTGTGGGGAAATTCCATGCCGTTTTTATAAATGAACTTTTATGTGTATTGTCGGACCGGCAATTCATTAATAGCCGCGAGTAGTTTTAAATGACTTTTTTTCCTTTGAAATGTCATTTTGCTGTCAGACTGTTCTAAACACGGGAAACATGTGCCCCTTTACAGGCATACTATAGACACCCCCCAGGTACAAAATTTAAAGGAATATTACACTTTTATTGTTTCACTTTAAGCATCATTAAAATCACTGCTCCCGAAAAAACGGCCATTTTTAAAACTTTTTTTGCATTGATCCATGTCCCCTGGGGCAGGACCCAGGTCCCCAAACACTTTTCCTGTCGCATCATGGCAGCATACACCTATGGGTTGTGGCTCCACCCCCGCAATCTGATAGGACCGCGTAGCTATTAAAGTCTGAGAGAGCCCCTGCCCCAGCATTCTCCTTTTTTTCCTCACCTGTCAAGGACCGAACATGCATCCCTTACCAACATTCGCCCCAGCCAGGTTCTAGCCTCTCCTGGGTGGAAGTCCTAACCTGTACAGCCTCTAAATGAGCTTAATGGAAGGAACCCCGCTCTGATGGTCTCAGGGGTATGTTATTATGCATTACAAACCTTAAATAGGTTTATAGATTGCAGCGGTCTCCAGCTCCTCTCAGTGCACCTGTGGGTAACTTCCCCTCCTCTCTGTCTCCATAGCTCCAGCTTGTGTCTCCCTTCCGCTCTCTGTGCTTAGCGCCGAGCGTCTCAGCTCTTTGCGCATGTGCAGACAGCGGTATCTCGTCAGGGCATCCCACTTTCCAGCTTCCAAAATGGGGTCGGAGGCCTCGAAGCGCTTCTGCGCATGCGCGAACGTGACGTCATCACCGCCGCGACGGCGGCAAGTTTAAAAACGCTGGAAATGTCAGTATTTTCTTGTCTCTTCTCTCCTGAGCCTGTAAGGAGGAATTTTGTCCGGATCTCTTTTGCTACACTACCCAGCTGTTCTACCCTGTCTCTCTCTTACTATCTCCATGCCCAGGTAAGCTCTCTGGCTTCTTTTTTGCTTGCTTACTAACTGCTATCCCATGCATGCTAAGCCACCTATATGTTATAGGTTGATTCACCACCTTTCATGGAGACCGCTGCCCAGGTAGACCATCGCCAGCCTATTAGGTAAGAGGGGATGATGGGTAAGTATGAAGAAAGCGAAAAAGAGAGCCTTCACTAATGCTGTTTAAATTGAACAGCCCCACCAGGTCTTCCAGATCGTCACATTCAAGACGAGGGGAGCCTTCAAGGAGCCGCTCAAGCCACAGGCAGAGTCGCTCAGAGCGCGGCAGAAGTCGCTCAAGTCGCAGAAGCCGCTCAAGTCGCAGGAGGAGCAGATCAAGTCGCAGGAGAAGCCGATCAAGATCAAGGCATAGTCACTCCCACCACAAGAAATCCCCTGCGCGCAGGAAATCTCCTGTCATTCAGCCTTCCCGTCCACCCGGGAACTCCTGCTGGATTTGCGGTGCTACAGCATTTCCAGACAAACTAGCCTGTCGCACGTGCTTCATCGAGGCAACTAAAGACAGAGAAACAGAAATGAGGGAACCAAATGAACCATCCCCACAAGTCGCAGGGCCAGAGGCCAGCGGACCCATACAAAATACCTCATTCACTGCTCCATCATCATCAAAGATGTCAGACCCTCTCTCTGACACTGATGATCTAGAGGCATCCACCAGCTTTGACTTTTCACTAATCGATCCATTTGTGAAGTCAGTAAAGGAGGCGATCGACTGGGTGGAGGAAAAAGAAACTCCTCAAAAAGTGAGGAAAAACTTTCCAAATCTTAAAAAAGACCCAGAGAACTTCCCGTTCATTGATGAACTTGAGGATTTAATTAAGGATGAGTAGCAAAAGCCAGAGAAAAAAACTGGCCTCAGCAACAGATTAGCAAAGCTCTATCCACTTAAAGAGCCTAACGTCAACCCACTAATATCTCCTCCAGTGGTCGACTCCTCTCTGATGCGCCTCGCTAGGCATGTAACACTCCCAATAGAGGATGCAGTCATATTCAAAGATGTCCTGGATAAAAAGATCGATCTGGATCTTAAGAGAACCTACCTCTCGGCAGGTGGCACTTGCAGGCCAGCAATAGCACTGGCTGCTGTCGGCAAGGCTATCTCAAGCTGGTCCACGATGGCCGAGAAGCTGGTGTCAGAAGGAGTGGAACAAGAGAAAGTTATCTCAGCCCTCCAAAAACTTAGTCTCGCAGGCGACTTTGTCGCAGAAGCCTCTGTGGATATAATTAAAACCACTTCAAGAGTAATGTTAAGCTCAGTAATGGCCAGAAGGGCGCTTTGGTTAAAACCCTGGTCGGCAGATCCCTCCTCAAAGTCCAATTGGTGTAAAATACCTTTTGATGGCGTAAATCTTTTTGGAGAAAAACTGGACTCGGCCATTTCTAAAGTCACCGGAGGGAAATCGGGACTCATTCCTTCAGATAGGAGGCCCAGACAGCAGAGACCACCGGTTTCTAGAAGAAATCTACCAGATAAATACAGGGAGGCAAGATCCTACAGGCCTGGGAAAGAGTATAGGAGGAACTGGAAGAATCCCAAGTCATCATTCCTCAAGCTCCAAAAGTCTAAGACCCCTACCACAGGGGAACAAAAGTCTTTTTGAAGGTGCGTCCGCCCAACCAGCTATAGTGGGGGCCAGACTCATGAGTTACAAGCAGGTCTGGGCGGATACAATAAAGGACCCATGGACGATAGACACTGTCCAGTTTGGGCACAAATGGAAATTCAAGGCACGGGCTCCAAGAGACCAATTCTCTGTAACCAGATTACCGGCATCTCGGAAAAAAGGACGCTACTAACAAGATACGTCCAAGACCTGTTACAGAAGGAAGCCATAGTGGAAGTTCCAATATCCCAAAGGTCAACGGGATTCTACTCCCCGTTGTTTCTGGTGAAGAAAAAAACAGGGGATCTCCGCCCTGTTCTAGATCTAAAGAATCTCAATCGCTCAATCTTAGTCGAGACATTCAAAATGGAGAGCCTCCAGTCAATTCTTCGAGCCATGAACATTGGGGATTGGATGCTTTCCGTCGATTTACAAGACGCCTATCTGCACGTCCCCATTCACATCTCATTTCAAAAGTTTCTCCGCTTTGCGGTAGGTCTTCATCATTTTCAATTCCGAAGTCTCCCGTTCGGGATCTCCACCGCTCCAAGGACATTCACAAAAATCTTACTGCCAGTAATAGCCTTACTAAGAGAACAAGGATTGAGAGTCCATCATTACCTGGATGACATCCTTTTGCTAGCAGACAATCAGGATTCCCTTCTACTGCATCGATCCATTCTGATTACCACCCTACAAAATTTCGGCTGGATCATAAATTGGGGGAAAAGCAATCTGCAGCCCACTCAGAGAATTATATTCCTGGGGGCGGTACTGGACACCCGTCTCAACACGATAGAACTTCCGTGGGAAAAAATTCCCAGTCTCATTCAGAAGGCGAGAAAGTTATTAGCTTCTACCACACTACCAGCCCGGGAGTACCTCAGCATACTGGGGTCATTCTCAGCAACCATTGCAATGATGTGGATTGTGTGTGCTTCTAGTGGCAGTTACATATGTTTTTAGGTCTCTAGCGCCCCCTATTGTATACCATTCCTTATTTGATTGTTCTCATTCAAATTAAGGGGAGCAGCTTGCACTTGTGTTTTTTTGTTTTTTTTGGTTATCTATTGATCATCCACCGGTGACACACTTCTTTGGGTCAGTACAATTACTGATCCTCTATGTATGCTAATTTTTATTCTATCAATTTTTCAATTCCAACTTATCATTCTAATTTATCAATTTATAATTTAATTTATCAATTTTTCAATTATTATTTTTCATATTTGTAAGCTCACATTATTGCTACCATTGGCGCGAAAGTATTGTTTATCAACCATCCCAATGGTACAATGGGCCCAATGGAACACCAGACCCCTGCAAGCATCACTGTTAAGACAATGGAACGGGGTATCATTGTCTCAACCAATCATAATCCAGAAAGAAGTAAAACAATCACTCTGGTGGTGGACCAGATTGAACAATCTGAAGAGATGCAGGCATATAGTCCCTCTTCCTCAAGAAGTTATCACTTCAGATGCCAGCCTGAAGGGCTGGGGGGCACATTACCGCCATCACGCAGTCCAGGGCCTTTGGACATTCAGAACACAGAATGTGGTTTCAAATATATTGGAGATGAAAACAGCATTCCAAACTCTGTTAGCCTTCAGCCCCCTCCTCAGGGGGAAAGAGGTCCTGCTAAAATTGGACAACAGGGTGGCAGTTGCCTACATCAACAGGCAGGGGGGCACCAGGAATCGCTCTATGATGCAGGAAGTCCATCCAGTCTTCGAGTGGGCACAGCTGAACCTGTCGGGATTAACAGCAACGTATGTCCCAGGAGTCCAAAATCAACTAGCCGACTCTCTAAGTCGGACCTTTGTATCAAACAACGAGTGGGCCTTAAGTCACCAAGCCTTTACCCTCATAACCCAAACCTGGGGGATACCGGATATAGATCTGGCAGCAACACCGGTCAACAAGAAATGCCCGAGGTATCTAGCCAGAATTCCCTTCCCATTGGCAGAAGGCACGGATTGCCTACAGCACGACTGGAACTTCCGCTTGGGGTACATCTTTCCGCCAACGCCACTCATTCCAAGATTCTTACTCAGACTCAAGAGGTCGAAAGCCACAGTGTTGGCAGTCCTCCCATTTTGGCCGAGACGACCATGGTTTACGACGCTCCTCCAATTGAGCACAGCAGAACCACTGACACTCCCAAAGACAGCGGATATAATGTCGCAGGGGCAACTAGTTCACCCATTTCCGGAGAGGTTGCATCTAACAGCATGGAGATTGAAAGGACTAGGTTCTTAGTCCAAGGTTGCTCCCAGAAAGTGATAGACACTCTCCTTCAGGCCAAAAAATCCACGACCAATAAAAACCTATAAAAGGATCTGGGAGAGTTTTCTCTCAATCGCACAACGGCAATCCTGGAACCCGGCATCTCCATCAGTTGCTCAGATCCTCGAGTTTCTCCAGCTAGGTCTAGATAAAGGTCTTAGATCTAGTACCCTGAAGGTACATGTATCAGCCCTGTCCGCTATGACAGGAGTGAAATGGGCTCAAGAACCTCTTATCATCCAATTTCAGAAGGCTTGCCTAAAGTTGAGGCCATCTAGAAAACCTTCCTTCCCGACATGGGATCTTTCAGTAGTGTTGGAAGCCTTATCCCATGAGCCATTTTTTCCGTTAGAGAATGTTTCCCTGTGGGACCTAACTCTCAAGGTCACTTTCCTAATAGCAATTACATCAGCTAAAAGGGTATCGGAAATTCAGGCCTTACAGGGTAAGGAACCATACCTAACATTCTATCCAGACAAAGTAGTCTTAAAACCATCGGATCACTTCATCCCGAAGGTGTCATCATCTTTCCACTTTAACCAAGAGCTATGTCTCCCCACCCTCTCCACAGAACAGGGTGATTCACATCCGCTTGATATAAAGACTAATATCCAGGCCTACCTCTTGGCAACCAGCGATCTGAGGAAGACGGAGGACCTACTAGTCATTCCTCATGGGTTTAGAAGAGGACAAGCAGCAACCTCTCGCACCATCGCAGCATGGTTGGTGAAGATCATTAAGAGAGCTTACACATCTAACAACACACGAGTACCTGAGGGCTTAAGGGCACACTCCACAAGGGCAATGGTGACCTCCTGGGTGGCCTACTGCAGGGTATCAGCCGAAACCATCTGCAAAGCAGCCACTTGGTCTTCAAAAACCACCTTTATTTCTCATTATAAAGTGGACTCCGCTAGATTGTCCACGGTAGAATTTGGGAGAGCAATTATTCAGGCTAACTCCTCAATACCTTCTAAAAAAACTTATCTTTTTGCTCATACCCACCCAGTTTGCGAGTTATTCCCTATAGGTGTATGCTGCCATGATGCGACAGGAAAACGGAAAATTGTATACTCACCTTTCCGTAATTTTCCTTTCCTGTCGCATCTCATGGCAGCATACAAATGCCCACCCATCTGAGGTGAGGTATATATGTATGGAGAATGCTGGGGCAGGGGCTCTCTCAGACTTTAATAGCTACGCGGTCCTATCAGGTTGCGGGGGCGGAGCCACAACCCATAGGTGTATGCTGCCATGAGATGCGACAGGAAAGGAAAATTACGGAAACGTGAGTATACAATTTTCCGTTTTTATGACAATAACTTGCATATAAGCCTTTAAAATTAGCACTTTTGATTTCGAACGTTCGAGTCCCATAGACGTCAATGGGGTTCTAACGTTCGAAAAAATTTTCGGTCCGTTCGCAGGTTCTGGTGCGAACCGAACCGGGGGGTGTTCGGCTCATCCCTAGTCACAGTACATGTTGGCATTCATGGTTCCCTCAATGATCTGTAGCTCCCCAGCGCCGGCAGCACTCATGCAGCCCCAGACCATGACACTCCGCAAGCGCACATTTCCAGTGGGAAAGCACTCGTCTTTCACACTGGAGTGACAGGAGAAGCTCTTTACAGGTGCTTCACCACTTTACATTGTAGCAAAGTGTCATTTCTTCGGTGTTGTCACATGAAAAGATAGAATAAAATATTTACAATAATCTGAGGGGTGTACTCACTGTTGTGATATACTGTATCACGTTTTGGGTTAAATTGCGGTTTAAATACTCAAACATTTTACTTTCTTTGTAACCGGTAACCTTTTACTCATTTGCTTTAAAGGTGATAATATACAGTAGACGTGCGAAGAAATAGGATCATAAAATTTAATAGCCCAATTATGTTGTTAGCAGAGCTGGCACAAGATCCATGCAGCACCCTGGATAAACAGGACAAAGTGCACCCCACTCCCCAAACATTCCTTTCACTTCTCAGCATGCAGATTTCTCTACAGACATCCTTTCTGCTGCCAGTACTTGGTGTGAAAATCCTCAGCCGTAGAAGCTGCGGGTCCCTTTTTGCACTCCTCTCCTGTTGAAGTGCCCAAGGTGGGTTGTCTGTTCTGCCCCCCCAGACCGGGGTGTTGGGGTGTCGGAGTGATGGGAGGATTTCTGATTAAGAAGAACTAACACAGAGAGAAGATAAAGACCTGGAGAGGAGCCGGTAGTTCTCGTAAGTGAAGAGCAAATGTTTGTCTTTTGTACATTTATGTGATAATTTTTAGGAAAATAAAGCTACAAAATACAAATCCATTAAGGTAAAAAACCTTCTGTGCTGCAGCTGACCCCAGAGCCCCCCCCTTTTTTCTTACCTGATCCCATCCATTCCAGTGATGTGCATGAGCCCAGTAGGAAGCGGCTCTCCGTGGGGGCACCCAATGAAGAGGAGGGGCTAGGAGTACCCCCCCGGGGCACCCCAGAAGAGGAGGATAGGGGCTACTTTCTGCAAAACCCTTGCACAGAGCAGGTAATTATAACATGTTTGTTATTAAAAAAAAACACACAAATCTTTTTTTTTTTTTTTTTATTAAATCTTTTTATTTAAGTTATTCACAGCGGTACAAAATATTAAAAAAGACAGCTCATTTACAATATAACCATACTACAGTTACAGTTAACAAGAGTACTCCTTTTCTGGGTTTTATGCCCCGTCCCCCCCCTCCCTTTGAGGAGCCGAGCCTTTTACACACCTAGTTCCTAACATACAACCCTTCTTGTTACACTTTCTAAATGTTTCTACTGGAGACTATTTATTCTGTGTCGCCTCACCTAATTAGGACAACAGTTACTCATAAGCACTAGTGTAGCACTGACGAGGAGCCCACCATCGCTAGTACCCATGGATTCCATAACTTTGTGAATTTGTTATAGTTACCTGACCTGGTGAAGAATGTTTTTTCTTTCCACACTAAAGAATTGATGGTGCTGACCCAATCTTCTGCAGTCGGAGGTGTTCTTGATTGCCAAAATTGAGCAATTAATTTTCTTGCTTGATACAAGCACCTTGCAATAGCTATTACCGTACTCCTATCGCCTAGTTCTTTGCTTATGTAACCCAGAATACATATTTTAGTTTTAAGCTCTATATTGACTCTAAACGTAGTGTTAATTATTTCTAAGATTTCATGCCAGTATCTAACCAATTTTGGACATCTCCACGTCATATGTATTAAGTCCCCTGTATCGCAACATCTAGGGCACTCATCATCAGGCCTACGTTCAAACATATATAATTTCTTGGGGGTGTAATAAGCTCTATGCAGTAGTAACAGGTGTCAGGCTTTTTGTGAGGGAGAAATCGACGTCTCTGGGCCTAGTTCTAATATTCTGTTCCACTGAGCATCTGTTATTTGCCCCACATCTGCCTCCAATCTGTCCCTGCTCCCAAGGGGCCCCGCCTGGGTGATGATTCTGTTCATTAATTGAGCATATATCTCAGCTATAAGTTCCTTGGTGGTGTCTGATTTAATTATTTTTTGTAATAATGAGATCTTGGTCCAGGCAAGCGGCTGAGCACTAAACTGCTTACCCAGAGCGTGTCTAATCTGTAGGTAGCTGTAAAATATTTGATTTGGTATCCCATACTCTTGCCTCAGATCCTCAAATGATTTTAAAGTGTCCCCTTCATACAGTTGGATCAACCGGCTCACCCCGCATCTTTCCCATAGCTTGTTTTTATCTATGGTTAGTAATTCATGTAGATATTTGTTATTCCAGATTGGTGAATATTCTGAGATTCCATTATACCCCATGATTTTTCTAACTGCCAAACTTTAATAATCATCTTAAGTGTCGGGATCTCCTCTGGTCTTGAACCTGCCTCTAGTGCTTCAACTAATGAATTATGCGGGTTCCCCTGTAGCATATTTTGGCCGTTGTTGTTTCCTTCTCCCCCACTGGCAGCTCCCCCCAACTGTTGTAGCTGAGCTGCCAAATAATAACCAAACGGGTAAGGAACGCCCAATCTCCCCTCCGTATCAGGGCGCTGCAGCGTTTGCACAGCGATCCTAGCCTGTCCATTTTTCCATATTAGCTCTCGGATTTTTTGAAACCACTTCTCTCCGATCCAAGTCGAGGAGTTGTGGAATAAGTACAGCAGCTGCGGCAACCATATCATTTTGGCCAGACTAGCCCGTCCCGCCATTTTCTTGAATTTCAGTAGTAAAGGGGCTAAATTATCCTCGATAAACAAGTTCGGGTCTTTAGACAGCACTATGCCGAGATATCTCATCTTCTCTGTAATCTTCAACTGGGGGATTCCCACCGAGATAGGATCATCCAATGGGTCAACTGGCAAAAGGGACGATTTCTCCCAGTTAATAGATAAGCCAGAGAAGCTGCCAAATTCCTCAACTATGTGCATCACTTTTTCCAAGGAGGGTCCCGTATCTCCCAGGAAAAATAAAACGTCGTCTGCATATAACGCTATCCTTTCTTCACCCCATTTCCTCTGAAATCCCCGTAACTCAGCCGATGCACTCACCGCTTCTGCTAAAGGCTCCATAGCTAGTGCGAATAAGAGGGGGGACAGAGGGCACCCCTGTCTTGTCCCCCTCTCAAGCAAGAAATGTTCTGAATAACCATTATTTATTTTTAGCCTAGTGCTTGGGTAATTGTATAGCAATTTCAACCATCCGATAAATACCGGGCCAAATCCGAACCTCTCAAGTGACCACCAGAGGTACTGCCACTCAAGGCTATCAAAGGCCTTGGCCGTGTCCAGGGACAAGATAGCTGTGGAGCCCGTGTTCTCTGTTGGCACCTGGAGGTTCAAATACGCCCTTCTAATATTTGTGCTAGTGGACCGACCGGGGATGAACCCCAACTGGTCCGAATGCACAAGTTTTGCAATATATTTATTTAATCTAGATGCCAGCGCTCTTGCAATGATTTTAACATCGGAGCACAATATTGATATTGGCCTATAGGAGGAAACTTCCGATTGATCCTTACCCTCATTCGGTATTACTACTATATTAGCCTCTGTCATTGAGGAGGGCAGCCTACCCTCCTTTGCCGCCCACTCCAACACCTCTAGGAGCTCCAGGAGCAGGACCTCTCAGTATTGCTTATAAATCTCCAATGGCAACCTATCTGGGCCCAGAGATTTCTTACCAGACAGCTCCGCAACGGCTCTTTGCAGCTCCTCTAGGGTCAAAGGGGACTCCATCTCTCTCCTTTCTACCTCCGAAAGTACAGGTAATCAACTCCCTCCAGGAACCTATCCATGTCGCGCCTGTCCAAACACTGGCGCGACCTGTACAGGTCCCTATAAAATGTAAAAAAAAAATTACAATCACTTTAACCACTTCAGCCTCGGACCATTTTGGTGGCCAAAGACCAGAGCACTTTTTGCGCTGCGTCAATTTAACTGACAATTGCGCGGTCGTGCGACATGGCTCCCAAACAAAATTGACATCCTTTTTTCCCACAAATAGAGCTTTCTTTTGGTGGTATTTGATCACCTCTGCGGTTTTTATTTTTTGCGCTCTAAAAAAAAAAAGAGCGACTATTTTGAAAAAACGCATTATTTTTTACTTTTTGCTATAATAAATATCCCCCAAAAATATATAAAAAAACATTTTTTTCCCTCAGTTTAGGCCGATATGTATTCTTCTACATATTTTTGGTAAAAAATCTCAATAAGCGTATATGGATTGCTTTGCGCAAAAGTTATAGCGTCTACAAAATAGGGGATAGTTTTATGGCATTTTTATTAATAATTTTTTTTTTTACTAGTAATGGCGGCGATCAGCGATTTTTATCGTGACTGCGACATTATAGTGGACACATCGGACAATTTTGACACATTTTTGGGACCATTGGCATTAATACAGCGATCAGTGCGATTAAAAATGCACTGATTGCTCTAAAAATGTCACTGGCAGTGAAGGGGTTAAAACTAGGGGGTAGTGAAGGGGTTAACCACTTAAGGACCACCTCACGCCGATGTACGTCGGCAAGGCGGCACGGGCAGGCAAAATCACGTACATATACGTGATCTGCCCCCCCCCGGTGCCCGAGGCGGTCCTCTTTTGTCCCCCGGCGGTGAGGGGGAGGCCATCCGTTCGTGCCCCCCCCTCGCGATCGCCGCCGGCCAATGGGAACATTCCTTTGCTGCTGTATGCTAAACAGCAGCAAGGGAAATGATGTCATCTCTCCTTGGCTCGGTATTTTCCGTTCCGGCGCCGAGGAGAGAAGACATCAATGTGAGTGCACAAACACTACACACACAGTAGAACATGCCAGGCACACAAAACACCCCGATCCCCCCCCGATCACCCCCCAATCACCCCCCCTTTCACAAACTAACACCAAGCAGTTTTTTTTTTTCTGATTACTGCATTGGTGTCAGTTTGTGACAGTTACTCTGGTGGGACAGTTACTGTTAGCCCCCTTTAGGTCTAGGGTACCCCCCTAACCCCCCTAATAAAGTTTTAACCCCTTGATCACCCCCTGTCACCAGTGTCACTAAGCGATCATTTTTCTGATCGCTGTATTAGTGTCGCTGGTGACGCTAGTTAGTGAGCTAAATATTTAGGTTCGCCGTCAGCGTTTTATAGCGTCAGGGACCCCCATATACTACCTAATAAAGGTTTTAACCCCTTGATTGCCCCCTAGTTAACCCTTTCACCACTGATCACCGTATAACTGTTACGGGTGATGCTGGTTAGTTCGTTTATTTTTTATAGTGTCAGGGCACTCGCCGTTTATTACCGAATAAGGTTTAGCCCCCTGATCGCCCGACGGTGATATGCGTCGCCCCAGGCAGCGTCAGATTAGTGCCAGTACCGCTAACACCCACGCAGCATACGCCTCCCTTAGTGGTATAGTATCTGAACGGATCAATATCTGATCCGATCAGATCTATACTAGCGTCCCCAGCAGTTTAGGGTTCCCAAAAACGCAGTGTCAGCAGGATCAGCCCAGATACCTGCTAGCACCTGCGTTTTGCCCCTCCGCCCGGCCCAGCCCAGCCCACCCAAGTGCAGTATCGATCGATCACTGTCACTTACAAAACACTAAACGCATAACTGCAGCATTCGCAGAGTCAAGCCTGATCCCTGCGATCCCTAACAGTTTTGTTTTGGTAGCGTTTTGGTGAACTGGCAAGCACCAGCGGCCTAGTACACCCCGGTCGTAGTCAAACCAGCACTGCAGTAACACTTGGTGACGTGGCGAGTCCCATAAGTGCAGTTCAAGCTGGTGAGGTGGCAAGCACAAGTAGTGTCCCGCTGCCACCAAAAAGACAAACACAGGCCCGTCGTGCCCATAGTGCCCTTCCTGCTGCATTCGCCAATCCTAATTGGGAACCCACCACTTCTGCAGCGCCCGTACTTCCCCCATTCACATCCCCAACCAAATGCAGTCGGCTGCATGAGAGCCATTTTCTTTATGTCCTCCCGAGTACCCCTACCCAACGAACCCCCCCAAAAAAGATGTTGTGTCTGCAGCAAGCGTGGATACAGGCGTGACACCCGCTATTATTGTCCCTCCTGTCCTGACAATCCTGGTCTTTGCATTGGTGAATGTTTTGAACGCTACCATGCACTAGTTGAGTATTAGTGTAGGGTACAGCATTCCACAGACTAGGCGCCATTTGACAGGGTCTCCCAAGATGCCATCGCATTTTGAGAGACCCGAACCTGGAACCAGTTACAGTTATAAAAGTTAGTTACAAAAAAAGTGTAAAAAAAAAAAAAAAAATAATATATATATATATATATATATATATATATATATATATATATATATATATATATATATATATATATATATATATATATATAAAATAAAAAATAATAGTTGTCGTTTTATTGTTCTCTCTCTCTCTATTCTCTCTATTGTTTTGCTCTTTTTTACTGTATTCTATTCTGCACTGTTTTATTGTTATTATGTTTTATCATGTTTGCTTTTCAGGTATGCAATTTTTGATACTTTACTGTTTACTGTGTTTTATTGTTAATCATTTTTTTGTCTTCAGGTACGCCATTCACGACTTTGAGTGGTTATACCAGAATGATGCCTACAGGTTTAGGTATCATCTTGGTATCATTCTTTTCAGCCAGCGGTCGGCTTTCATGTAAAAGCAATCCTAGTGGCTAATTAGCCTCTAAACTGCTTTTACAAGCCGTGGGAGGGAATGCCCCCCCTGCTTTTACAAGCCGTGGGAGGGAATGCCCCCCCCACCGTCTTCTGTGTTTTTCTCTGGCTCTCCTGTCTCAACAGGGAACCTGAGAATGCAGCCGGTGATTCAGCCAGCTGACCATAGAGCTGATCAGAGACCAGAGTGGCTCCAAACATCTCTATGGCCTAAGAAACCGGAAGCTACGAGCATTTCATGACTTAGATTTCGCCGGATGTAAACAGTGCCATTGGGAAATTGGGAAAGTATTTTATCACACCGATCTTGGTGTGGTCAGATGCTTTGAGGGCAGAGGAGAGATCTAGGGTCTAATAGACCCCAATTTTTTCAAAAAAGAGTACCTGTCACTACCTATTGCTATCATAGGGGATATTTACATTCCCCGAGATAACAATAAAAATGATTAAAAAAAAATGAAAGGAACAGTTTAAAAATAAGATAAAAAAGCAAAAAAAAATAAAGAAAAAAAAAAAAAAAAAAAGCACCCCTGTCGCCCCCTGCTCTCGCGCTAAGGCGAACGCAAGCGGCGGTCTGTTGTCAAACGTAAACAGCAATTGCACCATGCATGTGAGGCATCACCGCGAAGGTCAGATCGAGGGCAGTAATTTTTGCAGTAGACCTCCTCTGTAAATCTAAAGTGGTAACCTGTAAAGGCTTTTAAAGGCTTTTAAAAATGTATTTATTTTGTTGCCACTGCACGTTTGTGCGCAATTGTAAAGCATGTCATGTTTGGTATCCATGTACTCGGCCTAAGATCATCTTTTTTAATTCATCAAACATTTGGGCAATATAGTGTGTTTTAGTGCATTAAAATTTAAAAAAGTGTGTTTTTTCCCCAAAAAATGCGTTTGAAAAAACGCTGCGCAAATAATGTGTGAAAAAAAAATGAAACACTCACCATTTTATTCTGTAGGGCATTTGCTTTAAAAAAATATATAATGTTTGGGGGTTCAAAGTAATTTTCTTGCGAAAAAAATAACTTTTTCATGTAAACAAAAAGTGTCAGAAAGGGCTTTGTCTTCAAGTGGTTAGAAGAGTGGGTGATGTGTGACATAAGCTTCTAAATGTTGTGCATAAAATGCCAGGACAGTTCAAACCCCTCCCCAAATGACCCCATTTTGGAAAGTAGACACCCCAAGCTATTTGCTGAGAGGCATGTCGAGTCCATGGCATATTTTATATTGTGACACAAGTTGCGGGAAAGAGACAAATTTTATTTTTTTTGCACAAAGTTGTCACTAAATGATATATTGCTCAAACATGCCATGGGAATATGTAAAATTACACCCCAAAATACATTCTGCTGCTTCTCCTGAGTACGGGGATACCACATGTGTGAGACTTTTTGGGAGCCTAGCTGCGTACGGGACCCCGAAAACCAAGCACCGCCTTCAGGCTTTCTAAGGGCGTGAATTTTTGATTTCACTCTTCACTGCCTATCACAGATTCGGAGGCCATGGAATGCCCAGGTGGCACAAAACCCCCCCCAAATGACCCCAAGTAGACACTCCAAGCTATTCGCTGAGAGGTATAGTGAGTATTTTGCAGACCTCACTTTTTGTCACAAAGTTTTGAAAATTGAAAAAAGAAAAAAAAAAAAGTTTTTTCTTGTCTTTCTTCATTTTTAAAAACAAATGAGAGCTGCAAAATACTCACCATGCCTCTCAGCAAATAGCTTGGGGTGTCTACTTTCCAAAATGGGGTCATTTGGGGGGGGGGTTGTGCCACCTGGGCATTCCATGGCCTCCGAAACTGTGATAGGCAGTGAAGAGTGAAATCAAAAATTTACACCCTTAGAAATCCTGAAGGCGGTGATTGGTTTTCGGGGCCCCGTACGTGGCTAGGCTCCCAAAAAGTCCCACACATGTGGTATCCCCATACTCAGGAGAAGTAGATAAATGTATTTTGGGGTGCAATTCCACATATGCCCATGGCCTGTGTGAGCAATATATCATTTAGTGACAACTTTGTGCAAAAAAAAAAAAATGTGTCACTTTCCCGCAACTTGTGCCAAAATATAAAATATTCCATGGACTCAACATGCCTCTCAGCAAATAGCTTGGGGTGTCTACTTTCCAAAATGGGGTCATTTGGGGGGGTTTTATGCCACCTGGGCATTCCATGGCCTCTGAAACTGTGATGGGCAGTGAAGAGTGAAATCAAAAATTTACACCCTTAGAAATCCTGAAGGCGGTGATTGGTTTTCGGGGCCCCATACGCGGCTAGGCTCCCAAAAAGTCCCACACATGTGGTATCCCCATACTCAGGAGAAGCAGCTGAATGTATTTTCGGGTGCAATTCCACATAGGCCCATGGCCTGTGTGAGCAATATATCATTTAGTGACAACTTTTTGTAAATATTTTTTTTTTGTCATTATTCAATCACTTGGGACAAAAAAAATAAATATTCAATGGGTTCAACATGCCTCTCAGCAATTTCCTTGGGGTGTCTACTTTCCAAAATGGGGTCTTTTGGGGGGGTTTTGTACTGCCCTGCCATTTGTCCCTCATTTTGGTCTGATCTATATAGTTGTATATAAAATGTACATTTTTATCTTTCAAAAAGTTTTTCCCAGTGCTAAACCTTTCATTCAATTTCTAAATTGCTGCATTTGTAAATTCCAAAAGCCAATATAAAGGAATAGTAGTGGTAAAAAAAAAGGCACTTGTGGGTTTAACTAATATTTTTTTGTATAATTCTCCTTTAAGGGGCGTGTCAGGGGGGGTGTCCTACACTTATATACTTTTGCTAATAGGTGTCCATCAATCCTATCTCAAAAAATTGGGAAGTATGTCATTGTCCTGCTGCAGGCCACTATTCGGGTGATATAACTCCGGTCCCACACCACCTGTTGTGTTACACTACGTGATTTATAATGCTCTGTGTCTTTAAGATTTGTTCCCTCTGTCTATCTGAACTCTTTCTCTCATCGTAGTTCTGTATATTCTCCTCCCCTTCCTCTCTCTTATTTATTGTGCACAGTATACCTCATTGGGGTCATTTGGGGGGGTTTGTACTGCCCTGCCATTTTAGCACCTCAAGAAATGACATAGGCAGTCATAAACTAAAAGCTGTGTAAATTCCAGAAAATGTACCCTAGTTTGTAGACGCTATAACTTTTGCGCAAACCAATAAATATACGCTTATTGACTTTTTTTTACCAAAGACATGTGGCCGAATACATTTTGGCCTAAATGTATGACTAAGATTGAGTTAATTGGATTTTTTTTATAACAAAAAGTAGAAAATATCATTTTTTTTCAAAATTTTCGGTCTTTTTCCGTTTATAGCGCAAAAAATAAAAACCGCAGAGGTGATCAAATACCATCAAAAGAAAGCTCTATTTGTGGGAAGAAAAGGACGCAAATTTCGTTTGGGTACAGAATTGCATGACCGCGCAATTAGCAGTTAAATTGACGCAGTGCCAAATTGGAAAAAGACCTCTGGTCCTTAGGCAGCATAGTGGTCCGGGGCTCAAGTGGTTAATATGTGTGTCCTAGTTTGTGTTCTAACTGAAGGGGGAGGGGATTGTGCAGGGAAACTAACAGATCGTTGTTCATACTCTGTATGAACAGACGATCTGTCAGTTCTCTGCTCAGGGAACCGGAAACTGTGTGTTTACACACACAGCTCCTGGTTCTCCATGTGCCCCGAGTGATCATGGGAGCCCGGTGGTGATCGAGGTGGCCGGGCACTCGCATCGGCTCGGGGGGCGAGCATGCCCCCTAGTGGCCGTCTATGTTACCGACGTAACATAATGTCAGCAAGCGGTTAACTGACAAAGGATTTGTATTTCCGTCCATCCAGTCCTGAGAATTGCACAGCTTTGTTATAGATAGTTGGTAAGGTCGAATAAAGACACCAATCCATCCAGTTCAACCTATGTGGCTGTTTATGTCACTACCATTTCCCATATCCCTGTATATTGTGTTCGCTAAGATGTCCATCTAATGCCGGGTACACACAATTGGATTTTCCAACAACAAATGTTGGATGCGAGCTTATTGGCAGAAAGTCCAACCATGTGTACACTCTATCGAACATTTGTTGTCGGACTTTCCACCAGCAAATGTTGGCTAGCAGGTTCTCAAATTTTCCGCCAACAAATTTTTGTTGTCGGACTTTCCGATCGTGTGTACACAAGTCTGTCGGACAAAAGTCCATGCATGCTCAGAAGCAGAAGAGGTCGGTCTTGTAAACTAGCGTTGTTAATTAACATTCGCGACGTGGCAAATTATGAAATCTGGAAATGCAGCGCACAATTCTCTTCTTCTTTAATGGGATAATAATGAAGCTGCTTTGCTGGTGATACTGATGGAGTTGTTGCAAATTAATTTTCAAAGGCTTTTTTTCAAGTGATATCAAGAATAATAATAATAGCGCTAAATGAAAAACGCAAAAATAAAAGCACAAATCAACACTCACCAAACTTCTACTAACACAAAATTAGCAGAAGGAGCCCAAAGGGTAGCGCTAAAGAGCTTTAAAACCTCATAGTACGTCACTACATTCGTAATTGTTGGCCAACATTTGTGTGACTGTGTGTATGCAAAACAAGTTGGAGCCGACAACCTTTGAACAAAATTCCACAGTTTTGTTGTTGGAAAGTCTGATCGTGTGTACGGGGCATAAGAGTTTATTTAAACTGTTGAAGCTTCTTGCTGACACCACTGATTGTGGGAAGTTCCACCCCTTTGTGCTCCAATAGTCACCTGTACAGAAGATCCAGCATTGCAGAGCTCCCAACTGTCCCTGATTGGAACAAAGTCCCTCTTTCCTCCCCATTTGTCCCTCATTTTGGTCTGATCTATATAGTTGTATATATAATGTACATTTTTATCTTTCAAAAAATTTTTCCCAGTGCTAAACCTTTCATTCAATTTCTAAATTGCTGCATTTGTAAATTCCAAAAGCCAATATAAAGGAATAGTAGTGGTAAAAAAAAGGCACTTGTGGGTTTAACTAATATTTTTTTGTATAATTCTCCTTTAAGGGGCGTGTCAGGGGGTGTGTCCTACACTTATATACTTTTGCTAATAGGTGTCCATCACTCCCATCTCAAAAATTTGGGCAGTATGTCATTGTCCTGCTGCAGGCCACTATTCGGGTGATATAACTCCGGTCCCACACCACCTGTTGTGTTACACTACGTGATTTATAATGCTCTGTGTCTTTAAGATCTGTTCCCTCTGTCTATCTGAACTCTTTCTCTCACCGTAGTTTATTCTCCTCCCCTTCCTCTCTCTTATTCATTGTGCACAGTATACCTCATTGCTGTAACATCTTTACATGTGGCTTACAACTGCAACGTTTTTCTATCTATGAAAATCCATCATTAAACGGAACATTCGAGAGGATTCATCGTCTGTCTTTCCATACAGTGAGTTATTCATTGAGTTAAGCTGCCTGAATTGATGCAAGGGATAGATAGATCACCAGGTCATGTAAGCTCTATGTGAAGCTGAAGATAACATTTATTGCCTTGTAGTTGAGTCAGAACAGTAGAAAAACGGAGTTTCACAGCCTAATTGCAAGATTTCTGCATACAGTACTGTTACAGACAAGATTTACTGCCCTCATTGCAAGAAAGAATGAGACAGCAGCACATGGAATCTTCATAACCTGAGACCAGGCTGCAGGGTGTCATATTACAACACACAGATCCTGCCTGCTTATCACTGAGACATTCTCTGCCTGCGTCAGCCATGAGTCACCACAGCTCTCAATGTGAATATACAGCCACTCCAACACAAGACACTGAGCCAACTGACTTACCCAAACGCTCAGTCAAACCCACCTGGAAAGTGATGGAGAATTATGAAGCCTTAAGAACTGAATTGTTTAATAGCTTGAAGCTATTTTGGGACACGATTGCCTTTGAATCAAATACAGTGTCTGTTGAAGGTGAATTACTGACACTACAGGGCGCCATTAAACAACTCTCTATCTCTTATGAGCTCTATCAGCTTACTAGTGACAAGTTCATTAATGTCTTACAAAATATGAACACAGAACTTTCACTCGAGGAATTAAAGAATTTCAAGGCTCTTAATCTGGAAAGAGACAGTTTTATCCAGCAAACCAAATTAAAGGCAGAAGCAAAGATAGAGCTGATACAGGACACTACATCTCACAGATCTGTTTCCACCAGACATTCTAAAAGGTCATCTAGAAGTCATAGTTCAAGATACTCAACACTCAGTGAGCGACTTATTAATGCCCGCGCCGAAGTGGAATCCAGCAAGGTGCAGGTCGCATACGCAGAAAAGACAGCACGTCAAAGAGCAACGATAGAAATCTTGAATGAACAGTGTAAACATGATGCAGCTATGGCAAAGCTAAGGGTCCTAGAGCAAGCTATCAGTGCGGACAAAGGTGCAAGTGAGAAAGACAGCATCAACCTAAACATAGCAGATATGGAAGATCCCCTCAAACGCACTAAAGACTATGTCCTAAGCCACTGCAGTGTACACTCCATTGTCTCCAATGCTCCTGACAACATAGAAACTCGTTCACAGCTTCAAGTGAAAGAGGTTCCAGCAACTTCCCGTTCGCAAAATCACTCCAATGCATTTCCTGCCTGCCTACCTAACCTTCCTTCTTATGTCACAGAGCATCGGGTGCAAGCAAGTCATCAATTTCCAGTCATCGGTACAGCATTGAATCAACGTACCATTGGAACAACCGACTTCAAGCAAGCAACTCACCTGAACGCATCTGCTGCACCATATTTACCTGTGTCCTTTAACAATAATGTCAAAGATAGTGCAATCAGCACCATTCAGCCAACAACATCTCACATAAAGACAGAGACAACTGAGACAGCAGAGTTCGTGAGGTACATACTTCGCAGAGAGCTCACAAAGACTGGTCTTACAAGTTTTGATGACCAACCTGAGAACTACAGAAGTTGGAAATGTGCTTTCAGAACTGCAATCAGCGATCTTGGCATTACAGCGGCTCAAGAATTGGATCTGCTGATTAAATGGCTTGGTCCTCTATCTGCTGCACGTGTTAAGCCATTAAGATCAGTTTTCATGGACAATCCTACAGCAGGCCTTACAGCTGCATGGGAGTGACTAGAGCAAAGTTATGGCAGTCCAGAAGCTATAGAAAATGCCTTGTTCATGCGCCTGGAAACTTTCCCAAAGATATTTGGTAAGGACAACAAGGAGTTCCAGAGACTGAGTGACCTTCTCCTTGAGCTTCAGCTAGCCAAGGCAGACCCAAAACTACCCGGACTCAGTTACCTTGACACTGCAAGAGGGGTAAACCCAATCGTCTCCAAGCTCCAGTATGGTTTACAAGAGAAATGGTCTGCACTAGGATCATCATACAAAAAAGATAACAAGGTTTCCTTCCCTCCATTCTCTTTCTTCTGCAACTTCATCAGGAGAATCGCAGAGACCAAGAATGATCCAAGTTTTTCCTACGGGGAGTACAGTCTCTTCTCACCATTTCCTAAGAGTACCAGTCTTCAGGGCAACTATAGAAGCCGTAGAGGCCCAGTATCCGTGAAAAAGACTGACATCCTTCCCACTCCTACCACAGTTGTTGCCACGGACAGACAGAGTAGGAAGATTGAAAACCCTAACAGAGAGTGTCCCATTCACAAGAAGCCACACCCCCTCAAAAAATGTATCGGCTTTAGGAAAAAGCCTCTTGAAGAGCGTAAGGAGCTTTTAAAGACATTTAGGGTATGTTTCAGGTGCTGTGCTTCTACCGAACATTTTGCAAGGGACTGTAATGTATCCATCAAGTGCATAGAGTGTGGCTCCGAAGAGCATGTGCAAGCCCTACATCCGCTTGAGCCCAGCTCTGCACAACCTGCTAACTCTCCTCCCAGGTTAACGCATGGCGGGGAGAATACAGACCAAGTGCCTAATTCTACCATTATTTCTTCATCCTGCACTGAAGTTTGTGGAGAAGACCGCTGCGATAAGTCCTGTGCTAAAATATGCTTGGTGAACATATACCACAAGGACCAACCAGAAAAGACTCTAAAAGCCTATGCTATCTTAGACGATCAGAGCAATAGATCGCTTGCAAAATCAGAACTGTTTAACCTATTTGAAATAAAAGGCGAAGCTCATCCTTACACCTTGGGTACCTGTAGTGGAACTACAGAGGTTTCTGGAAGAAGGGCTCATGGACTCATGGTATCTTCTCTCAAAAGTAACTTGCAATTACCTCTACCTACACTTGTCGAGTGCAATCAGATACTCAGATAACAGGGAAGAAATCCCTACTCCAGCTGCTGCTTTCTATCACCCTCACCTGAAGGTAATAGCAAATGAGATACCGCCGCTTGACAAAGATGCTCAGATCCTTCTTCTGTTAGGAAGAGACATTCTAAGAGTTCACAAGGTACACAGACAAGTCAGTGGACCCCCAGATGCCCCATTTGCTCAGCGCATGGATCTAGGGTGGGTCACCATAGGCAACGTCTGTATAGGCAAAATGAAGAGACCTACCAACATTTCGTCATTCAAGACAAATGTTCTGCCAAATGGCCGAAACACTTACTTGAGCCATGCCCACGTCACTACTGGGTGAAAGAGAAGATAGCCAGCCATGGATGGCAACATGTATCTCAGGTAACACAAGCCCTTTCTCGTGCCACAATGACGACTTTGGCTCTACAGTGTTTAATACAACCAGTGAAGATGACATACTGGCTCCTTCAATGGAAGACAAAGAATTCATCAAGGTAATGGACAATGAGTTCTTTCAAGACGACTCCAATAACTGGGTAGCACCCTTACCTTTTCGTCTCCCAAGAGAGAGACTGCCCAACAACTTGCAACAGGCCATCAGTATATTCTCCTCCTTAAAACGAAACTTAAGCAGGAAACCAGAGATGCAAAGACACTTTGTGGACTTTATGCAAAATATAATTGACAGTGATCATGCAGAGCCTGCACCCCCACTAAAGGAGGGAGAAGAATGCTGGTACCTTCCATCCTTTGGCGTGTATCACCCACGTAAACCAGACCAAATCAGAGTTGTCTTTGATTCCAGTGCTCAGCATGAAGGTGTTTCTCTTAACAACATGCTCCTTACAGGGCCTAACTTGAACAACAGTCTAATAGGAGTCTTGATTCGCTTCAGACAAGAACCTGTAGCAGTTATGGCAGACATTCAACAGATGTTTCACTGCTTCATTGTCAGAGAAGACAACAGAAACTTCCTCAGGTTTCTATGGCACAAAGACAATGACATCCACAAGGAAGTTATAGACTTTCGAATGAAGGTACATGTCTTTGGTAACAGTCCTTCTCCTGCAGTGGCAACTTATGGGCTAAGGAGAACAGCTCAGACTGGAGAACAAGAATATGGATCTGATGCTCGTCAGTTTGTTGAAAGAAACTTCTACGTTGATGACGCACTCAAGTCTTTTCCAACCGCTAAAGAAGCGATTGATCTCCTCACCAGAACAAAGGAGATGCTGGCTACAGCAAACCTTAGACTGCACAAGATTATATCCAACAGCCAGGAACTTATGAATGCCTTTCACTCTGAGGACTATGCCACCAGTCTAAAAAACCTTGATTTGGGTACAGATGTGCCTCCTGTACAGCGAAGTCTGGGTTTGTTGTGGAACATCGAACAAGACACATTCACCTTCCAAGTGTCAACTTGTGACAAACCCTTCACTAAGAGAGGAGTCCTGTCGGTGGTGAATAGCATCTATGACCCACTCGGTTTCCTTGCTCCAGTTACTATTCAAGGTAAGATTCTGCTAAGACAGTTATCTACTGAGAACATAGACTGGGATACTCCCTTACCTAGTGAGAATCAACACAAGTGGGAAAGGTGGAGACATTCTTTGAAGTCACTAGGAAAACTTCAGATTTCCCGTTGCTATGTTCCAGGTTCTATTTCAACTGTTTACCGGAGGGAAATTCATATTTTCTCTGATGCATCAGTTGAAGCTATTGCTACTGTAGCCTATTTGAAGATCTCTGAAATGAATGGGGAATCACACTGTAGTTTTGTCCTAGGCAAGGCAAAACTCACTCCCAAACCTGCACATACCATACCAAGACTTGAACTTTGTGCAGCCGTGTTAGCAGTAGAAATTGCCGAAGTCATACGAAGTGAAATGGACACTAGAATTGATTCTTTCACCTTCTATACAGACAGTAAGGTAGTACTTGGTTACATATACAACCAAACAAAACAGTTTCATGTGTACGTCAGCAACAGGGTTGAACGTATTAAAAGATTCTCCCTACCAAGTCAATGGCATTACGTTCCCACTGAACTCAATCCAGCTGACTGTGGGACCAGAGCCGTGTCATCTGATGTTCTTCAGGACAGCTTATGGCTGTCACCTCCAAGGTTTTTGTGTGAGGACTCCTACTCACCCCCTACTGACAACACCTATGGGTTAGTAAGTCCTGAAGATGATAAGGAAATAAGAACTGTGAACATCTCACTCCACACTTCTGTAAATACAAAACAGAAGCTGTGGTCACACCGCTTTGAGCATTTTTCCACCTGGTCATCTGCTGTAAGAGCCATCACTCGCCTAATTCATATTGCTCGCAGCTTTAGGAAGAACCCTGCGGCAGAGTGTCGTGGTTGGCACAGCTGTTCTGGACACTTTACAGCAGCAGATATTTCACACGCAGAAGAGGTAATAATCCGTTGTGTTCAACAAGAGGTGTATCAGGAGGAATTCGAGAGAATCAGAAATGGAACTGAATTGTCTAAAAACAGTTCTCTCTTCAATCTAAATCCTGTAGTTGACGCCAATCAGCTGCTGAGAGTTGGTGGCCGTATAACTAAATCCGACTTATGCAGCAAAGAAAAGAATCCAATAATCATACCAGGTCAACATCATGTTACTACCCTTCTGGTTCGTCATCATCATGAACTGGTACATTATCAAGGACGTCAGTTTACAGAAGGTGCCATCAGGTCAGCTGGCTTGTGGATTATTGGTATGAAAAGGTGTGTCTCCTCCTTGCTTTTCAGGTGCGTCAAGTGCCACAAGTTAAGAGGAAAACATCAACAGCAACAAATGGCAAGTCTTCCAGCTGATCGCCTAAGTACAGATCCACCCTTCACCTATGTTGGAGTAGATGTTTTCGGCCCATGGTCCGTCATCACTCGGAGAACTCGTGGTGGTGCTGCCAATAGTAAAAGGTGGGCTGTATTGTTTACCTGTCTCAGCATCCGAGCAATACACATAGAAGTAATCGAGTCTATGGATTCTTCTTCCTTCATCTGTGCTCTACGAAGATTCTTTTCTATCAGAGGACCAGTTAAGCAGCTGAGATTTGACTGTGGTACCAACTTCGTTGGAGCATGTAAAGAGCTACAATTGGACAATTTCCTGGCCAATAATGGATGTACTTGGTTGTTTAATCCTCCACATTCTTCACATATGGGAGGATCTTGGGAACGAATGATTGGAGTAGCACGAAGAATTCTCGACTCCATGTTGCAGACTTACAAGTCTTTACCACTCACCCATGATACTTTGTCTACCTTTCTCGCTGAAGTGTGTGCTATAGTGAACGCAAGACCTTTAGTGCCGGTATCTTCAGATCCTGATGCTCCAGTGATCCTTACTCCAGCTTCGCTCCTTACTCAAAAGATTGGGACTGCTGTAATGTCTTCAAGTGAGATTGAACCCAAGGATATTTACAGGCGTCAATGGAAGCAGGTGCAGCATCTCGCCAATGTGTTTTGGCATCGCTGGAGGAAGGAGTATCTTCATCACCTTCAAGGTCGTAACAAATGGCAAACATCTAAGCCTAATCTTAAGGTTGGAGATCTCATCCTTCTAAAAGACAAGGAAGTTTATCGTAATGAGTGGCCCATGGGTCTTATTACTAAAGTTATGCCCAGTGACAATAACAAGGTCCGGAAGGTAGAAGTCAAAGTAACCAAAGGAGGATCGACGCAAACCTTTACTTGGCCAATTACAGAGTTAGTACTCCTTTTGCCAGGTGAGTGATTTATACAAGGACTAGCCATGCTGTTGGCATGGCAGGGAGTACATTGCTGCTATCTACAGGTTCTACCTTGAACTTTGGAACTCTTTGAAGATGTCATACGTCGGACTACATGTTCTTCAATCCTGTTGGACTTATGTTTATACTTGCTTGTTGCATGTTTTTCATTACAGGTTCCAGGACATTTAACAGTATTGGACTTATTGAATATATATATAATTGTTTATGGTTATGAAATCTAAAGATTTCAGATGGGGAGTGTTGTGTTACACTACGTGATTTATAATGCTCTGTGTCTTTAAGATTTGTTCCCTCTGTCTATCTGAACTCTTTCTCTCATCATAGTTCTGTATATTCTCCTTCAGGGCTGTGTTTAGGGCGGCACTTTGCAGGGGGCGGCAAAAAAAGCCGCCCCCCGCATGAGAGAAAGTCCCCCACCCGATTCCCAGCTCCCGCGGCCGCCCCCTGCACACATGCAGCCCACGGCGGCCGCCTTGCTGTAGCGGCTGCCGTGGGCTGCATGTGTGCGGGGGCGGGCGCGGGAGCCGGGAATCAGGAAGACGGGTGGGGGGACTTTCTCTCATGCGGGGGGCGGCGTGTGACTCACGCCCCCATAAGCGGCTGATGACTGGCGGAGGTGGAGCCTTATGCTACCCTCCTCCACACTGCTTGACCCTTCTCCTCGGCACAGCAGGTAAAGTTATTGAAAAAAATTATGAGAGTTTTATGGGAACAGTGTTGGCATTTGATGGCACAGTGGCTACAATTGATGGGGCACAGTGACACGTTTGATGGGGCACAATGGCTGTGTTTAAAGGCACAGTGGCTGCAATTGATGGGGCACAGTGACAGCGTTTGATGGGGCACAATGGCTGCGTTTAAAGGCACAGTGGCTGCAAATGATGGGGTACAGTGACAGCGTTTGATGGGGCACAATGGCTGCGTTTAAAGGCACAGTGGCTGCAAATGATGGGGCACAGTGACAGCGTTTGATGGGGCACAATGGCTGCGTTTAAAGGCACAGTGGCTGCAATTGATGGGGCACAGTGACAGCGTTTGATGGGGCACAATGGCTGCGTTTAAAGGCACAGTGGCTGCAAATGATGGGGCACAGTGACAGCGTTTGATGGGGCACAATGGCTGCGTTTAAAGGCACAGTGGCTGCAAATGATGGGGCACAGTGACAGCGTTTGATGGGGCACAATGGCTACGTTTAAAGGCACAGTGGCTGCAAATGATGGGCACAGTGACAGCGTTTGATGGGGCACAATGGCTGCATTTAAAGGCACAGTGGCTGCAATTGATGGGGCACAGTGACAGCATTTGATGGGGCACAATGGCTGCATTTGATGGCACAGTGGCTGCAAATGATGGGCACAGTGGCTGCATTTGGTGGGCACAGTGGCTGCATTTGGTGGGCACAGTGGCTGCGTTTGGTGGGCACAGTGGCTGCAATTGATGGGCACAGTGGCTGTGTTTGGTGGGCACAGTGGCTGCGTTTGATGGCACAGTGGCTGCGTTTGATGGCACAGTGGCTGCAATTGATGGGCACAGCGGCTGCGTTTGGTGGGACACAGTGGCTGCAATTGATGGGCACAGTGGCTGCGTTTGATGGGGCACAGTGTCTGCGTTTGGTGGGCACAGTGGCTGCAATTGATGGGCACAGTGGTTGCGTTTGGTGGGCACAGTGGCTGCATTTGGTGGGCACAGTGGCTGCATTTGATGGAACAGTGGCTGCATTTGATGGGGCACAGTGAGGCTGCAATTGATGTCTTTTTTTCTGAATTTCTTAGTTTGTTTGCACCCCCCCAAAAATTTTGAGCACCAGCCGCCACTGGCATGTGCAAAGTGCTCCATGCATGCTAAAATCAATGCAAACCCTTTAAACAGTCCACATTTAGTTGCAGTCTCCAGGGAGTGGGGAAGGGTACCTGTTCCCCCCTCCCCCCTGAAAGGTGCCAAATGAGCCTAAAGAGGAAGGGGTGTGGTTTACAGATGATAGGGCGGGTCTTAAACAGGAAGGGGTGTGGCCTCGGCAGCAAGGGGTGGGTCGTATTTAAATTAGGGGGGTGCATGAGTTTAGTCAGGCCTAGGGCAGCACAAAACCTAAATACACCACTGTTCTCCTCCCCTTCCTCTCTCTTATTCATTGTGCACAGTATACCTCATTGCTGTAACATCTTACATGTGGCTTACAACTGCAACATTTTTCTATCTATGAATATCCATCATTAAACGGAACATTCGAGAAGATTCATCGTCTGTCTTTCCATACAGAGAGTTATTCATTGAGTTAAGCTGTCTGAATTGATGCAAGGGATAAATAGATCACCAGGTCATGTAAGCTCTATGTGAAGCTGAAGATAACATTTATAGCCTTGTAGTTGAGTCAGAACACCACCATTTTGGTCCTCTTCGACTGGCTGCCTCTTCTGGGCTCAGACATCCAGCTGCTGATGAAGTGTGGGTTCAATCTCCTAACTTCCCTCCAGCCATGGTCTGTCCCTGGTCCTGAAGCCTCCTGGGGGATGTGACATGAGTATTCTAGGAGGCGGCAGGACCAAGGACATGTTGTTGTGGCCTAGGCCAGGACAGCAGTTGGGGGGGCTTGATGAAAAATAAGTAATAAATTCATAAAAATTATAAAATTCATTTAAAATAATGACAGCATAATTGTCTCTACAATTGACCTCCTTTGACCTGCATGTGACCGGCTCCAAGCTGGTTTTGAATCCCATAGACTTGCATGAAAAAGGTAAAACCTGTTTGAAGTGAACACATGCCCACTAAACACACTCTAAATGTGCCAGTATAAGTGTGTGTCTGGGTATAACAGAATATAGATATAATACAGTATATACTATTCTATGAAGTCAATTGTGCTTGCAAACATAAAAGGTAGTGAATATAAATGACATGCTAATACAACACAGGAATAGTTGGATCTCTTCTCATGGGCGGTCCCAAACCCTAAAGATAAACTTTGTTCTGTCATGTATAATATATAGGGACACATGTCCATCTTTGAAACCCTTCCAGCACATTGTCTGGATATGGCATAATATAAATAATATTTTTTATATTTAAAGCGGTAGTAAATTCCTTGAAGAAATAAAAAGTGGGCCCCAGGTGGTTTAACCACTTCCTAACCGCGTCATCGCCGAAAGACAGCTCTCTAGTTCCATCCATGGATTCCCTCCCAGAACCATGGCCCTCACACACACCCTGGGGCACACATCCAGCCAATTACAGATCATCACAGTGACCCTTTACCACATGATCATCTGTGTCCAATCACAGCTGATCACAGTGTAAACAGAATTCCAGTTATCAGCATTCTCTCCTCACTCCCTGTCACAGCGTGAGGAGAGGAGAGATGATAACTGGCATTCCTGAATGGAGACATGTACACAGATCATCAGGACACTAATCATTAGTGCCATGATTATCAGTGCAGCTCCATCAGTGCCAATCAGTGCCATCGATGCTGCCCATTAGTGCTCCTCACCAATGCTCATTAGTGCTGCCCATCAGTGCCACCTATCAGTGCCCATCAGTGCAGCCTGTCAGTGCCTTTCAGTGTCCATCAATGCAGCTTGTCAGTGCCAATCAGTGCAGCCTATCAGTGCCTATCAGTGTCTATCAATGCAGCCTGTCAGTGTCCATCAATGCAGCCTGTCAGTGCCTGTCAGTGTCCATCAATGCAGCCTGTCAGTGCCCATCAGTGCAGCCTGTCAGTGCCCATCAGAGCAGCCTGTCAGTGCCTGTCAGTGTCCATCAATGCAGCCTGTCAGTGCCCATCAGTGCACCCTGTTAGTGCCCGTCAGTGTCCATCAATGCAGCATATCAGTGCCCATTAGTGCAGCCTATCAGTGCCCATCAGTGCTGCCTATCAGTGCCCATCAGTGCTACCTATCAGTGCCCATCAGTGCTACCTATCAGTGCTCATCAGTGCTACCTATCAGTGCCCATCAGTGCAGCCTATCAGTGCTACCTATCAGTGCCCATCAGTGCAGCCTATCAGTGCCCATAAGTGCAGTCTATCAGTGCCCATCAGTGCTGCCTATCAGTGCCCATCAGTGCAGCCTATCAGTGCCCATCAGTGCAGCCTATCAGTGCCCATCAGTCCTGCCTATCAGTGAAGGAGAAAAAAGGACTTATTTGCAAAATTGCAAAAAAAAAAAGAAAAAACATTTTTGTTAATTTTCCGTGTTATTTCATGTGTTTAGTAGAAAATAAAAAACCCTGCGGTGATTAGGCACTTCAGCCACGGAAGGATTTACCCCCTTCTTGACCAGAGCACTTTTTGCAATTCGGCACTGCGTCACTTTCACTGACAATTGACGTCCTTTTTTCCCCACAATTAGAGCTTTCTTTTGATGGTATTTGATCACTTCTGTGATTTTTATTTTTTGCGCTATAAACAAAATAAGAGCGACAATTTTGAAAAAAACGCATTATTTTTTACATTTTGCTATAATAAATATCCCCCAAAAATATATATAAAAAAAATTTCCTCAGTTTAGGCCGATACGTATTCTTCTACGTATTTTTGGTAAAAAAAATTGCAATAAGCGTTTATTGATTTGTTTGCGCAAAAGTTATAGCGTTTACAAAATAGGGGATAGTTTTATGGCATTTTTATTAATATTTTTTTACTAGTACTGGCGGCGATCAGCGATTTTTATCATGACTGTGACATTATGGCGGACATGTCGGACATTTTTGACACATTTTTGGGACCATTCTCATTTATACAGCGATCATTGCTATACAAATGCATTGATTCCTGTGTAAATGACACTGGCAGTGAAGGGGTTACCCACTAGGGGGCGGGGATTGGTTAAATCAGTATTAGGGAGGTGTTTCTAATTGTAAGGGGGATGGGCTAGCTGTGGCACTTCACTGATCTCTGCTCCCGATGACAGGGAGAAGAGATCAGTGTCCTGTCACTAGGCAGAACGGGGAAAATGATTGTTTACATCAGTATCTCCCTGTTCGTCCTCTCCGTGAGGTGATCACGGGTATCCCCACGGCGATCGAGTCTGCAGGACCCGCGACCCGACTCACGGAGCTTGTGGCAGGCGCGTGTGCACACAGCGGCAAAATCAAAGTAACGTACGGGTACGTTACTTTGCGCAGCCGTGCCATTCTGCCGACGTATATATACAGGAGCCGGCCGGGAAGTGGTTAAATACCACCAAAAGAAAGCTCTGTCTGTCTCAAAAAAATCACATTTTTTATTTGGGTAAAGTGTTGCATGACTGCGCAATTAGAAGGGCAACAGGGCTGAAAGCTAAAAATTGGCCTGGCCAGGAAATGGGTGAATGTTCCCAGTAAGCAAGTGGTTAAGCCATAATGTGCTAGTATGCACCACTTACTAGCACATCATAGAAGAGTTATTGTTAAAATGAAGCTCTCCAGTGACACGCTGTCACCACTGACAGGGCTTTTATCTTCAGCTGGTCTTCCTTCTTAATTTGTGGGCCCCAGACGTTTGAATGGGTGGGCCATGATGATGTCACTCCTGTGCAAGCGCATGAGAGTCACAGCCATAGCACAGTGTTCTGAATTGATGACATACTCGGTGTGCTGTCAGATCAGAGTGCAGTGTGCATGCACGGCAATGTCACCAGCTTCTTCCAGTGTGAAGATCTCCTAAATACTGTGCCAGGACAAGGTCATCTAAAGCCCAGGGTGAACAACATGCCATAATGTGCACCCCTAAGATGTATGATCATTATGTGTTGGCAAAAATCCCCTCCCCTCACAAAAGTGGGCACTAATCTGCATGCTTACCCCCAAACATAAATCCCCCCTCCCAAGACAAATCTGCCCTCCTGCTGAAATTCCCCCTTCCAGAACAAATCTTTGCCCTCCTCACTACCCCTTCCCAGCTCAAATCCTCCCTCTCCCCAAATCACCCCCCCACACAAATCCCCCTAAAATAATTCCTTCTAACACAAATCCTCTATCCCTTCAAGTACACATCCTCTTTCCTCTACTCCTAATCCTTCCCTCCCAGCACACATTTCCCCCTGCCCCCCTTTCTAGCACAAGTATCCCCCTAAATTTCCCCTCACAACACAAATCCCCCCTAATCATCCCTATTACCCTATTAGCAGAGGCGGCTCTAGACTTTGTGAGGCCTTAGGCAAAACTTAGACATGAGGCCCCACTCACTCCCATAATGGGAAAAATAATTCAAGGGATGAAAATGAACTGTATTGGGAGTGTACAGTATAGGGGAGTGGACAGTACAGGGGGTAGGTAAGTGGGCATAATAAAGATATATTTTCCTCAAGCAGAGCTGCACAGGGAAGCTGCTCTCACAGATCCTACCTATTCTGGTAGGCTGTCACAAAGTGAGAAATAAAGGGGGATGGGTGGAGAAAGAAAGAAAGAAAAGAAAGAAAGAAAGAAAGAAAGAAAGAAAGAAAGAAAGAAAGAAAGAAAGAAAGAAAGAAAGAAAGGGGGATGGAGGAAGAAGGGAAGGAAGAGCATCCCCTACATCAGTGTACTCACTGGGAGGCAGGAGGGACTGCATGGATGGATGGATGGAGGGAATTGATGGATGGATGGATGGATGGATGGATGGATCCCCTTGTCCTTTTCTGTTTGCTGGGCTTCAGCTTGAATCTTCCCGCCCACACATCCCCTTCTCTGAGGCAGAGCAGAGAACACTGCCGAGGAGAGTGGGCGGGGCAGACACAGGAGGAGAGGGCGGGAGGAGGAGGAGCAGAAGCTCTCTTTCCTCTTCTGTCTGGCTGTGCAGGCAGAAGGGGGAGGTAGGAGATCTGTCAGAGCAGGGACTACTGAGCGGCTCTCCCTGTCTGTGATCCGGAGATGTAGGTGAGCTCCGATCACACGTCTCACTTGCAGCCCGTATCTCTCCCTGTAGCAGAGTGAGGAGACTCGGGACTGTGTGATGGCGGAGATCTCTGCTGCTGGAAGAGGCGGCTCTCTAATTAGGTAAACTAGCCCCCTGTGACTGCGAGGCCTGAGGCCGCCGCCTATTTCGCCTAATTAGAGAGCCGCCTCTGCCTATTAGCACAAGCCCCCCACCACCAAAAAACTTCCCCTCTTAGCACAAATCCTCTCTCCCCTCAACCATATCACATCTTCTAGCACAAATCCCCAATCCTAGCAAAAATCCTCCCAAATCACCACTCCTAACACACCCACCAAAATATCCCCTCCTAGGACAATGTTTGCCTCCTGCTGCCTGGGACCCCCCACCTCACATGATACCACAGTGCCCAGGGCAGCAGCCCCTCCTGCCCACCCCTTGTCCTGGCTCCGCCTAAACACCACAAGTTTAGGGGACATTCCCTGTACTTATTATAAGGCTTACCTGTAGGTACAAGTTCAAAAGCTGAGTTTCCTTCCACTTTAACACATTGTCTAGCAGTACAGGAGACCTGATTGGACAGGAAAAAAACATATTTTCCTTGCAGTCAGGCTGATTGGCTCCTATTTATGCTCCTCCCTCTCCCAGTCTGCTGTGCTGTGCAGAGAATACAGGAAGCTGATCAAATCAGATTCAGGGATCCCAGAGTTTAGATTTAACCTCTTCAGCCCCGGAAGATTAGGTTGCTCAAAGACCAGATCACTTTTTACAATTTGGCACTGCGCTACAACTGGTAATTGCACGGTCATGTAATGTTGTACCCAAACTAAATTTGCGTCCTTTTTCCCCACAAATAGAACTTTATTTTGATGGTATTTGATTAAAACTGAAATCACTAGCCGGGTGATCAGGGGGTTAAACCTTTATTTAGGTAATATACGGCGGGTGCCCTGATGCTATAAAAAAACTAACTAACCAGCGTCACCCGTGACACTAATACAGTGACAGGGTGTGATCAAAGGGTTAAACCTTTATTAGGAGGGGTTAGGAGGTCCCTAGACCTATCTGGGCCTACACTAAGTACCCTAACACTGATTTTTGTCACTAATGACACCGGTACAGTGATCAAAAAATATGAACACTGCACTGGGTGACACAGTGGCAGGGGGTGAAGGGGTTAACTGGGGGGGGTGATCGGTGGGTGACAAGTGTACCTACGTAAACTGGTGTCAGTGTAGTGTTGGTGCACTTACTGTGAGATGTCTTCTCTCCTCTCTCTGGAACAGAAAAGAGTTCCATGAGGAGAGATGACATAATTTCCCCTGCTGTGTTTACACTTACATAGACAGGGGAAGGATTTCATTCGCCAGGACCGATCACCAGGCCTAGGCCAGAAACCATTGGCCTGGGCTTGGGGATTGATCAGTTCTGAAGTGAATCCAATTGTTGCGCACGTGATGTATAGCTACGACACTTTGCACAGCCGGGCCAACCTTCTGCAGTACAATTGCGGCAGCTCGTCCGGAACTGGTTAAAGTGTATTTCTTCCCAAAAATTGCTTATAAAAAAGTTCTGCACAAAAACCGCGTGATATAAAAAAAAATTATATTGACAGCCATTTTATTCCATAGGGCCTCTGCAAAAAAAATATAATGTTTTGGGGTCCTAAGTCATTTTCCAGCATAAAATACTGATTTTTACTTGTAAACAAAGCGTGTCAGAAAAAGGTCGGGTCTTTCAGTAGAATCGGGCTGTAATGTCATTTGAATCATTTTGCTGCCGGAGCAACTCTTTTTTTGTTTTTGTACACACGTTTAAAAAATATTTAGGCCTTATTACTTAAAACCACTAAAACTCATATTTACCAAAAAGGAGAGACCCTGGAGAATAAAATGGTGGTAGTTTCAATTTATTATGTAACACATTATTAGCACAAACGGTTTATGAAGCACAACATTTCAGTGAAAAACACACTAAAGTTCATTTTAGGGCACAGAAATGCAATATGTTACCTGATTGTTGGTACAATATAAAAGATATACCGATAATATAATATAATATAAATGTTATATAATATAAAAGATGAGATTGTGCCGAGTAAATGGACACCCAATGGGGTTGATTTACTAAAACTGGAGAGTGCAAAAACTAGTGCAGCTCTGCATGGCAGCCAATCAGCATCAAACTGATCCATAATGTCAAGTCCTAAAACTGTAACAAACAACAAACATCCATACTGTAAATTTTCCATAGGCAATGCTTTACAATTCCCTCCAGGTCATCAGTTTAGAATTCACCATTATTAATGATCCGATAATGATTGCTCTCTCCGGTGTGTGTGGTGATATTTGTAGAACATCCCCGGCTTTTACAGAATGATTCTCTTTCTATGGTGTAGATCTGGTGACAGGGACACCTTACACCCATCACCCATCTACATAACACACAATGGAACATGTGATGAAAAAAATGCAAAAACATGCAGTAGATTCAGCAGTGGCGGCCCGTCCATTAGGGGCACAGGGGGCACCGCCCCCCTAATCCATGCGCCCGCCCCCTAATCTACATGCAGGGCACTGGACGCATGGATTTCAATGGTAGTTTGTTTGCTGCCTCCCAAAAAATAGACCACCAGCCGCCACTGAGATCCAGTAATACAGGAAGGTGAAGTCACGGAAATCTTCTCCTTTCCTGCAGACCTGGTCTTGGCCTTCTACACGGTATGAGCTGAAATTCTCTTTATCTAGAGGTGGAAGGATAATGTACCCCGGACTGCTGCACCAACTACTTGGGCAGTGAAGGCCAACCATCTACAGAGGTAAGTACTGGGGGTGGGGGATGGTGCAGGCTTCATTTTCTATTTTTTTATAATTGTATTTTTATTACATTTTTTAAAAGGTAATCAAGATGTAGAAACAAAGTCATATTAAAAGCAAAGATCACCACAAGTGCATCATCCCAATATACATAGAATGTGATGTTACAAATCACGTAATGCAGTATCAGAATTCACAAGGGGAATATTAGCAATTAAATGGTATAGAAAGTCCAAATATAAAAGGAGTGTAGAAATACAAGAAGCACACCAGGGATGTATATTCTAGCAGGGCATTGAAATGGTTAATGTGAAAAAGAACAAGATGGCGGGGGCAGGGAACCTAAGAGGAAGACCATATTCAGACCGGTCCCAAACCTACCTTATTAAATTACAAGAGAGTATCGCCTACAGTGGCAGTAAGGTGTCCTTCCTGGGTTCCCTGAAAGAGTTCAGTAAAGGTGGAAGCGGGAGGGGAGACCCCCTTCCCCTGCCTGTAAAAGTAATCCAGCGACTCTATAACCACTTGGATTACTTTTACAATGTGCAAAATCGTTGGCTAGAAAAAATGATATTGCAGGTGCAACAATGACTGAGATATCACCCTTCCCATCCAAGGATGTACAGGTATGTCCTATGGGCAGGGAATGGTTAATTCTACTCATTTATTCCCAGGAAAAGTGATTATTTTCATTCTTGTTATTTTTCAGTTAGTTTTTGTGGGGTGCAATTATAAGAGCAAAGATATATACCTGTATGTTTTCATATAAAAATGCCTGTGACTGGACAGTGAAAGGAGAAGCAGCAGCGATAAGCTCATCTCTCCGTCACTCTGCTCTCTCCTCCTATCAGCATGCTTCTTGTCAGCACATTAACAGATTAGCTTCTTCTGCAGGAGAATAATACCAGGTCAGATTAACCACTTCAGCCCCCTTAATGACCAGGCCATTTTTTGAGATACGGCACTGCGTCATTTTAACTGACAATTGGGCGGTCGTGCAATGTTGTATACAAACAAAATTGACGTCCTTTTTTTCCCACAAATAGAGTTTTCTTTTGGTGGTATTTGATCACCTCTGTGGTTTTTATTTTTTGTGCTATAAAAAAGAACAACAATTTTGAAAAAAGATCATTTTTATTTCTTTTTGTTATAATACATATCCTCAAAAAAATATATAAAAAAAACTAAATTTCTTCATCAGTTTAGGCCGATATATATTCTTCTACATATTTTTGGTAAATAATAGGCGTATATTGATTGGTTTGCATTTACAAACTATGGGATACATTTAGGGACTTTTATTTTTTTAATTGTTTTTACTAGTAATGGCGGTGATCTGCACTTTTTAGCAGGACTGTGACATTGAGGCCAACAAATCTGATCCCAAATGACACTTTTTGGGGATCAGTGACATTATTACATTTATCACTGCATTTTTTATAGCACTGATCAATGTAAAAAGGACACTGGCAGGGAAGGGGTTAACACTAGGAGGCCATCAAGGGGTTAACTGTGTCCCCTGGGTGTGTTCTAACTGTGTGGAGGATGGGCTGGCAGGGACATGACAGATCGCTGTTCCTGATGACTGGGAACAGAAGATCTGTCATGTCATCTGTCTGAATGGGGATCCACCTTGTGTACAAAGACAGATCCCCATTCTGCCTCTGTGCTAGGCGATTACGGGTCACCGGCGGACATCGAGTCTGCCGACCCGCGGGCACGCTCTGGCAGCTTGCAATGGGCGCCCTCCCTCTATCATGCCTGCGTGCGCCCCGTACAGCTACGGCGATTTGTGCAGGAGAGCCGACCTGCCGCCGTATAACAACAGACTGGTCAGCAAGAGGTTACAATACTTCTTCCATATAAAATACATTTACTAATATATTAATGATGACAGACTTGTATTCATTTATCTCTGCATGGATTGAGAACAAATTTCAGTCTGCAGCAGGAAATGAATCCTCAGACATATTACATCCGAGGGATCTGGACAACATAGTAACCATTAGTGACAATGTATCTCTGTGTCTAGGTGTTCCGTGACATGACTGGGATTCAGATATAGAAGAACTAAGACCGAGCAAAGAGATGGCGGAGAGATTGTCAAAATCCTTCAAAAGATTGTTTAAGACAAAGAGAAGGAAAGAGAAAGAGGAAGACAAAGAGAAAGAGAGAATCATCGGTAATGACTTTTTGTTTTTTATTTCCCTGATCAGTTTTAATGAAATATGACAAATTATATGGAGCATCAAATACTGAATACTTCTACTAATCCATTTAATGTGTTGATATTTCATGCAAGGTCATCTATATTTTCTAATTGCTATGTATCGGCTTTTTCCAATCAGGGTGTGTTCAGGTTTCTTCAGGGGGTGGCTTAGTCAAAATGCCCAAAAATGATATACAAGCCAGCGGATGTTTCAAGTCTAATGATCAGTGTTGCCGGCTATAGCCAGTAGCTCTGATCATGCAGGAAAAACCCAACAGGCTGATTGTACACAAGTCGATTGATAGACCAGCTCGCCCATACATGGATCAATATTCAGCCAGTCCCTGCTGAACAGCTGGCATTGTGATCCATATATGGCCGGCTTAGCCATAAAATGTGACATTTACCATACAATTTAGGCAAATGTAATTACTGTATTTCCAATTCCAACATGTCTATTAAAATGTATTTATTACAGTCCTTGATACAAAAAATTCTTTATCTATTCTCTCTTCTCCCTCAGCCAGACCCCTCTTATGATTGATAAGACTTCTCATCACATCTCCATGTTATGTTTACAGCTGATCAGACATCAACTTTGTTTCACTTCCGCTCTGCAAAATACATACTTAACCACTTAAGGACCGCCTCACGCCGATGTATGTCGGCAAGGCGGCATGAGCAGGCAAAATCACGTGATTTGCCTCCCGCGGGTGGGGGGTCCGATCGGACCCCCCCGGTGCCCGAGGCGGTCCTATTTTGTCCCCCGGCGATCGGAGGCCATCCGTTCGTGGCCCCCCCCTCGCGATCTCCGCCGGCCAATGGGAACATTCCTTTGCTGCTGTATGCTAAACAGCAGCAAAGGAAATTATGTCATCTCTCCTCGGCTCGGTATTTTCCGGTCCGGCACCAAGGAGAGAAGACTGAAATGTGAGTTACACAAACACACACACTCAGTAAAACACGCCTGGCACACAAAACACCCCTATCCTCCCCCCGATCGCCCCCCGATCCCCCCAATCACCCACCCCGTCACAAACTGACATCAAGCAGTTTTTTTTTTTCTATTTACTGCTTGGTGTCAGTTTGTGACAGTTACAGTGTTAGGATAGTTAGGGTTAGCCCCCTTTAGGTCTAGGATACCCCTCTAACCCCCCCTAATAAAGATTTAACCCCTTGATCACCCCCCATCACCAGTGTCACTAAGCGATCATTTTTCTGATCGCTGTATTAGTGTCGCTGGTGACGCTAGTTAGGAACGTAAATATTTAGGTTCACCGTCAGCATTTTATAGTGACAGGGACCCCCATATACTATCTAATAAATGTTTTAACCCCTTGATTGCCCCCTAGTTAACCCTTTCACCACTGATCACCGTATAAGTGTTACGGGTGACGCTGGTTAGTTTGTTTATTTTTTTTGTGTCAGGGCACCCGCCGTTTATTACCTAATAAAAGTTTAGCCCTCTGATCGCCCAGCGGTGATATGCGTCGCCCCAGGCAGCATCAGATTAGCGCCAGTACCGCTAACACCCACGCACGCAGCATACGCCTCCCTTAGTGGTATAGTATCTGAACGGATCAATATCTGATCCGATCAGATCTATACTAGTGTCCCCAGCAGTTTAGGGTTCCCAAAAACGCAGTGTTAGCGGGATCAGCCCAGATACCTGCTAGCACCTGCGTTTTGCCCCTCCACCCGGCCCAGCCCACCCAAGTGCAGTATCGATCGATCACTGTCACTTACAAAACACTAAACGCATAACTGCAGCGTTCGCAGAGTCAGGCCTGATCCCTGCGATCGCTAACAGTTTTTTTGGTAGTATTTTATTGAACTGGCAAGCGCCAGCGGCCTAGTACACCCCGGTCATAGTCAAACCAGCACTGCAGTAACACTTGGTGACGTGGCGAGTCCCATAAGTGCAGTTCAAGCTGGTGAGGTGGCAAGCACAAGTAGTGTCCCGCTGCCACCAAAAAGACAAACACAGGCCTGTCATGCCCATAATGCCCTTCCTGCTGCATTCGCCAATCCTAATTGGGAACCCACCACTTCTGCAGCGCCCATACTTCCCCCATTCACATCCCCAACCAAATGCAGTCGGCTGCATGAGAGGCATTTTCTTTATGTCCTCCCGAGTACCCCTACCCAACGAACCCCCCCAAAATAGATGTTGTGTCTGCAGCAAGCGCGGATATAGGCGTGACACCCGCTATTATTGTCCCTCCTGTCCTGACAATCCTGGTCTTTGCATTGGTGAATGTTTTTAATGCTACCATTCACTAGTTGAGTATTAGCGTAGGGTACAGCATTGCACAGACTAGGCACACTTTCACAGGGTCTCCCAAGATGCCATCGCATTTTGAGAGACCCGAACCTGGAACCGGTTACAGTTATAAAAGTTACAGTTACAAAAAAAGTGTAAAAAACAAAAAACAAAAAACAAAAAATATATAAAATTAAAAAAAAATAGTTGTTGTTTTATTGTTCTCTCTCTCTCTATTCTCTCTCTATTGTTCTGCTCCTTTTTACTGTATTCTATTCTGCAATGTTTTATTGTTATTATGTTTTATCATGTTTGCTTTTCAGGTATGCAATTTTTTATACTTTACCGTTTTCTGTGCTTTATTGTTAACCATTTTTTTGTCTTCAGGTACGCCATTCACGACTTTGAGTGGTTATACCAGAATGATGCCTGCAGGTTTAGGTATCATCTTGGTATCATTCTTTTCAGCCAGCGGTCGGCTTTCATGTAAAAGCAATCCTAGTGGCTAATTAGCCTCTAGACTGCTTTTACAAGCCGTGGGAGGGAATGCCCCCCCCACCGTCTTCTGTGTTTTTTCTCTGGCTCTCCTGTCTCAACAGGGAACCTGAAAATGCAGCCGGTGATTCAGCCAGCTGACCATAGAGCTGATCAGAGACCAGAGTGGCTCCAAACATCTCTATAGCCTAAGAAACCGGAAGCTACAAGCATTTTATGACTTAGATTTCGCCGGATGTAAATAGCGCCATTGGGAAATTGGGGAAGCATTTTATCACACCGATCTTGGTGTGGTCAGATGCTTTGAGGGCAGAGGAGAGATCTAGGGTCTAATAGACCCCAATTTTTTCAAAAAAGAGTACCTGTCACTACCTATTGCTATCATAGGGGATATTTACATTCCCCGAGATAACAATAAAAAAGATAAAAAAAAAAAAATGAAAGGAACAGTTTAAAAATAAGATAAAAAAGCAAAAAAATAATAAAGAAGCGGCGGTCTGTCGTCAAATGTAAACAGCAATTGCACCATGCATGTGAGGTATCACCGCAAAGGTCAGATCGAGGGCAGTAATTTTAGCAGTAGACCTCCTCTGTAAATCTAAAGTGGTAACCTGTAAAGGCTTTTAAAGGCTTTTAAAAATGTATTCATTTTGTTGCCACTGCACGTTTGTGCGCAATTGTAAAGCATGTCATGTTTGGTATCCATGTACTCGGCCTAAGAACATCTTTTTTATTTCATCAAACATTTGGGCAATATAGTGTGTTTTAGTGCATTAAAATTTAAAAAAGTGTGTTTTTTCCCCAAAAAATGAGTTTGAAAAATCGCTGCGCAAATACTGTGTGAAAAAAAAAAAATGAAACACCCACCATTTTAATCGGTAGGGCATTTGCTTTAAAAAAATATATAATGTTTGGGGGTTCAAAGTAATTTTCTTGCAAAAAAAAAAAACTTTTTCATGTAAACAAAAAGTGTCAGAAAGGGCTTTGTCTTCAAGTGGTTAGAAGAGTGGGTGATGTGTGACATAAGCTTCTAAATGTTGTGCATAACATGCCAGGACAGTTCAAACCCCCCCAAATGGCACCATTTTGGAAAGTAGACACCCCAAGCTATTTGCTGAGAGGCATGTCGAGTCCATGGAATATTTTATATTGCGACACAAGTTGCGGGAAAGAGACAAATTTTTTTTTTTTTTTTGCACTTTGTCACTAAATGATATATTGCTCAAACATGCCATGGGAATATGTGAAATTACACCCCAAAATACATTCTGCTGCTTCTCCTGAGTACGGGGATACCACATGTGTGAGACTTTTTGGGAGCCTAGCCGCGTACGGGACCCGAAAACCAAGCACCGCCTTCAGGCTTTCTAAGGGCGTAAATTTTTGATTTCACTCTTCACTGCCTATCACAGTTTCGGAGGCCATGGAATGCCCAGGTGGCACAAAACCCCCCAAATGACCCCATTTTGGAAAGTAGACACCCCAAGCTATTTGCTGAGAGGTATAGTGAGTATTTTGCAGACCTCACTTTTTGTCACAAAGTTTTGAAAATTGAAAAAAGAAAAAAAAATGTTTTTTCTTGTCTTTCTTCATTTTCAAAAACAAATGAGAGCTGCAAAATACTCACCATGCCTCTCAGCAAATAGCTTGGGGTGTCTACTTTCCAAAATGGAGTCATTTGGGGGGTTTTGTGCCACCTGGGCATTCCATGGCCTCCGAAACTGTGATAGGCAGTGAAGAGTGAAATCAAAAATTTACACCCTTAGAAATCCTGAAGGCGGTGCTTGGTTTTCGGGGCCCCGTACGCGGCTAGGCTCCCAAAAAGTCCCACACAAGTGGTATCCCCATACTCAGGAGAAGCAGCTAAATGTATTTTGGGGTGCAATTCCACATATGCCCATGGCCTGTGTGAGCAATATATCATTTAGTGACAACTTTGTGCAAAAAAAAAAAAAAAAATGTGTCACATTCCCGCAACTTGTGTCAAAATATAAAATATTCCATGAACTCAATATGCCTCTCAGCAAATAGCTTGGGGTGTCTACTTTCCAAAATGGGGTCATTTGGGGGGGGGTTTTGTGCCACCTGGGCATTCAATGGCCTCCGAAACTGTGATAGGCAGTGAAGAGTGAAATCAAAAATTTACATACTTAGAAATCCTGAAGGCAGTGATTGGTGTTCGGGGCCCCGTATGCGGCTAGGCTCCCAAAAAGTCCCACACATGTGGTATCCCCATACTCAGGAGAAGCAGCTGAATGTATTTTGGGGTGCAATTCCACATAGGCCCATGGCTTGTGTGAGCAATATATCATTTAGTGACAACTTTTTGTAAATATTTTTTTTTTTTTGTCATTATTCAATCACTTGGGACAAAAAAAATAAATATTCAATGGGTTCAACATGCCTCTCAGCAATTTCCTTGGGGTGTCTACTTTCCAAAATGGGGTCATTTGGGGGGGTTTTGTACTGCCCTGCCATTTTAGCACCTCAAGAAATGACATAGGCAGTCATAAACTAAAAACTGTGTAAATTCCAGAAAATGTACCCTAGTTTGTAGACGCTATAACTTTTGCGCAAACCAATAAATATACGCTTATTTTTTTTACCAAAGACATGTGGCCGAATACATTTTGGCCTAAATGTATGACTAAAATTGAGTTTATTGGATTTTTTTTATAACAAAAAGTAGAAAATATCATTTTTTTAAAAAATGTTCTGTCTTTTTCCGTTTATAGCGCAAACAATAAAAACGGCAGAGGTGATCAAATACCATCAAAAGAAAGCTTTATTTGTGGGAAGAAAAGGACGCAAATTTCGTTTGGGTACAGCATTGCATGACCGCGCAATTAGCAGTTAAAGCAACGCAGTGCCAAATTGGAAAAAGACCTCTGGTCCTTAGGCAGCATAATGGTCCAGGGCTCAAGTGGTTAATATCTAATCAGATTTATCTATACAATTTCTGGTATATATATACAGATATAATGGTTTATCGAGCACAAAATGTCAGGAAAAAGACACTAAACGTAACCATTTCTGGACCACGCACTGCATATATACTGCGGCAGGGCGGCCCAGCTGCGCAAAAACATGTACAGGTATGTGATTTTGGGCACGAGATCCAGGAGGGGCATGCACACCCCACAGGAGCATCGCTCCCGCTGTGATCGGACACAGAGCAGATCATTCAGAAGAAAGGGAGAACAGCGGTCTGCCTATGTAAACAAGGCAGTCCGCTGTTATGTCAGAGTGTAAAAGAAAGATCTTTTGTTTCAGCTTAGCTGAGACACGGATCTCTTTTCCTCAAGTGCATCTATCCCTCCACAGTTAGAAAGCATCCCCTAGGAGTACACTTAACCCACTGATCACCCCTGGTATTACCTCCTTCCTACCAGTGCATTTTTAGCACTGATCACTGTATTGGAGTGATCAGTGCTATGTCAATTTGGCACGCAGTGCCAAATTGGAAAAAGACCTCTGGTCCTTAGGCAGCATAATGGTCCGGGGCTCAAGTGGTTAATATCTAATCAGATTTATCCATACAATTTCTGGTATATATATACAGATATAATGGTTTATCGAGCACAAAATGTCAGTAAAAAGACACTAAACTTAACCATTTCTGGACCACGCACTGCATATATACTGCGGCAGGGCGGCCCAGCTGCGCAAAAACATGTACAGGTATGTGATTTTGGGCACGAGATCCAGGAGGGGCATGCACACCCCACAGGAGCATCGCTCCTGCTGTGATTGGACACAGAGCAGATCATTCAGAAGAAAGGGAGAACAGCGGTCTGCCTATGTAAACAAGGCAGTCCGCTGTTATGTCAGAGTGTAAAAGAAAGATCTTTTGTTTCAACTTAGCTGAGACACGGATCTCTTTTCCTCAAGAGCATCTATCCCTCCACAGTTAGAAAGCATCCCCTAGGAGTACACTTAACCCCCTGATCACCCCTGGTATTACCTCCTTCCTACCAGTGCATTTTTTTAGCACTGATCACTGTATTGGTGTCACTGGTCACCAAAAAGTGACACTTTTTGTCAGATTTGTCCACTGCAATGTCGCAGTCCCACAAAAAAAATCACTGATTGCCGCCATTAGTAGTAAAAACAATAAAAGAAAGTCCATAAATCTATCCCATAGTTTATAGATGCTAGAACTTTTGCTCAAACCAATCAATATGGTTACAAAGGATGGGGAGATGGCAAAGGTATTGAATTTATTCTTCTCCTCAGTCTTCACGAGTGAATCGGGGGGCTTCAGTAACCAAAACTGCAGTGTTTATCCTCATGACACAACACAGGAAGCACCTACATGGTTAACAGAGGACGGAATTAAAATTAGACTTGAGAAACTTAACATTAATAAATCACCGGGACCAGATGGCTTGCATCCAAGGGTACTTAGGGAACTCAGTCAGGTGATTGCCAGACCGTTGATCCTAATTTTTACAGACAGTCTATTGACTGGAATGGTACCAGCTGATTGGAGAAAAGCCAATGTAGCACCAATATTTAAAAAGGGCCCAAAAAACATCCCTGGGAATTACAGACCAGTTAGCCTAACATCAATAGTATGTAAACTCTTGGAGGGGATGATAAGGGACTATATACAAGATTTTAGTAATAAGAATGATATCATTAGCAGTAATCAGCATGGATTCATGAAGAATCGTTCTTGCCAAACCAATCTATTAACCTTCTATGAGGAGGTGAGTTGCCATCTAGATAAAGGAAGGCCCGTAGACGTGGTGTATCTGGATTTTGCAAAAGCATTTGACACAGTTCCCCATAAACGTTTACTGTACAAAATAAGGTGCGTTGGCATGGACCATAGGGTGAGTACATGGATTGAAAACTGGCTACAAGGGCGTGTTCAGAGGGTGGTGATAAATGGGGAGTACTCAGAATGGTCAGGGGTGGGTAGTGGGGTCCCCCAGGGTTCTGTGCTGGGACCAATCCTATTTAATTTGTTCATAAACGACCTGGAGGATGGGATAAACAGTTCCATCTCTGTATTTGCAGATGATACTAAGCTAAGCAGGGCAATAACTTCTCTGCAGGATGTGGAAATCTTGCAAAAAGACCTGAACAAATTAATGGGGTGGGCGACTACATGGCAAATGAGGTTCAATGTAGAAAAATGTAAAATAATGCATTTGGGTGGCAAAAATATGAATGCAATCTATACACTGGGGGGAGAACCTCTGGGGGAATCTAGGATGGAAAAGGACTTGGGGGTCCTAGTGGATGATAGGCTCAGTAATGGCATGCAATGCCAAGCTGCTGCTAATAAAGCAAACAGAATATTGGCATGCATTAAAAGGGGGATCAACTGCAGAGATAAAACGATAATTCTCCCGCTCTACAAGACTCTGGTCTGGCCGCACCTGGAGTATGCTGTCCAGTTCTGGGCACCAGTCCTCAGGAGGGACGTTCTGGAAATGGAGCGAGTACAAAGAAGGGCAACAAAGCTAATAAAGGGTCTGGAGGATCTTAGTTATGAGGAAAGGTTGCGAGCACTGAACTTATTCTCTCTGGAGAAGAGACGCTTGAGAGGGGATATGATTTCAATTTACAAATACCATACTGGTGACCCCACAATAGGGATAAAACTTTTTCGCAGAAGAGAGTTTAATAAGACTCGTGGCCACTCATTACAATTAGAAGAAAAGAGGTTTAACCTTAAACTACGTAGAGGGTTCTTTACTGTAAGAGCGGCAAGGATGTGGAATTCCCTTCCACAGGCGGTGGTCTCAGCGGGGAGCATTGATAGCTTCAAGAAACTATTAGATAATCACCTGAATGACCGCAATATACAGGGATATGTAATGTAATACTGACACATAATCACACACATAGATTGGACTTGATGGACTTGTGTCTTTTTTCAACCTCACCTACTATGTAACTATGTAATATACACTTATTGGGATTTTTTTACCAAAAATATGTAGCAGAATACACATTGGTCCAAACCGATGAAGAAATTAGATTTTTTTTATTGGAAATGTTTTATAGCAGAAAGTAAAAAATAGTTTTTTTTTTAAACCTGTAGGTCTTTTTTTGTTTCTAGCACAAATAATAAAAACTGCAGAGGTGATCAAATACCACCAAAAGAAAGCTCTATCTGTGGAAAAAAAAGACGCAAATTTTATTTGGGTACAGTGTTGCACGACAATTGTTAGTTAAAGTGATGCAGTACCGTATCACAAAAAATGGCCTGGTCATGAATTGGGGTAAACATTCCGGGGCTGAAGTGGTTAATGTTGGGGCACACAAATCCCTGTTAGGGATGAGCTTCGAGTTCGAGTTGAACTCATGTTCGACTCGAACATTGGCTGTTTGCAAGTTCGCCGAACAGCGAACAATTTGGGGTGTTCGCGGCAAATTCGAATGCCGCAGAACACCCTTTAAAAGTCTATGGGAGAAATCAAAAGTGCTAATTTTAAAGGCTTATATGCAAGTTATTGTCATAAAAAGTGTTTGGGGACCCAGGTCCTGCTCCAGGGGACATGGATCAATGCAAAAAAGAGTTTTAAAAATGGCCGTTTTTTCAGGAGCAGTGATTTTAATAATGCTTAAAGTCAAACAATAAAAGTGTAATATCCCTTTAAATTTCGTAGCTGGGGGGAGTCTATAGTATGCCTGTAAAGGGGCGCATGTTTCCCATGTTTAGAACAGTCTGAAAGCCAAATGACATTTCAAAGGAAAAAATCCATTTAAAACTACCCGCGGCTATTGCATTGCCAGTCCGACAATACACATAGAAGTTCATTGATAAAAATGGCATGGGAATTCCCCACAGGGGAACCCCGAACCAAAATTTAAAAAAAAAAATGACTTGGGGGTCCCCCTAAATTCCATACCAGACCTGAGGGTCTGGTATGGATTTTAAAGGGAACCCCGCACCAAAAAAAAAAAAACGGCGTGGGGTCCCCCCAAAAATCCATACCAGACCCTTATCCGAGCACGCAACCTGGCAGGCCGCAGGAAAAGAGGGGGGGACGAGAGTGCGGACCCCCCCTCCTGAACCGTACCAGGCCACATGCCCTCAACATTGGGAGGGTGCTTTGGGGTAGCCCCCCAAAACACCTTGTCCCCATGTTGATGAGGACAAGGGCCTCATCCCCACAACCCTGGCTGTGGTTGTGGGGGTCTGCGGGTGGGGGGCTTATCGGAATCTGGAAGCCCCCTTTAACAAGGGGACCCCCAGATCCCCCCCCTGTGTGAAATGGTAAGGGGGTACTTACCCCTACCATTTCACTAAAAAACTGTCAAAAATGTTAAAAATGACAAGAGACAGTTTTTGAAAATTCCTTTATTTAAATGCTTCTTCTTTCTTCTATCTTCCTTCATCTTCTTCTTCTTCTTCTGGTTCTTCCTCCGGCATTCTCGTCCAGCATCTCCTCCGCGGCGTCTTCTATCTTCTTCTCTTTGGGCTGCCTTGCACCCATGGCATGGGGGGAGGCTCCCGCTCTTCTCTTCATCTTCTTCTTCTTCTTTTCTTCTCTTCTTCTCTTCTTCATTTTGTTCTCCGGGCCGCTCCGCATCCATGCTGGCATGGAGGGAGGCTCCCACTGTGTGACGCGTCTCCTCATCTGACGGTTCTTAAATAACGGGGGCGGGGCCACCCGGTGACCCCGCCCCCTCTGACGCACGGTGACATGACGGGACTTCCCTGTGGCATTCCCCGTGACGTCACAGGGAAGTCCCGTCAAGTCACTGTGCGTCAGAGAGGGGCGGGGTCACTGGGTGGCCCCGCCCCCCGTTATTTAAGAACCGTCAGACGAGGAGACGCCATCACACAGTGGGAGCCTCCCCCCATGCCAGCATGGATGCGGAGCGGCCCGGAGAAGAAAATGAAGAGAAGAAGAGAAGAAAAGAAGAAGAGAAGAAGATGAAGAGAAGAGCGGGAGCCTCCCCCCATGCCATGGGTGCGGAGCGGCCCGAGGAGAAGAAGATAGAAGACGCCGCGGAGGAGATGCTGGACGAGAACGCCGGAGGAAGAACCAGAAGAGCCAGAAGAACCAGAAGAAGAAGATGAAGGAAGATAGAAGAAAGAAGAAGCATTTAAATAAAGGCATTGTCAAAAACTCTCTTGTCATTTTTAACAATTTTGACAGTTTTTTAGTGAAATGGTAAGGGTAAGTACCCCCTTACCATTTCACACAGGGGGGGGGGCCGGGATCTGGGGGTTCCCTTGTTAAAGGGGGCTTCCAGATTCTGATAAGCCCCCCGCCCGCAGACCCCCACAGCCACCGGCCAGGGTTGTGGGGATGAGGCCCTTGTCCTCATCAACATGGGGACAAGGTGTTTGAGGGCATGTGGCATGGTACGGTTCAGGAAGGGGGGCGCTCTCTCGTCCCCCCCTCTTTTACTGCGGCCTGCCAGGTTGCATTCTTGGATAAGGGTCTGGTATGGATTTTTTGGGGACCCCATGCCGTTTTTTTTTTTGGCGCAGGGTTCCCCTTAAAATCCGTACCAGACCTGAAGGGTCTGGTATGGAATTTAGGGGGACCCCCACGTCATTTTTTTTTTAAATTTTGGCCGGGGTTCCCCCTAATATCCATACCAGACCTGAAGGGCCTGGTATGGAATTTAGGGGGACCCCCACGTCATTTTTTTTTAAATTTTGGTTCGGGGGTTCCCCTGTGGGGAATTCCCATGCCGTTTTTACCAATGAACTTCTATGTGTATTGTCGGACCTGCAATGCAATAGCCATGAGTAGTTTTAAATAGGTTTTTTCCTTCGAAATGTCATTTTGCTGTCAGACTGTTCTAAACACAGGAAACATGCGCCCCTTTACAGACATACTATAGACACCCCCCAGCTACGAAATTTAAAGGGATATTACACTTTTATTGTTTCACTTTAAGCATTATTAAAATCACTGCTCCTGAAAAAACGGCCGTTTTTAAAACTTTTTTTTGCATTGATCTATGTCCCCTGGGGCAGGACCCAGGTCCCAAACACTTTTTATGACAATAACTTGCATATAATCCTTTAAAATAAGCACTTTTGATTATTCATGTTCGTGTCCCATAGACTTTAACGGTGTTCGCGTGTTCGAAAAAACTTTTTTCCTGTTCGCATGTTCTGGTGCGAACCGAACAGGGGGTGTTCGGCTCATCCCTAATCCCTGTCCTAATGAGATCCCGGGGAATGCTGAGTACTCCAAATCTCATGAGGAGATTACTCTGCACAGTGCAGGATTGTCTTCTCAGGAGATTCAGGCATACCTTGGGATCCCACCAGACAGACAGTGAAATCATCCTCACCTAGATGATATGGAAGTTATAGCTAGGGATGAGGAAAAGATTTATAAAGTGTATGTAAGCACTAAGGGCACTTTCACATTGGGGCATTGGGGGTAAAAGTTGGCAAAATGTAATAGTGAATCCGCGCAACGGGGATGAGTAAATAGAGATAGGTGAGTAGATGAATAAAGTACTTAAATAGTGTATTGGACTGCTGCCTCCACAGAAGCAATCCCCACCAAAGTGGAGAGAACTAAAGGTGAATAAGGAGTTAGTATGTGGGTGTGGCGCTGTCCTCATTAACGTGTACCAATAAAAATAAAATAAAATTGTAAAATTGGAATTCAATCTTCTAATATGATAAATTACCTGAGACCAGTATTACACATAAACTAATTACCATATGAAAAGTGATCCATTCTATGTGGTGAGGAAAAAGGGGGAGGAGGGGGGGAGAGGATGTGGACTAGGGAATGGTATAATCACAATTAGTACCTAAATGAAGTGCATATATTAAAGTGGCTAGTGCTCCATACTACAATATAGTATCAAACACATATAATTCAAACACATATAATTGACTTATTGAAATGAAACGTGACTTGTGCTCAGTGCGGCTTTGGTGATTTTAAACAGTCCTTATAGATTTCTTGACATTAAGAATAATAATATCAAACGCATATAATTGGCTTATTAGGGTAAACCGTGACTTGTGCTCAGTGCAACATTGGTGATTTTAAACAGTCCTTTTAAATTTCTTGGCGTTTAAAATAGGCAGGTATATCCAAAACGCACCTGCGGTGCCCGGGTGCTTGTGTCTCGTACTGTAATCATGCAGACACTCACCAGCTTTCTTTACCCCTGCAGGGGTGACACGCAGTCACAGTGTATGGCACTGTGCGGCAATCCTTAGCGCTTTCAGGATCAGGATGGCATTTAAACATACAAGAGAAAGGGAATTTCCATAGCGTAAAACCATAAAGACGTTTTATTTGAAGCAAATGACAGAATGGTACTCACATATTGATAGTTAGTGTCAGGCAACTAATGTCATCAGAAAAAAGCGTCAGGTTCAAAACTCTATATACTGGGAGATGATGCAAGGCGTCAGGTTAGGCCACGCCCTACGCGTTTCATCAGAGGACGTCTACGGGAGCGTGACCCTTGCTACATCTCCCCTCCTTTTATATTGTGCGGTGTTTATCGTGCGCTTGCGCTCTGAGAACTTCGGCGGCCATTTTGTGTTGGTTTTTGCAGACCGAAGCCCCGTGGAAGCAGACTGTAAGGTGACTCCACACAAACAAGTGTGGCGCATACATTTGTGTCACCATTACTCTGAGAATTAGATGGAAATAAGTGTGTTATTTGTTAGAAGCAAACACTGCTGTGTCGTCGCACATTATAACCGGATGCTTTTTGTTACCTGACAATGTACACAACAAGTATGTATAAATTAACAATTTCAAAAAGTTTACAATAAAATCCGTATATATTTAATATAAATAAAATTTATAGATAAAACCGAAAAAACGGGAAAACATCCCTAATAGGAAAACCGAAAAGTAAAAGTAAAAAATAAAAACATAAAATATGAGAAAATATACCTAAAAAATGTAAGAATAAAAATTAAAAATAAAAATAAAATTATAACTGAAAGAGCTTATTCAGGGAATAGATTGCTGGTGAGTTATTTTGAAGATACTTCCAAGATGCTCGGTGCACTATATTTTGTGTTTTTATACAGTCATCTATGTATGTACAGTGCATTTAAACTTCCAGTAAAAAGTGCCCAAATTAAGTCTACCAGGGTAAGGGGACCCAATTGGGATCAGTTTGTCAGGCGGGGGAGTGGGTAATAATGAGTTTAAAAAATCTTTTATTTTATTTTATGCCTGAGGAAGGGGAGAGTATATATTCCAACATTAAAAATATAGTGGTTCTAGGAGCAAATATTATTTTAAAGGCAAACAATATTTTTATCTGAAATTATATTCTAGTAATTAGTGAGAAAGCAGTTAAGGTCGACATCTATGTTCATTCCTATTAGTTGAAGTGTGTCCAGCTGGAAAATCCATTTCGTTTCGTTTTGCGAAACTTTAACTTTTTTATTGTCACCCCTCCAGTGTCCCTTGATTTTGTCAATAGCATAGAAAGTCATGCCCATGGGGTCTCTGTTGTGGTGATCTCTGAAGTGTCTGGATACACTATGTTTCTTGAAACCATTTCTTATATTGGTGATATGTTTTCTGATTCTTACGTGTAGCTGTCTAGTTGTGCGTCCCACGTATTGTTTGCGGCACGGACATTCTAGTAAGTAAGTAACATGCGTATTATTGCACGTTATAAGTTCCCTAATGGTATATTCATTTCCATTGGATATCGACCTGAACTTGGTTATCCTTTTGTTTGTCTTTTTACTCACTCTACATGGCAAGCATTTTCCACATTTGTAAAATCCTTTTAGGTTATTGCCTATTTTAATTTGTTTTGGGGGATCAAGAGCGTTGTGTACTAGTTTGTTCCTAAGGGTTGAGGCCTTCCTATAAATGAAAACAGGTTTTTTTGGTAATACCGAATTTAAAACTGTGTCTGGTTGCAGAATAGGCCAGTGCTTCTTAATGATGGATTCCATGGTCTTGTATTGCCTATTATATCCTGTTAGAAAGGCGAAGCCCAGGTTTTTATTTTTCTCTTGTTTATGAGGATTCTGTATTCCTTCTATTAGCCCATTTCTATCCATATTCTTTACTTTTTCTTTCAATAATATTAAGTCCCTCCTCTTTTTTTTCATAATCCAAGGTTTATTAAAGCTTGTGATGTTACAATTAACTGCATACAATACAATTTAGAAAGCAAAACAATTATCTATACTTTAAAGGAATTACATTTGGTATCTGTTGCTTGCGTTTGAAATTTCGTCCTGTGGCTGAGTAAGTAACTTTTAAAGTTTGTGAATATATTATATTATAGACTTTTTTTTTTTTTTTTTCAGGGAAGGAAATGGTTGAGGTATAGAGGAGTGGGGGGGGGGGGGGTAGGAATAGAGGGAACAGAAGAGGGGGAGGGAGGTCAGAAAGGGAAGAAGAAGGGGGGGGCAGGGATAAGGAGTACAGTAGTAAATAATAATAATAATAATCTCACTATAGTGAAAGGCGGCTTTTGAGAAGTGTGACAATTAACCACTTGCCGACCGCCTCATGCATATATACGTGAGCAGAGCGGCACGGGCAGGCAAAATCACGTACCTGGTACGTGATTGCCTTCCCGCGGGCGGGGGGTCCGATCGGACCCCCCCCGGTGCCATCGGCGGTCGGCGTTTGGTTGGAAGCGATCAGAGATGAGGGGGAGACCATCCGATCGTGGCCCCCCCCTCGCGATCGCTCCCAGCCAATGAGAAACATCCCCTGCCTCTGTATAGTACACAGAGGCAGAGGATGTGATGTCATCTCTCCTCGGCTGGCCAGTTTCCGTTCCAGCGCCGAGGAGAGATGACATGTAAGTGCACCAACACACACACACAACACAGTAGAACATGCCAGGCACACTAAACACCCCCGATCCCCCCCCAATCACCCCCCCCCTGTCACAAACTGACACCAAGCAGGTTTTTTTGTTTTGTTTTGTTTTTTTCCTGATTACTGCATAGTGTCAGTTTGTGACAGTTAGCAGTGGTAGGACAGTTAGTATTAGCCCCCTTTAGGTCTAGGGTACCCCCCTAACCCCCCCTAATAAAGTTTTAAACCCTTGATCACCCCCTGTCGCCAGTGTCGCTAAGCGATCATTTTTCTGATCGCTGTATTAGTGTCGCTGGTGACGCTAGTTAGGGACGTAAATATTTAGGTTCGCTGTCAGCGTTTTATAGCGTCAGGGACCCCCATATACTATCTAGTAAATGTTTTAACCCCTTGATTGCCCCCTAGTTAACCCTTTCACCACTGATCACCGTATAACTGTTACGGGTGACGCTGGTTAGTTTGTTTATTTTATATAGTGTCAGGGCACCCGCCGTTTATTACCGAATAAAGGTTTAGCCCCCTGATCGCCCGGCTGTGATATGCGTCGCCCCAGGCAGCGTCAGATTAGCGCCAGTACCGCGAACACCCACGCACGCACCGTACACGCACCGTACACCTCCCTTAGTGGTATAGTATCTGATCGCATCAATATCTGATCCGATCAGATCTATACTAGCGTCCCCAGCAGTTTAGGGTTCCCAAAAACGCAGTGTTAGTGGGATCAGCCCAGATACCTGCTAGCACCTGCGTTTTGCCCCTCCGCCCGGCTCAGCCCAGCCCACCCAAGTGCAGTATCGATCGATCACTGTCACTTTTTTTTGTAGCGTTTTGGTGAACTGGCAAGCGCCAGCGGCCTAGTACACCCCGGTCGTAGTCAAACCAGCACTGCAGTAACACTTGGTGACGTGGCGAGTCCCATAAGTGCAGTTCAAGCTGGTGAGGTGGCAAGCACAAGTAGTGTCGCGCTGCCACCAAAAAGACAAACATAGGCCTGTCGTGCCCATAGTGCCCTTCCTGCTGCATTCGCCAATCCTAATTTGTGAACCCACCGCTTCTGCAGCGCCCGTACTTCCCCCATTCACATCCCCAACCAAATGCAGTCGGCTGCATGAGAGGCATTTATATGTCCTCCCGAGTACCCCTACCCAACGAACCCCCCCAAAAAAGATGTGTCTGCAGCAAGCGCGGATATAGACGTGACACCCGCTATTATTGTCCCTCCTGTCCTGATAATCCTGGTCTTTGCATTGGTGAATGTTTTGAACGCTACCATTCACTAGTTGAGTATTAGCGTAGGGTACAGCATTGCACAGACTAGGCACACTTTCACAGGGTCTCCCAAGATGCCATCGCATTTTGAGAGACCCGAACCTGGAACCGGTTACAGTTATAAAAGTTACAGTTACAAAAAAAAGTGTAAAAAAAAAAAAAAAAAAAACCACAAACAAAAATAAAAAAAAATAGTTGTCGTTTTATTGTTCTCTCTCTCTCTATTCTCTCTCTATTGTTCTGCTCTTTTTCCTGTATTCTATTCTGCAATGTTTTATTGTTATTATGTTTTATCATGTTTGCTTTTCAGGTATGCAATTTTTTATACTTTACCGTTTACTGTGCTTTATTGTTAACCATTTTTTTGTCTTCAGGTACGCCATTCACGACTTTGAGTGGTTATACCAGAATGATGCCTGCAGGTTTAGGTATCATCTTGGTATCATTCTTTTTAGCCAGCGGTCGGCTTTCATGTAAAAGCAATCCTAGCAGCTAATTAGCCTCTAGACTGCTTTTACAAGCCGTGGGAGGGAATGCCCCCCCCCCACCGTCTTCCGTGTTTTTCTCTGGCTCTCCTGTCTCAACAGGGAACCTGAGAATGCAGCCGGTGATTCAGCCAGCTGACCATAGAGCTGATCAGAGACCAGAGTGGCTCCAAACATCTCTATGGCCTAAGAAACCGGAAGCTACAAGCATTTTATGACTTAGATTTTGCCAGATGTAAACAGCGCCATTGGGAAATTGGGGGAGCATTTTATCACACCGATCTTGGTGTGGTCAGATGCTTTGAGGGCAGAGGAGAGATCTAGGGTCTAATAGACCCCAATTTTTTCAAAAAAGAGTACCTGTCACTACCTATTGCTATCATAGGGGATATTTACATTCCCTGAGATAACAATAAAAATGATTTAAAAAAAAAAAAATGAAAGGAACAGTAAATAAGATAAAAAAGCAAAAAAATAATAAAGAAAAAAAAAAAAAAAAAAAAAAGCACCCCTGTCCCCCCTGCTCTCGCGCTAAGGCGAACGCAAGCGTCGGTCTGGCGTCAAATGTAAACAGCAATTGCACCATGCATGTGAGGTATCGCCGCGAAGGTCAGATCGAGGGCAGTAATTTTTGCAGTAGACCTCCTCTGTAAATCTAAAGTGGTAACCTGTAAAGGCTTTTAAAGGCTTTTAAAAATGTATTAATTTTGTTGCCACTGCACGTTTGTGCGCAATTTTAAAGCATGTCATGTTTGGTATCCATGTACTCGGCCTAAGATCATCTTTTTTATTTCATCAAACATTTGGGCAATATAGTGTGTTTTAGTGCATTAAAATTTAAAAAAGTGTGTTTTTTCCACAAAAAATGCGTTTGAAAAATCGCTGCGCAATTACTGTGTGAAAAAAAAAAATGAAACACCCACCATTTTAATCTGTAGGGCATTTGCTTTAAAATAATATATAATGTTTGGGGGTTCAAAGTAATTTTCTTGCAAAAAAAAATAATTTTTTCATGTAATCAAAAAGTGTCAGAAAGGGCTTTGTCTTCAAGTGGATAGAAGAGTGGGTGATGTGTGACATAAGCTTCTAAATGTTGTGCATAAAATGCCAGGACAGTTCAAACCCCCCCAAATGACCCCATTTTGGAAAGTAGACGCCCCAAGCTATTTGCTGAGAGTCATGTCGAGTCCATGGAATATTTTATATTGTGACACAAGTTGCGGGAAAGAGACAAATTTTTTTTTTTTTTTTTTTTTTTTGCACAAAGTTGTCACTAAATGTTATATTGCTCAAACATGCCATGGGGATTTGTGAAATTACACCCCAAAATAAATTCTGTTGCTTCTCCTGAGTACGGGGATACCACATGTGTGGGACTTTTTGGGAGCCTAGCCGCGCACGGGACCCCGAAAACCAAGCACCGCCTTCAGGCTTTCTAAGGCCGTAAATTTTTGATTTCACTCTTCACTGCCTATCACAGTTTCGGAGGCCATGGAATGCCCAGGTGGCACAAACCCCCCCCCAAATGACCCAATTTTGGAAAGTAGACACCCCAAGCTATTTGCTGAGAGGTATAGTGAGTATTTTGCAGACCTCACTTTTTGTCACAAGGTTTTGAAAATTGAAAAAAGAAAAAAAAAAAAATTTTTTCTGGTCTTTCTTCATTTTCAAAAACAAATGAGAGCTGCAAAATACTCACCATGCCTCTCAGCAAATAGCTTAGGGTGTCTACTTTCCAAAATGGGGTCATTTGGGGGGGGTTGTGCCATCTTGGCATTTTATGGCCTTCAAAACTGTGATAGGTAGTGAGGAGTGAAATCAAAAATGTGTGCTCTTAGAAATCCTGAAGGTGGTGCTGGGTTTTCGGGGCCCCGTACGCGGCTAGGCTCCCAAAAAGTGCCACACATGTGGTATCCCCGTACTCAGGAGAAGCAGCTGAATGTATTTTGGGGTGCAATTCCACATATGCCCATGGCCTATGTGAGCAATATATCATTTAGTGACAACTTTTTGTAAATTTTTTTTTTTTTTTTTGTCATTATTCAATCACTTGGGACAAAAAAAATAAATATTCAATGGGCTCAACATGCCTCTCAGCAATTTCCTTGGGGTGTCTACTTTCCAAAATGGGGTCATTTGGGGGGGTTTGTACTGCCCTGCCATTTTAGCACCTCAAGAAATGACATAGGCAGTCATAAACTAAAAACTGTGTAAATTCCAGAAAATGTACCCTAGTTTGTAGACGCTATAACTTTTGCGCAAACCAATAAATATACGTTTATTGACATTTTTTTTACCAAAGACATGTGGCCGAATACATTTTGGCCTAAATGTATGACTAAAATTTAGTTTATTGGATTTTTTTTATAACAAAAAGTAGAAAATATCATTTTTTTTCAAAATTTTCAGTCTTTTTCCATTTATAGCGCAAAAAATAAAAACGGCAGAGGTGATCAAATACCATCAAAAGAAAGCTCTATTTGTGGGAAGAAAAGGACGCAAATTTCGTTTGGGTAGAGCATTGCATGACCGCGCAATTAGCAGTTAAAGCGACGCAGTGCCAAATTGTAAAAAGTGCTCTGGTCAGGAAGGGGGTAAATCCTTCCGGGGCTGAAGTGGTTAAGTACATAAGATGATATAGTCATTAACCAACATTAAAGGGAGGCTTAAGTAGTGTTGGATCATAATGTGGTAAGGAGCAATCTTATAATGGAGCAGCCATCTGTTACTTAAGAGGTATTAGTTAGTGAGTGTGTTAAAAACAGAAGAGTGAACAAATAATAACCATGGTTGCCAGGTACGAATGAAATTCGTGCTATTTTCTTTCTTCATAGCGGCGATCTCTTCCATTTTGTATATATAGTTTATTCTTTCTAACCAATCTTTAATATTTGGAATGTGTGTGGTCTTCCAATGGAGGGGTATAAGTGTTTTAGCAGCTAGTAGTAGATGCCTAGAGAGGGACTTTTTGTATCTGCTTATGGAGAGTTCATTTACGTTTATTAGGCAAGTGGCAGCATTGAATTCAATTTTAGAATCTGTTATGATTTTAGTCCATTTTATTACTTTTTCCCAGAAAACATGTAGTGGTGGGCATTCCCACCATATGTGCAGAAAGTTACCTACATCTGTCCCGCAATGCCAGCAGGTGTCTGAGGTCGTAGGGGACCATCTCCTGGCTTTATGTGGTGTAATATACCATTGGGTGAATATTTTGTAAGAGATCTCCTGATATTTTGTGCTTAAAGAGCATTTATGAGTCATTATACAGGCATTCTCCCATTGTTTAGAGGAAATCTTAGTTTTTAGATCTTTTTCCCACTTTTCTTTATGTTTTGAGTCATCTGTGTGCTGTTTTTGATTTAACCAGCAATAAGCTAGAGAAGTGGTATTAGTTACTGGTGATCTTTTAAAGCATAGTTCTTCTAGCGGGAGTAATGGTAAGCTGTAAAATGATCTGTGTTTGCTATTTAGCAGGAAGCTTTTGAATTGCATATAAAGCCACAAGCCAGGAGGTGATCCTTCCCACTCTGTTTTGAGTATGTCTAGGGGTTTGATCTTAGAGTTTACCAGGCATTGGGAGGCTGTGCGGGTCGGCATGTTCCTCAGGTGTAGACCTGGAATAAAGTCAGGGTTATTAGTAACAGGAGTCAGTGGACCAGGGATTGAGGCTAAGTTATGAGTACGAGCTACCTTATGCCAAACTTCAAGTGTGTTTGCGATTAGGGGGTGTTTTATAGTCTTATCCTTTTTAGAATGTATGGACCATGGATAAAAGGTTAGGTTGAAGGAGCTTAGAGCTTGTTCTAGTTGGATCCAGTCTTTATTTGAGCTATGGCAGTGCCAATCAATGATTCTTGTGATGTGGGATGCTTGATGATATTTTTTAAAATTTGGGAGTCCTATTCCCCCTCTATGCTTGGGTAGTGATAGTAAGTTGAGATTTATTCTGGGTTTTCCATCAGCCCATAGAAAGCGTCTTTGTGTTCTGAGATTGTTGGTGAAGAAGGTTTCGGGAATTTTGATGGGAAGTGTATTGAAAAGATAAAGTAATCTTGGTAAAATTGTCATTTTTAGAATTGAAGCTCTCCCGAACCAAGAGAAAGGTTTGGTTGACCATTTTTGGAGGTCTCTATTCAATGTGGTGAGAAGGGGTTTGTAGTTATAAGAATATAGAGAGTCTATATTGCTGGTTAGATTTATCCCTGGATATTTTAAGGTATTTTGTTCCCATTTATAATTATGATTGTCTTTCATCAATTTGAGTTGGTCTGTTGGTAAATTAATGTTCAGTGCCTCAGACTTGGATTTGTTAATTTTGAAGTTGGAAATAAAGCCGAAGATTTTGAAGTGTTTCTCAAGGTTTGGAATAGAGATATGTGGGTGTGTCAAGAAAAATAAGAGATCATCTGCATAGGCGGCAATTTTATATTCTTTGTCTCCTACCCTGAAACCTTTGATATCTGCAGATAATTTGATTGTTCGTATTAGTGGTTCTAAAGAAATTATAAAAAGAAGGGGCGAAAGGGGGCAGCCTTGACGAGTCCCATTTCGTATTTTAATTGGGTCTGAGAGAATGTTGTTGACTTTGATTTTAGCTTGGGGATTTCGATAGAGTGCTGAGATCCATGAGAGCATACTTTCGTTTAGTCCAGTATGGGAGCAAGTAGACATCATATAGTCCCATGAGACTCTATCGAAAGCCTTCTCGGCGTCTGTAGAGAGAATGAGTCCTTTTGTCTTAGAGTTGTGGGCATGGTGAATTAAATTAAGTGCTTTGGTTGTATTGTCGCGTGCCTCTCTGCCTGGCATGAAACCTACTTGTTCTGGGCCTATGATCTTTGAGAGGAGGGGTTTCATTCTATTTGCCAATATCTTGGCTAAGATTTTTAAATCTATGTTTAGTAAAGATATAGGTCTGTAGTTGGCACAGTCTGTATGGTCTTTGTCAGGTTAGGGGATTACTGCGAAATGGGCCATGAGGAACAAGTCGTGGTCGTGATTATGATTTGCCAGGTAATTGAAAGCTGAGATAAGGGGTTTATTAAAGCTTGAGTGTATGTTTTGTAATATTGTGAGGTGAAGCCGTCTGGGCCTGGGCTTTTCCCTGTCTTAAGATCTTTAATAGCTTCTAATAATTCATTTGTGGAGATAGGTTCCTCTAGTTTGTTTATGTCGACTTGGGGAAGCGAGGGTATTTTGCTATCTTTCAAAAATTGATGTATCATTTCTTGTTTCATCATGGTTAGATGTGGGGGTTTATGTGTTTCAGGGAGGTTGTACAATTTTGAGTAAAATTTATGACTGAGTATTCCATCTTTGTCTCGTATGGCATGTACTTTTCCCGCTTGTGTCAAATCTTTGAGAGCTTTGGCTAGTAGTTTCCCGCTTTTGTCCCCATATTCAAAATAAATGCTTTTTTTGAAGAAAAGTGCTCTTTTGGTCTTCAGGTCTAGTAATGCTTTTAGGGAGTTCCTACAACGGGTCAATTCTTCCTCTGTTGAGATTAAGAGGGATTGTTTGTGAAGAGTTTCTAATTTTGCTATTTGTGAGGTCAGTTTGGAAATTTCCTTTTCTTTCTCTCTTTTTAGTCTATGTAGAATAATTATATTAATTTGGCTTTATAATCAAGATCTGTAAGTATGCAGTCTGGGTTCCCTTTTATGCTTTGACATTTAAAAAGCTCACTCAGCTCAGCATAAGATGAATCTTGAAATAGCTAGGTTGTGTGCATGTCATTTCTGTACCAGTTGTTCTCCATGTACAGGGTTAATGACTAAAGGTCAGTAGGTCAGTGGTTTCACAGATAAGAATATACTCACAGTATCTGTCATAGACTTTATTGTAAAGATCTTTTTAAAAGTAAAAACATATATTATCTATAATATAGTTAGTTATTTGATATAGTTATTTAATTAGTTAGCTAGATTGAGGTTTTGTGAATTAATATATATATTTATATGTATCCAATTATAGTTTAATATGCATTTGTAAGGTTTGGTACAGAATTGCATTTCTGTAGCTTAAAGAATATCCATTACAAGAATTCGGCCATTTGGAAAGGTCATTCACCTTGAGTTTTTTATAAGAATCTGTTGTGTGTTACTGACAATCAAAGAAGCTTAAGAGACGTGTCGGCTGTTGGCAAAGAGAATATTTAGAATAATCACGAATATGATCATTTCATTTTTAGTTCTAGCCGTATATGGCTATGGCTATAGTCTGCTGACTAGTAGTTTTGAAATAGTATAAAAACAGAGTGACACTTCACTTCAGGACGCACACACTTCACTACACTTCACTACACGACACACACTAAAACATGTCCTTTACTCACACACAGAAGGACTTCACTACTTTTTCACACACAAAAAGAAGAAGGACACACGCATCCTTATACTACAGAAGACATTTTGTTTACATTAGGCCTAAATACAGCCTACCTCACAAACAGCTGCTAGAGCGGACATCTCTCTGACATAGAAAAGCACAAACGGAGCTGAAAACATCTCTTGAACCTTTTTGATACAAGTTTTTGTTCCTATTATCTTTTGTTTTACTACATCAAGCTGTAAGAAGAATTTAACTTTGTATATATTTTCAAGTTGTTGCCAAGTGTGACCAAATAAACTCACACTTTGTTTAAGACAGTCTGGCTACTGAACTTTTGAACAAAACGCCTAAGACACTGTTGACATAACACGTGTCTGTGAGAAGAGAAGGTTTTTACACCCTCTCTACATTTTTACAGTCTAGAACCCCATTTCATTAAATGACCTCTTATAACGCTTTTGTGAGCTTCCCAATTAGTCAAAGGGTTGGTGTCTGTATCTAGGTTATTCCTAAAGTAATCAGTCAAAGTATCCTGTATTTCGTCTTTCACTCTTTGGTCAGTTAGAAGTGATGCATTGAGTCTCCAATTAAAGGTCGTTTGTTGGGGTGAGTCAAGTCGCATAGATATAGCCGTGGGGGCATGGTCTGAGAAGGCGACTATGCCTATCTCTGCTGCTTCTAGTTTGTTTAGATCTCTCTGTGAGACGAAAATTAAGTCAATACGGGAGTATCGTTTGTGCGGGATTGAGAAAAAGGTGTAGTCTCTTTCATTTGTGTGGGTGAGTCTCCAAGTGTCTACTAGTGATAAGGAATTTAATAGTAGTTTAAGGTGTCTGAGGATTCTGTATGTTAGGATGGTGTGGCCTGTTGATGTGTCTTTTTGGGGGGAGAGGGGAACATTGAAGTCTCCACCCAAGATGATGCATCCCTCTGCAAACCATTTTAATTCGTCTATGATTTTACGACAAAATGGGATGTGGGTTGAGTTTGGGAAATATACATTAGCTAATGTGACGGGTGATCCTGCCCATTCTCCTTTAAGGGAAAGGTAGCATCCTTCTGGATCTACAAGTTTTTGTTGTATTTTGAAAGGGGAGTTTTTGTTAATGAGGATTGATACTCCTTTTGTTTTGGCTAAAGGGTTAGTAGCGTGGTACATTTCTGTGAATATGTTGTCTATAAATTTGGGTATATGTTTGCTTTTAAAATGTGTTTCTTGTAAAAACACAATTGACGGCATAGTTTTTTTCAATCCTTTAAGCATTTTTGTTCTTTTTTCAGGTATGTTTAGGCCGTTAACATTGTGGGAAATTTGAGTTGGTGCTTTTCCCAGGTATTTATATGCCATAATGTAATTTGTTGGAAATTTCGAGTGTAGATATTGAGGCAAGTGGATTTTGTTTAATAATTATTTATTATGTGAGATGTTCTGGTCTCTGTTGGCGTACTCCAAGGGAGAAGAGGAAGGGGGACAGGGGAGGTAGGATAAATTGGGGTGGATTAAAAAGGGGTGGTTGAGTGTGTGCTCTAATCTCACCTAGAAGGTGAGGAGCTAGTTAGTGACCTAGATATATTAGGTACTACTGTGTACTCTGGGGGGAGAGTGGTAGGCGCGTTAGTGTCGTTATACGTTATTTGTTATGTTTGTGAGTTTGGTAACTGAGTCTGTCTCGTAGGATACTGCGAGACCCGGGTATGTCAAAAAGATAGTATGAGAGGTGAGTTTTTGGCCGCTTATTATGATGTAGAAATATCGCCATCTGCAGTCTGATCAACTGCGAAGGGCGATAGCCTGTTTAAGTGTTAAAGAAGAGGATATAAGTCAGATACCTGTAAATATGGAGAAGACATACCGTTCATCCCGTCTGTTACATACATTTTGTGATGTTCTGCATGGGATGGATAAGGCGGTTTACATGTAAAACATTTGAAAAAGAAAAGAATAAAAAAAGAGAAATCAAAACCTTTCAAACCAATTAACAGTTAACATCGTGAAACCGTAACCCTGAGTATAGCAGGATATTCTCTGCTCTAATCTAGTATAATATAGTAACTTGAAATGAGTTAGATGATCTAATCTATACTTATCTTTAAGTAGGTCTCAAGATCAGAAACTCATAAAAAAAAATACTGAATAAAGATTAGTACTTCTGTATTAGTATTCTATGGTTCAGACTCGAATAAGCTATATAAAGTTATATCTGACTCTGCAACCTGATGAAAAATGAGGAATCTGTAAGCGAGTCCACTTGGAAGCTTCCTCTCAGAAGCTTAAGACAAGGTAAGTCCAGGCATGCGAGGTCTCATAGTATCCGAAATCCTTTCAATCTGGTGGTATTTGAGGTTTCTACAGTGAAAGGGTAGGGTGTTGTAAATTGGCATAAAAGCAGTCGTATATCCGTGTGCTCACTGCATGGCTAGATATGTCACAGGTGGGTTGAATATTTAGACTTCTGGCTATGTTTCATAGTCTCATGGTGAATGTTGAGTGTGATTCACCCTTGTTTCCGGATACAGAGGAAAACCAGAATGAAGAGGTCTGTTCATTTGGTAACAGTTTCGTGGTTTTAAGTATGTATTTCTTGTAGACATTTAGAGCTCCTGTGAAAGAAAAGTTATTAAATGTGGGTAAATATTGAGAGTCTGATTGTCATCCAGGTAAATTCCCATGTCGGATGTATCCTTCAGTAGAAGCGAATGTGGGAGGGATTCAATGATAGAATCTGCTTTCAAATCTGTATGTATAAGTTCTTAAAGAATGGGTATATACAATATGTGTCTCTTATCCCTTGAATCCCTCATCATCTATATAGAACCTGCGGTTTTTGATAAGTGCAGGTAGCAGGAAATATTTCCAATAGGTATTGAGCTTTGTGTATTCCCAGGAAGGAATCTTTAGAAGTGAGAGTGTGATGTTAACTGTTGTGTAGGATTGCCCTCTAGTGGATGTTCAAAGAAGGAATCTTGCAGCAATTATAGTGCTTACAGCTTTTGGTCATTATTTTAGTGAGGATTTGAGACAAAGTATTGAAAGAATAATGAAAAAGAAAAAGAAAAACAAGAAGTTCCTTTCCTTCTTTCCTTTCTGTCTCCAAGAGATAAAATAGAGACAAAAATTGGTAAATCTGGCGAAAGGGGATGAACGGAAGATCAGTAGTCTGTCTTAGGTATAGTCCAGGTAGGTGTCACTATCGCTGGTTTGTGAATGTTCAGTAAATCAGATTTATTTTATTCTTTGACTTTTGGCGCTTTTGGAGGAAGAAGGTGAGTCGTAACTGTTTCTGTTAGCGTTTCTGCGTTTTTTTCCTTGCTGAGAGGGTGAATGGAACACATCTGATCCGCCGCAGGATGGAGGGTTGGTATTTCAGGGGGAAGCAAAAATTCTGTGTACCAGTCAGGCAATGCTACTGGCATAATTTGAAGGTTTTCACAAAATCTGTTCAGTTCATTGGGGGTTCTGAGTGTGTATTGTTTGCCCATGTATGAAGCTTGGAGAGCGAAAGGGAATTTCCATCTATAGTTTATGTTCCTTTCTTTTAGAACCTCCAGGAGGGGTTTCAGTGCCCTTCTATTCTTCAGTGTTATGGGTGATAGGTCCTGGAACAGTTGTATTATGTTATCATTAAACAAGATTTGATCATTGGATCTTCCTTTTTGTAATACTTCCTCCTTTAAATTGAAATTGGGAAGGCAGCAGAAGATGTCCCTGGGAGGATTATCATCCGGAGCTCTGGGTCTGAGAGCTCTGTGGGCTCTATCAAACTCTATGGGGGAGTGTTCAGGCCTATTTAAAAGGCCATTGAATATGGAGGTCAGTGCAGGTTTGATTTGGTCTGGGTTAACAGTTTCTGGTATTCCACGGACTCTTATGATGTGCCTTCTTCCTCGGTTGTCTAAATCTTCTAAGTGTCGGTTCATATCGATTAGGTGTTGGTTATGTGCATTGGTAATGTTGTCTAGTCTGGACAGTGCTTTATCTCTCCTCCTCCCAGCGTGCTCAGACACAGCCATTTGTTCAGAGAGTTTTAATAGCTCAGTTTTAATGTCCGTTATAGCTGAGGTAAATGATCTTTTGATATCTGCAGCTATGTCGGTCATAATAGCATAGGTCAGAGGTTTGTCTTTATCAAAATTACCTGCAGAGTCTTCAGATGCTGGCAGGGACACCTCGTCATCCTCCATGTCTTCCTCCATGCTGTGTCTGTGTGTCGACGCCATCTTGGCAGATCTCCCACTTCCGCTGTATCTGAATTTGCTGAGGTTTCCTGGGGAGATTTTCTTTTTGGGGATAATCAGAGAGCGGAGAGTATGTCCGTGTGTCGCCCTTCTTAGCTGAGTGGACATAATCATTTTCAGAGCGGCGGTAATCGGGACCCGGGCCTCGCAGCCTCCCGGAGCTCAGTCACGGTGCGGCCGTCCACATTGCGCGCCAAGCCACGCCCCCTATTTTTAGTGTTAAAATGAGAACATGTCTGTCATCAAGGAGCTTATATTGCAGTGTGTATGTTAAGATGTGATGTAAACAATAAGGTAAGTTGAAGCTAAATAGTAATCTTCATATTAGCCACTGTTTCTTCAATGATTGCAGCAATAAGGACCCCTATAGTAGCAATGTATGTCGGATTAATAGTTGCATAATTGTGCCAGACCTTGTTGTGAAGGGGGATACATACCAGGCCCAGAGAGATGGGGTGTACTGGGAGCAGCAAGATGGCCGCCGACTACCGAGTGTGGGCCGAAGCCGCTGACTTTCCTAGGACTGGCGGCTGGCCCAGCAAACACAGCTCTGTAAAGGCCTCAAGATCCTCCGACCGGATCAGTGGACGGAACCCCACCGCTGCACAATCGCCTTCAGGGGATCATTTAAGTGGCCAGTAGGCCCGCTACTCACTGTGTCTGAGAGATGTGAGATGTGAAGGGCCGGAGCGGCAGGCCGATGCTCTCTGATGTAGCAGAAGCTAATATATCAGCTGTAAGTCAGTGGATCCCGGACCTACGTGAGAGGAGATCAGAGGAATCCGAGCGATCTGCCGGTTCTAAGATGGCGATAGGTCTCTGCAGTGTGGGCCTAGCTACAGGCCTAGAAAAAACTGGTGTAGCCGGTCAGACTCTGCAAATAGTCGGCCAACTCAATAGCTGGGGTGCCTGGAGTATAATCCTTGTGAGATGAGGTATCTCCAGGCTAAATTAGGCAAGGATGGCAGTGGATTTTCAGCTGGTTGTGTGGAGCTCAGCACCCACACGTCTTCCCTGCTGGATGTCCGGACACGCCCCTAAGTCCCTCCTTTTATATCCCTTATCCACAAACCGGTTGATTAGAACATCCGCTTGTTCTTCAAAGTCGTTTTTGTTGGTGCAATTCCTGCGTATTCGCATGAGTTGCCCCTTTGGGATGTTCCCGATCCACTTTGGATGGTGACAGCTGCTGGTTGGGATGTAGCAATTCCTATCTGTGTTCTTGAAGAACGTTTTGTTATTAAGGCATCAATTTTCCTTTATATATCTGGAGATCGAGATAATTTATATTTTGTTTACTCCAGTTGCCGGAGAAGGTCAGTCCATAGATGTTATGGTTTATTTCGTCGAAGAATACTTGTAACTCCTCTTCAGTGCCGCCCCACACTATGACAATGTCATCTATGTATCGTCGATATAATTTCGTGTTTGGCCTCCTGGTACTATAGATTTGTTTTTCTTCCCATTTGTTATGAGCAGGTTAGCTACACTGGGGGCATATTTAGCCCCCATAGCTACACCTTTTACTTGGGTGTAGAAATCTCCTTTATGCCAGAAATAGTTGTGGCTCATGGCTAGTTCTAATCCTTCTAATAGGTATTTTATTTGTTCTTCTCTTAAGTCCGTTTGTAGATGTAATGCCCATTCTGCTCCACCAAGGCCATCTGATTGTATGATGTTAGTGTATAGGGAGTTAATGTTGATAGTCATAAGTATATCTTCTTCACTTATATTAAAGTTTCTCAATTCGGTAATCAGTTGCTTGCTGTCTTTCAGATAGGATTTCCCTTTAGTCACCAGTGGTTGTAAGTAACCGTCTAAATATGCCCCCAGCCTTGAAAATAGGCCATCAATGACGCTTATTATGGGTCTTCCTGGGGGGTTTGATTGGTTTTTGTGTATTTTAGGGACGTAATAGATAACAGGGGTCTTGGCCGCTTCAGGGACTAAATATCTTGCCTCTTTTTTGTTTAAAATTCCTTTTTTCTCCCCCTTTTGTATATAGGCTTTCAACTTCTTTCCATAATCTGCTTTTGGATTGCCCTTTAGTTTTTTATACGTGTTTGGAATTTTTAGTAGTTTCTCCATTTCCAGTTCGTAATCCTTCTTATTTAGTATAACTAGGCTGCCGCCTTTGTCCGCCAGACGGATGACAATATTCTTTTTCTTCTCTATTTCTTTAATGGTCTTCCAAATGTTCGATTTTATTTTTTTTGGTTTCAGCTTTCTTATGTCTTGTTCCACCATTTTCTTGAATGTTGTAAGGCTTTCCTTTTGTTGAGTGTTGCGAGTGTTTATAGACTGAAAGAAAAAACAAACGTCGCCCACGGGACTTTAAATGAGGTGTAAATGGTGATCAAAGGGTAAACGAGTATAAAAGTACAAATATTTTATTGAAAACAACAACATAATCCATAATAGGACATGAGCATGGGTGAACAGGTTCATAAAACAGCAACATTGCATTGTAATCCTAAAACATAGCCATAATATAATAATAATACATATGATACAGGTATGCATAGTACATCTCTAACCCGACACATTTCGTGAGCTTTCCTCGCTTCATCAGGGGCTGATGTGCATATCTGCTGTCTGTAAAAACAGTTTAAAGTAATTAGAGTATCAGTAATGATTGGATAGAAGCAAGAAGCCAGAACCGATCATCCCATACTTACTTGTAGGACCAAGGCTACAGACACTGAACCCAGGTAGGGGTCGGGCATCTCCCCCGGGAGCTGAAGAGACCGAGGACCCAACCAGAGGACCGAGGCCAGGCGTGGGGGGCAGCATGGCAATGAGAGAAAGAGAAAAAAGAGCATGGACTCAAATTGTTCCCATATGTCCTGCAGGGCAACTCACTGTGTGGAAATATAAGTATAAGGTAGTATAAGATTTAAGGGTTTTGGAAGTATAAAGAAATGTACATCATAGCATCAAGTACAAGGTATGCGTATGAACAGGGTCTGAAATAATAACATTGGTACTGTCATAAAAATAAAGTATGTGCTGCTTGCATAGTATGCATAAGGTGTCCCACAGAGCAGAGAGAAAAAGGAGGGTACAGAGTGAAGGAATAAATGAGAAAGGAAAGAAGAAAGGAAGGGAAGAACAAGGGGAGGTGGAGTGAAGAGTGACAGAAAAAAGACAAAGAGAAAGAAAAAGGAAAGAAAGGGGAACAAGACCAAGGGGAAGAGAAGAAAAGAAAGCGAGAAAGTGGGGGAAAATGAGGCACAGTGAAAAAGAAGGACAAAAATATTAATGGTGTGATGAACTTAAAAAGGTACTAGCGTGTGAAAAGGGAGTGAAAAGAGTGTAATTTGAGGAGTCAGTCAGAAGCAACAAGTGAGGATAGGTACACTGTGGGGTACAGAGGTATTCATGTTAGAATAAAATTAAATTAAAGCAAAGTGCCTACCAATGTAGTGAAGCGTCCCGACTAGGTGTTGGAAAGAGGCGATGAAAGAAAAGTTTGCCATACTGACACCCCCCGCCTTTATTCCCCGGACATCCGCCGAGTTCTCTGCCCCTAGCGTCATGCGTCAGCCGGAGAAAAGGGGATCGCAACGCACCCGCCGCAAAGAGGCAGGCACTCGCGATCCCCAGCCACCGCCTGGATGACACGTCCCGCCCACCAGGGAGGGGGATGCCGCTGCGATGCAGGCATCCCCAGGTGGGCGTGGAAAAGCATGATGCCGATGCACTGGTGGCCCCGCCCCTCCGGGAAGACCAGAGAGACGGGGACAGCTGGGGAAAACGAATCCCCATTTGTGTCTTCTTAGACTTCGTCTGGGGGTTCCCCCCACTGCAGCCACCAAGGTATATATAGGGGATACAACTATGTATATATATATAGAGGTATATAGAGGTATATATAGGGGATATATAAGGGATACTTTCGTCTTCTTAGATGTCATCTGGGGGTTCCCCCCACTGCAGCCACCAAGATATATATAGGGGATACAACTATGTTAATGGGAAGCAGCTCCACGAATGCAAAAATCATCACTTCCGGTATTCAGGCAAGATGGCCGCCCGGCATGCATTGCACGCCTCACATTGGTTACAATGTGGATACCGGAAGTGAAGAGGTCAAAGTATATACAACAAATCAGACCTAATTAAAACTTATGAGTGACCGAAACGTGAGGTGTGTGGTATGTGAATTAAGTGGCAAATGAAAAGGAATCAAAACCATTCTTTGAAAACAATGTGAAACTAATAGCGGCGCGACAAAGTGCGCGCGCATCTAAGTCTGATGAAAGATACAGCGCATGCATGTTATGCGCATGCATGGTAAAGAGAAAAGGTGAAACGTCTTAATGATGCTGGTGAGGGGGCAGACCTCGGCTGGGAAGACAACAACGTCTACACCCAGCGGCACAACATAACATGTCATGCGCATGCGTGATGGGAAAAATGTGAATCGTCCCTACGCTGGTGAAGGGGCGAACCTATGCTGGGAAGTCAAAAACGTCACCACCCAGCAACACATCGCTACATTGTACGCATGGCCCGGAAGTGCATGAAGTGGCTCCAAATCAGGAAACTGAAAAGAAGCGGATATTCGAATGTATATATACATATGGATTAGTGCATAATCGTGAGAAATGCAAGTGTTTAAATTGCATATATTGGAAGCATCGAACATGTGAATAAGTCTGATGACAATAAGTGTAAAACATGAACACGCGCCCAAAAAAGCAGAAAAAAAAAAAAAAATATATATATATATATATATATATATATATATATATATATTGCACAGGAGCGTGGCATACAATAATTAGTGCTAAATAAAGTGAAATGAAATATTGAAACAAAAAAAGGAGAATTGAAAAAGGATATAAAAAAAGGGTATAAAAAAGAATATAAAAAATATAAAAAAGAGAGTACGATAATACTCTTCTAGAAACATATATGAATATGCAATCGTGGATTCCCATAATGATGTACATAAGATATTCGCCAAATGCACATATACTATAGATACAGTGCATATATATATATACAATGAGTACATACATGTAAAATATGGCCTTAAAAAAGTAAAAAGGAGAGAGCAACAAAAAATAAATAAACAAGACTTCAAGCTTTATTAATAAAAGCATTGACGTCTAATTCAACATTAATACCCAATGGGAAAAGTGTACGGAGCTCATGAATCCAGAAGGTCTCCAAACGGGACATGCCCCTGGTCATGGCACCACCCCTCCAGGGGGGAACATATCTATCTATCACCACAAATTGTGTCCCCTCAATAACACAATTGTGGTGTAGCTTATAATGTCAGGGGACAGTATGTTTAGTGTCCCCGCTCTTAATAAGGGCGATGTGTTCCGCTACTCTTATGCGGAACACATAAACGGAGTAAACAAGATGAAATGATATATATATATATATATATATATATATATATATATATATATATATATATATATATATATATATAATATACATATATAAAATTAAAATAAGATATGATATAAGAAATAGGGAAATAATATTAAAATGTAAAATTAAAATCTAAAAATTCCATGATGGAATATTGCAAAAATGGATGATGACCATTATTTATATGCTAGAACTGAACCAAATATTGCCACTCAGAAAAAACTGGTATTGGACAAATAATGAGAATATTAGACCAAAAAATAAAAAAATAAAAAATAAAAAATAAAAATAAAATATATACCATAAAAATATATATAAATCTGAAAAACCTCTAAAAATCAGAAATAAAACAATTCAGGTCGAATTCAATGTTCAAACCATGGGGTTCTAATGTACCCATCTGGAATATCCATTTGGATTTATTCTTGCTGAGTTCCCTCACTTTATTGGAACCCCTCCAATGAGCCTTATACTTTTGAATAGCCCAGAATTGGAGACCCCTAGGGTCTCTGTTATAATACCTATCAAAATGTTTTGAAACACTGTGTTTTGGATAGCGTTTTCTAATGTTCTGGATATGCTCTCTTATTCTCTTCCACATTGGTTGCTTCGTTCTGCCAATGTATTGGAGGGAGCAGGAGCACTGTAAAGCATATACCACCCCCTCAGTCCTGCAAGATATAAAATCCTTTATTTCAAATTCTTGTCCAGTATTTGTTGAAGAAAATTTCTGACATTTGTATCCATTTTGATTAGTATTTATGCAGGCATAACACCTTTTACAGGGATAGAATCCTTTACCCTGAAAAAAGGTTAAATCAGTTATTCTCTTGGGTGGGTTGGGTACATTTTTAGCTATGATGTCCTTTATGCCCCGTACACACGGTCGGATTTTCCGATGGACAATGTCTGATCGGAGCGTGTTGTCGGAAATTCCGACCGTGTGTGGGCGCCATCGGACATTTTCCATCGGATTTTCCGACACACAAAGTTGGACAGCAGGAGATAAAATTTTCCGGCAACAAAATCTGATCGCGTCAATTCCGACTGTGTGTGGCCTGTTCCGACGCACAAAGTGCCACGCATGCTCAGAAGAAATTCTGACACGGGACAGCTCATTCTGATAAACTTAGCGTTCGCAATGGATACAGCATTTTCGTCACGCTGCAATGTTAAAAATGGTTTAATACAGCGCACTCTCTTCTTCTTTATAATGTGACAAGAATGAAGTAGTTTTGCTGCTCATATTCACACACACTTCTCACAAACTTTTATTTGTGTTTTTTTAGTGGGATTCCCTGAATATATTGTTATTAGTAGTCACATCTGACAGTTTTATATTTTTTAATTTTTTTTTTTTTTTTTTGGATTTTAAGCCTTTTTTTTCTTTAATGTTTGGATTTTTTCCAAGGCTGATCTTTGTTCAATGTTATTTTTATTTTTACTCCAGAATATTTTTGGGTGTGTTTTGTGTGTCAAGTTACCCCAACACCATTGATATCTTTTATTATTTAATCTCCAGGAGATTGTTTGTTGTTGGTGTCCCTTGTTCATTTCACATTGTATAATTGAAATGTTCCTGAATCCTCACAAACAAACTTTTGTAGTAAAGTAAACACATAGGAGAGTAGGAGAGTATAATTCAAAACAAAAATTCTTTATTAAGGGATCAGAACCAAACAAAGAGGAAGGCAACACTAGATCAACAGGAGAAATTATTGAAGCCTGGGACCCCCACGGCAGACATCAATTCTTCAACATCAAAATTGGTGGCCTGAGGAGTCCATATCTAAGGGAGGGCAGTCTGGTCCGGGATTCACAGAGACTCAGATAGCAGCAGATGACATCAGTGTCCTCAGGCTGTGGTACCACAAGAGGCTGCATCTTTTGGCGGACCAGACTGGACCCAGGGCAATCACTGTCTGGTCTTCCTTCCACGCTTCCTTCCAGGCTGTGGCTGTGCAGTTGGAGATGTGGCAGGAGGAGGAGTAGGACCTGGAGGAGGAGGAGAACTGGGGGGACCTGGAGGAGGACTGGGGGGACCTGGAGGAGAGGGAGGAGGAGGACCTGCAGGAGGAGGAGGAGGACCATCCCAAAGATGTGTGTGAGGTGTAATTTGGCCCCTCATACCTTTCTCCAGAGCCTCTGATATGAGGGCCTCACACATGGCTTTTTGGCCCTCCTCCATCCTCTGCATTTTATATGCTATGAATGCAGCAATGTTCTCCTGCATGGTGTGGGGTGCTCCCAGGACCTCTGTAGCCCTCCAAAAGAATGCTATAGCCGCCTCCTCTAGGGTACTCCTCCTACTGCCACTTTCTGTTTTCAGGGGGGGTGAAGGGACCTTGATATCAGCCAGCCGGCTCGGCCTGGCCACCTCCTGGCTGAGACTTCCCTGTGTATGAAAAAGGGACATAGTTTTAGTTTTTGCTTCATCAATCACAATCATAAATTAGTACTCCCAACTAACATCTAGTTAACATCATTGATTGTACAAGCAGAAATATTTAGAGGAATGCTATACCTGGCTCAATCTGGGCTCCTCCACATATGGCCTGGAAGGCCCAGGTTGGGCGTAAGAAGCCTCAGCCAGGGGGGAAGGAAGCGTGGAAGGAAGACTGGAGAGGGATGGCCTGGGTTCATTCTGGCCTGCCAGAAAGTGCAGCCTGTCGTAGTACAACATCCTGGGGACATAGATGTCATCTGCTGCTCCGGATCTCTGTGAATCCAGGACTTTCTTGCGCTCCCTCAGATATGTGCTCCTCAGGCCATCAATGAAAATCTTTACATAAGTGATGTCTGCCGTGGGGATCACCTGCTTCACAATTTCACACAATTGCTCCAGTGCTGCCTTCCTCTTTGCTTGGTTCTTGAAATGGGGGTGGGTAATCTCCCACAGACATGGCAGCTCACTTAGCATATCTATGAATACTGACATGAAGTCAGTATCTTTCATTAAGATATCCATGTTCACTGCAAGACACAACACAAGACAAAGCCAAATGTCAGACAAAACTCTCCTAATCTTGTTACAATATAGGCCTCAATCTAGAATCAGTATAGGCACAAGTTTGTCTCTTAAACAAAAAAACTAGGATTTTTGCCCGGATCAACCAATAAATATTAGCAATGGTGGCTTGTTTCAGCGGGTAAGTATAGACATATCATACAGACATAAAGCCTGGATGCAGTTCAAGTTGGCCTTATAAACATATTGCAAAAAAGAGGGGAGAAACAGAGAGTTTCTCTAAAGAAGGTCAACAGAGAACACCATTGTCAATTACAAAACCAGCTTTATTAATTACCAAAAATTAAATAACCAATTAATATACCAAAGGTGAAGATATAAGCAATATGGACAGACAGTTATCACAAACCAATTAAAACATGGACAACGTTGTCACAGGGGGTATTAAAATCAAATGGGAGCCGCGGCTACATGCCCACTCATACACATCATACACTCTAGATATGGGGTGTATTGACCTAAGGATAGTTCTGCACAATAGGTTGGTAATTATTGGAAAGTATTCCCGATATAAAGTATCCAGTTGGGCAGGAACAGTCCTGTATCACTAGTTTGAAGGTGTTGTGAATGGGTGGGTGATCTGACAAATCAAAAAGGCATAGAGTTGGACCATAGATGGAGCGATCTCTCAAAGGATCATTGCACTCAGTGATTGCTTAGACCACAGCTGATGAGTAGATTGCAAACACTTTCCAGGTTGCAGTAAGATTAGTTGTACAAACATCTACATAGGTAGCAGGGTAAATGTCCTTGGAGACAGCATTTAAGGAAACATAGAAAAAACTGACATACGTGTGGTTGAAGTGCTGAGCAAGGTAAAGGATCTCACTAACCGCACTGTATCCATCGTCAGACTATGATAGTCCTTGATGTTGAAGTCTCTCTATGGACAAGTGCTTCTGTGTGGCTCCTCAGAAGTGCAGGCTGGCAGGGATCCGTCTCTCACTGCTCCTCACCATGAAGCCGCCAAAGCACCGCCGTCGCCGTGTAGTGCGAGGCTGCAAAGGAAAGCCGATATCAGCTGTTGGATCAGCTGTTAGGTCCATGTGAGGATGAGTCAGATCAAATTGCGCACGGCTCCCAGGAACGTGCTGACGTCACACCACTGACGCGTTTCACCAGCCAATAAACGCTGGTTTCCTCAGAGCTAGGAGGGGTCAAATGTGGTGAGTTTAAATAGGTATTAGAGAGTGCAGGTACTATTTATATCCACTAGATGTCAACCATAACCCCTCAGTGTAAATCATTCAGCAAACAAAGCATACATTCTAATTACATAATTAGGATAGTGATATTAGCTGTTTACGAGATAAAGGCGGAGAGCATATAGAAAAGAGGTAAAGAGAGTACTTTAACAATTTTTTGAGAATCAGCCATGGAAAGAGTGAATTATTAGAAGTAATATTTTATAATAGGAATTTCGTCTCTACAATTAAGAAGCATTGTTTATGTTTCTAGGAAGGATTGTAAGCTGTATTCAGTGTTTAACCCCTTAGGGGCCAGAGAATCTAAATAGTACGTCCACATTTTCTCCTTTTGCAGGAGTATGGTGTCAAAATCACCCCTTCTAGGGGGCAAATTAAGCACATAGATCCCTTTAACCATGAGGCCTGCTGGATTACTGTCGTGATATTTGGCAAAGTGTACTGGGATAGGTCTGTCATCATCCTTATTTTTTGTTTTATTCCTAATGCCACTGATGTGTTCGCTGATCCTAATCCGGAGCTGACGTTTAGTTTTTCCTATGTAATTTTTATTGCAAGGGCACGTGAGCATATATATGACACGTGTCGTTGAGCAATTAATAAATTGTTTGATTCGATAGTCATTGCCACCCCTTGGATCAGCGAACACATCAGTGTGATGTACATATTTGCATATGTTACAATGTCCACATGCATGCATGCCTGGAGGAGGTTTTCTCTCAGTAAGCCAGTTTTTATTAGTCGTTCTGGTATATTCTGAATGAACCAGAACATCTCCCAAGTTACGTGCCCTTTTAGCCGTAAGTAATGGTTTAGGGCTAATTATGTTAGTAATGAGGGGTGCCGATTTCAGAATATACCAGTGTTTATTTAGGATCTCCTGGACTTGAGTCCACTGCGAACCAAACCTAGTGATGATTCTAGGAAAGTCACAATGTGATTGGTCCGTTTCCTGGGGGTTCTTCTGTGAGGTTAGAAGGTCCTCACGTTTGGTTTTGAATGCATTATTTCTGGCTTTTTTGAGGGAATTGTGTGAGTACCCTCTTTTCCTAAATCTTTTATACATTTCATGTGCTTCGGTTAGGAATTGATCCTCTTCCGAGCAATTTCGTCTGATCCTCAAAAATTGTCCTGTGGGTATTCCCCTGATTAGTGACTTTGGATGGTGACTCTGTGCCAAGAGGAGGGTGTTAGCTGCTGTTTCCTTTCTGAAGGTACTTGTTGCTATTTTATTTCCACATCTAGTGATTTGTAAATCAAGGAATGAGAGGGCATCAGCAGAATAGGAATAAGTTAAATGAATATTCCTTTCATTGTTATTTAGTAGGGATAAAAATTCCAAAAGTTGCTCTACTGAGCCCTCCCATATCACGAGTACGTCGTCGATGTACCTTAACCATAATGCGCAATGGTCAAGGTACATCGAGGACTTGTACACGACCTCCTCCTCCCAAAGTCCTAAATGGAGACAGGCATAGGAAGGGGCCCATGGGGCACCCATACTGGTGCCTCTGATTTGTTGGTAAAACTTCCCAAGAAACTGAAAACAATTATTGCCCAACATGAACTCCAATAGTTCTATAATGAATTCATTGTGGGCTCCAAGTAATGGATGATAAGTGTCTAAGAAGGTCTTATTAGCTTGAATACCCCACTGGTGGGGAATCGATGTGTATAAATTTTCCACATCTATCCCCACCAGTAGGGCATTAGGAGATAGGGTGAAATTGGACAATTTTAGAAGTATATCTCTGCTGTCACGAACGAAAGAAGGTAGTTCAGTTACCATGTCTTTGATCATCGAGTCCACAAATCTACCAACTCTTTCAAGAGGACCCTTGATAGCTGAAACAATAGGTCTCCCTGGGGGGTTGGATAAAGACTTATGCAATTTGGGAATGATGTAAAATGTAGGGATTGTTATATTTTCTACTTTTAAGTATGAGTATTCCTTTTTAGTGAGTAGGCCTGTTTCCATAGCTAGTTTTAGTTTAGTGTTCAAGGTGTTAGCAATGGCGGGAAAGGGGGTCCCAGTCAGTTTTATGTAGGTCGAGTTATCACTCAACAATCTAAGTACTTCGTCCTCATAGATTTTTTCGCTGAGTAGGACCACATTTTACCGCCCTTGTCACTCCTTTTAATCACCAAATTGGGGGCTTCCTGTAGTTCCCATAGTGCTTTTCGTTCAGGGCCATTTAAGTTATTCGGTCCCAACCATTCCCAATTAATCTTTTCAAGATCATGTTTGACTTGATCAAGGAATAGTTGAAGCCATTTGTGCTTGGATAGAGATGGCATCTTGGTTGACTTGATTCTCAAATTAGATTTCCTTCTAATTGGGTGACTAGTTTCAGTTTCCGAATCGCTATTGGCGTTTTCTTCCAAGAGTGATATCAGATTATTGATCGCCTCTCTTTCCTCTTTGTCTAGACTGGATTCTGGAGTGGGTATGTTATCAAGATTTTTTTGATGCCAGAGTTTAAAGAGGACTTTTCTAAGGAATAGATTAATATCCTTAAACACTTCGAATTCATTCATGGGCTCAGTGGGGGAAAAAGATAGTCCCTTTTGAAGAAGTGCAATATGGTTGGAGTCCAATTGGAAATCAGATAAATTGATTATACTCATGTCCATAGAGGCTGAGTTAGAGGTATTATTTAATATCTTTTCTGATTCCTTAGTCTCCCACTGCGCCAATTCTGAGCTATGTTTCGGTCCCCGCCTCTTCCTTCTGTGTTTCCTCTTTCTATTCCCCTGGGGTGACTTTTTTCTACTGATTGTTTTGGACAGTCCACTACTAGGTTGCCCTGAAGTTCCTCTAAAAAAGTGACAGATTTATTAGAACTTTCTTTGTCTGGGTCACTGTCTGAGGAGGAACCAGTTCTGTTCCTACTAGTGCGTTGTGAACGTCTGGAATTTCTTGAGGAAGATCTACTTCTATTTGGCAAAGTGGGATTAAAGATATCTCCCGCTTCCCAATCAGTAATGTTTTGTCTAAATTTTTCTTGTTTGGTGTGTTTAAGATTTTTTTGTATTCTTTCTATTTCTTTCTTGATGAACTCATTATTTTTAACAAAATCGGGTTCATCTTTATGGGATTCAAGAGTCTTTGCACTAATCTCCAGTTCTCCTCTAATCTCCTGAAGTTGTGTTTCTTCTTCAGACACAATCATTTTCATTAATGCTAGGCCTCTATTCAGACATTCCTCTTTCCACACTTCCAAGAATCTCGGGGTGTGGAGGTGTTCGGCAGGAATTATTCTCTCTCTCAATCCTCTAGGGATGATATTATGAGAGATATGCGATTTTAATGAGGCAATATCCCATTTACGGTTCAAAAATTTAATCATAAGCTTCTTATGATTTTTAAAAAGTTTGCGTGTTGATTCTAGTTCTATGTTATCACTCTTTCCATCAATAGAGAAGGCTGTGTCAATCTCATCATCTAAATCTCGATCAATCATATATGCCATATATGTAATTATGTGTACGGTTTGTGTATATAAACGTCTGTCACTTTGCTAAATCACTGATATTAATACAGTGATGGTGGGATCCCCAGGGCAAAGAAAGGGCAAAAAACGCCCCAAAATAGCAAACAAAAAAACTAGGATTTTTGCCCGGATCAACCAATAAATATTAGCAATGGTGGCGTGTTTCAGCGGGTAAGTATAGACATATCATACAGACATAAAGCCTGGATGCAGTTCAAGTTGGCCTTATAAACATATTGCAAAAAAGAGGGGAGAAACAGAGAGTTTCTCTAAAGAAGGTCAACAGAGAACACTATTGTCAATTACAAAACCAGCTTTATTAATTACCAAAAATTAAATAACCAATTAATATACCAAAGGTGAAGATATAAGCAATATGGACAGACAGTTATCACAAACCAATTAAAACATGGACAACGTTGTCACAGGGGGTATTAAAATCAAATGGGAGCCGCGGCTACATGCCCACTCATACACATCATACACTCTAGATATGGGGTGTATTGACCTAAGGATAGTTCTGCACAATAGGTTGGTAATTATTGGAAAGTATTCCCGATATAAAGTATCCAGTTGGGCAGGAACAGTCCTGTATCACTAGTTTGAAGGTGTTGTGAATGGGTGGGTGATCTGACAAATCAAAAAGGCATAGAGTTGGACCATAGATGGAGCGATCTCTCAAAGGATCATTGCACTCAGTGATTGCTTAGACCACAGCTGATGAGTAGATTGCAAACGCTTTCCAGGTTGCAGTAAGATTAGTTGTACAAACATCTACATAAGTAGCAGGGTAAATGTCCTTGGAGACAGCATTTAAGGAAACATAGAAAAAACTGACATACGTGTGGTTGAAGTGCTGAGCAAGGTAAAGGATCTCACTAACCGCACTGTATCCGTCGTCAGACTATGATAGTCCTTGATGTTGAAGTCTCTCTATGGACAAGTGCTTCTGTGTGGCTCCTCAGAAGTGCAGGCTGGCAGGGATCCGTCTCTCACTGATCCTCACCATGAAGCCGCCAAAGCACCGCCGTCGCCGCGTAGTGCGAGGCTGCAAAGGAAAGCCGATATCAGCTGTTGGATCAGCTGTTAGGTCCGTGTGAGGATGAGTCAGATCAAATTGCGCGCGGCTCCCAGGAACGTGCTGACGTCACACCACTGACGCGTTTCACCAGCCAATAAACGCTGGTTTCCTCAGAGCTAGGAGGGGTCAAATGTGGTGAGTTTAAATAGGTATTAGAGAGTGCAGGTACTATTTATATCCACTAGATGTCAACCATAACCCCTCAGTGTAAATCATTCAGCAAACAAAGCATACATTCTAATTACATAATTAGGATAGTGATATTAGCTGTTTACAAGATAAAGGCGGAGAGCATATAGAAAAGAGGTAAAGAGAGTACTTTAACAATTTTTTGAGAATCAGCCATGGAAAGAGTGAATTATTAGAAGTAATATTTTATAATAGGAATTTCGTCTCTACAATTAAGAAGCATTGTTTATGTTTCTAGGAAGGATTGTAAGCTGTATTCAGTGTTTAACCCCTTAGGGGCCAGAGATTCTAAATAGTACGTCCACATTTTCTCCTTTTGCAGGAGTATGGTGTCAAAATCACCCCTTCTAGGAGCAAATTAAGCACATAGATCCCTTTAGGATCAATTAGGAATGTATCATCGCCTAGTGGTCATGCGGATACAGGGTACATATGTGTGCCACGTCTAATATAAATTGTTTAGAGAACGTGAAAGTGTGGGCAGGCACCAAGACTTTATAGGCACAATAAGGATACTTATATCATTAAAAGTCTAATTTTTATTTCAAAAATATATACTAAAAACGGGGAAAAACAAAAATAGGATTAAAACTGAATATAATATACATCGTTTACAGAATATGCACTCCATACACAGTAAATCGGGAGACAACGGAACTACAGGATCAGTAAGAGACACAAGCAACTTATTGATCTATATAGTTACAGTACATATCGTTGAATCGAACGCCATGTGATGGTGGTAGTCAAGATTCTGTATAAACTCATAAGCTCGACATGTTGCGCGCCTTAGCGCTTCTTCAGGAGCATGTAATACGACAACTGTAATGAATAATAAACTATTAACAGCGTTTCCAAAATATTTTTGTATGTGTATAATAAGAACATTTCCATATAGGTCAGCGGATAATGTATGGGGGCCGTTTGGGGAGAACACCAGGGGAGCATCAGTGCTGCATACATATCAGGTCGGGAAAGGGCAATGTGGGGACGGATGTAACATAATACAGATATATAGTATAAAATAGGGAGGGTATATAAATATGATATAGCATATACTAGGTAAGGTAAAAAAGAGGGAAGGGGGTATCAGAAAGGGGAACAATGCAGGGAAAGAAGGGAAAGCAGGGGGAGGCAGGGGAGAAGGGGGAGGGAAAGGGGGGGGTTCGTGGGGGAAAGGGGGGAGGGGGGGGAAGGGGGGGAAAAAAATGGGGAGGGAAGGGGGGGAAAAGGAGGGACAGGGGGAAGGGGGGGGGGGGGGAAGGGGACGGGAAAGAACGGGAGAGGGAGAGAATGGGGGGGGGGAGGGGGGAAAAAGGGGAAGGAGGGGGAGACAGGGAGGGAGGGGAGGGGAGGGGGGGGAAGGGGGAAAAGGGGGAGGAAAGAAGGGGAGGGAAGGAAAAGAAAGGGGGGGAAAGGGATGGGGGGGGAAAGGGGGGGAAAAAGGAACGGGGGGAGGGGGAGGAAAAGAAACATGGAAGGGAGGGAAAAGGGGGGGGGGAGGGGAGAAGAAGGAGGTTGTATATATTAATATAATATTAACAGGTGGACTATGAAGTGTGTATATAGTTGTTAATATATATATATATGTAAATATCTAGTAAACAGTATATATATATGATTCCCAGTGCAAGATAGTGGAAATCACATGTCCATTGAGGGATAGCTATTGAAGTGAAATACAATAAAACTTACCCTGGTCAATGTAGAAACTATAATTTAAGAAAGGGGGAGGATGGAAAGCAAAACCTCAGCCGTTTCCCTAATAAACAAAGGTGGTTCCCAGCAATTAGGTGGAACAGGGGAAAAAGAGTTATCGGTCACAGACTGACTTATAGGTTTCATCAAGGTATATGAACGTAATAGTTCCCTAGGGTGCTGTGCGGTTCTATCCCCAGTCTTGCTAAGTCTGTTGAGGTAGATAAAGAAAAGTGATGAAGTAAAATAGCATCTAAATTGGGTGAAGCTGAGAAAGGGAATACTAGCAGTATACGCTTACCTAATTGTAGAACTTGTAAATATAGCGGTAGGTGGTGGAGCGTTAGACCGCCATCACACCACAGATAGTGGTTTATGCAGAGTGTACAGCGAGAGACGCCATGACGGCGTCTCTTGTACACCCGCCCCGCCTGTGGTCACCAATCGGCATAGCCGACGTGACGTCATCCAGGCCGGCCGCTGGCGCGTACTGCGCATGTCCCGATTCCCGGCGCAGATCAGAAGAACCGAAAGAGCGTCGGGGAGGGGGACGGCAGTCGTGTCCAGGTATCCAGGCAACCAGAGGGGGCCGGGCCTGCCGTGTCAACTCATCATCCCCCAGCGGACAGAGCATACAGCAGCACAAGGAGGGGAAGAGGGGAAGGAAAGGGGCAAAGACATCCCGAACATCCCAGCCAATTAGGGATGCGGGGAGGTCCCTCGCCATCACCCCCCCCCCTCAAGGCCGCCGATGGGTGTCCGTCCATAAAGGGGAAAGGGGGAGAGGAGGACAGCAACGGCCCGCCCACGCCAACATGGCAGTCACGGAATACCAGATGCGCCGACATCTGCAGACTAGAAACAGTGCAGATGTGGCGCTGGGCGGCCGCACATTGCCCCTGAAGGTCCTACCTGAGTGATGCAGAAGGGAGATATACCCATGGTGTAAAATCAGCCCCCGTAGTGCCTCTGTAGAGGAGATAAAAATAAATATAAACATATACAGATAAACAAATACTGTAAGAAAAAAGATTTATATTCACATAGATATGAATATTAAGACCGGCATCTAAGGATCATGGTAACAATTGAGTTGGGGAAAACGAAAAATAGGCAGCAAAAACAGAGTATACAGTATATAACAATACATTATGTTTTACTATAGATTCTTTTGAGTAGTATATGAGTTGGTGTGTATTACCCTGATAGATAACCAGAGGCATATAGGGAATTCAAAAATAATAACCAGAGCCAATGGGTCGGGCTCTCAAGCAGTCTGATTTCAATAAATAGATGGAAACAATTTAGTATGCATGTATCTTTTTTGTACATAGCATTGAGTGTATTATAATTTAGAGAAATGGTTTGTATGACTGGGCCTCATTAATCCCAGGGGGGACAGTAGCCCCCAAGCGCTCAATCCATAGTGTTTCTTGTTGGCATACTTTTTTGTCCCACTCACCACCCCTGGGATCCGGTGGAATAACGGTTAATGCAATAAATGAGACAAGGGAGGTATTAAATTTGTGATAGAGGTCAAGGTGCCTGCTGACTGCCGTTATCATTTTTCCTTCCCCGGAGTAATAAATGTGATCCCTAATTCTACAGCGTAGATGTCTAATGGTCTTCCCAACATAGAATGCGCCGCATTGGCACGTCATTAAGTATACCACACCTTTTGTATCACAGTCTGCGTGAAACTTGGGTATAAACTTTTCTCCATTAGGTAGTATAAAGGAATTTCCTTCTTTCACCCATGGGCAGAAGGAACATTTGCCACATTGAGTCATACCTAATTTAGAATGTTTAATTCTGGGTGTAACAGAAAAGTGACTTGAAGTTAGTTGGTCACCTAAAGACCTAGTACGTTTGAATGTGATCTGTGGGGAGGGGCTGATATATTTGTTTAAAATAGGGTCCTCCTGAAGGATCGGCCAATGTTTGTTCAATATATCCCTAAGTTTGTGATGTTGTTGGGAGAATTTGGTAATAAATCTCACTGGAGTGTTGGTCAAAACATTTTTCTGTTTAAAAAGTAAAGAATTCCTTGATTGGCGAATGGCTTTGTTATATGCACTGCGTAGTATGGTTTTCTTATAGCCTCTTGATAATAATCTCTGGCGGAGTGCTAGGGCTTGAGCTTTAAATTCCTCCAGATGTGTACAGTTACAACGTAATCTGAGATATTGTGCATAAGGAATACTCTTAATAAGCGATCTAGGGTGGGCACTGTCCGCATGTAATAGGGTGTTTCCTGCCGTTTCTTTTCTAAACAGGGTGGTTGCTAGACAATTATCTTGATCCTTGAAAATAGTTAGATCTAGAAAAGTTATTTGGTTTACATGAGTTGAAATAGTAAACTTAAGATTCATTGAGTTGTAGTTAATTGTCTGGATGAAATCATCCAGCAGCTTGCGAGTTCCTGTCCATACTAGGAAAATATCGTCTATATACCTCCGCCATATGAGAATATGGTCGGTGTATATAGACAAGTCCTCATGTGAGAAGATGTCACGTTCTCACCCCCCCAGGTACAGGTTGGCGTAGGCCGGTGCACAACAAGTGCCCATGGCCACGCCCTGTACCTGGAGGAAGTGGGAATCTTTAAAGCAAAAGTAGTTACGGGTCAATACAAAATGGAGTAGTTCGAGTTTGAATTCACAAAATTCCCAACTATAATGATCTTGTTCCCTTAGAAAGGTGCGTACCATCCCGATGCCCTGCTCGTGCGGGATGCTAGAGTACAAGGACTCAACATCCAAAGTCACGAGGAGGGCATCGGGAGGGACAGGCAGACCTTCTATTTGTTTCAGTAGATCCAATGTGTCACGTGTATAAGATGGAAGGCTTAATACATGTGGCATTAATATAGAATCTATAAAACGGCTGGCATGTTCAGACAGAGAGCCAATACCTGAGACGATTGGTCGGCCAGGGGGCAATGTAGGGTGCTTATGTATTTTTGGTAGGGCGTAAAAAGTAGCCTCTTTGGGGTTTCTGACATTGAGATAGTTGTAAATATCTTGGTCAATTAGGCCCTTTTGAAATGCTTTGCCAATGGTCTCCAGGTATTCTTGCTTAAATGCTAGAATCTGTGTCTCAGGTAGCAGGCGATAGCAATGTTTGTCCGCTAGGATTTTGGTAACCATAGTTTCATAGTATGTTTTGGTCATCAGGACAATGTTCCCTCCTTTGTCCGCAGGTTTTATTTCTAGATCTGGTTGATTTTTTAGGGCTAGAATGGCTTGTCTTTGTGAGTAGGAAAGATTTCCTGAGGTTATTGGCATAGTCATCTCTTTTATATCTTTGATGGTTCCAATAAGGAAGGCCCAGATATGGGCATTTGAGGTTAATTCTGGGAACCGTTGTGATTTAGGTTTAAATTTTTTGATATTGGTTGTATGTACAGTAGGTGCTTTTATCTCTTGTGTGGAATTGGAGGGTTCATTTTCCTCCAATAAGAGTATAAGGTCTCGGAGGGCTCGAAAATCTTCCATAGAGAAATGTTTGACTTGTTCTGATATCGCCTTGTCTTGTTTAGACTGTATTACATCTTTGTCAAAAAGAAATTTGTATGTTAGATTACGTGAGAAAAGATAGACATCTTTTATTGTCTCATACTTGTCAATGTTCGTTGAGGGACAGAAGCTTAGTCCAAGCTTAAGGACCTCAAGTGTCTCCCTCTCAAAAAAGTAAGGTGTTAGGTTAATGATTTCCATGCCTGGAGTCATGTCGGCATTATCGTGTTCGTGGGGATTTGAAAATTTGACTGTGTCTGTGGAATTTGGATATGTGCATCTAGTGTACTCTGTCTAATGTTAGGTGTTCGCTGTGTCAATGGTAGAGGGGTACTAGGGGGATTTGTGCCCATATCCATAGGGCCTAAAGTGCTAGATTGTGTCAAGTTAGGTGTTTGTGATTGATTATTCAATAACTGTATTGCTTGTAGGGCAGTAGCTCCTAAATACTTGGGTTGTGTTGGTGGTTTCCCATTGGGATGTGATGTGTGTCCTTTAGTTTGTGAATGTGTTGGAAATCTCATGTCCACTTTAGGGGGGCGTTTAGAAGAGGGTGTGTGTGGGTCCCCACCATAATCTCTTTTTTGTGCTGTGGTATTATTGCGGGAATAATGTTGGTTATGTCTCGGGGCAGAAGATGTAGATCTGAGTGAGGAATCTGATTCAGTATCCTCATCGGTAGTCCCATAGTTGTTAGTTTTCGTGACCCGGTGATGATTTCTAGAACCCTTACGTAGCATGGTATTCTGCCAGTGATATGCGAAGCCTTCAGAGAAGGCTAATCGATCTTTGGATAGTTTGTTTTGTTTTTTATAAATGATGTCTTTAGTGATCTTTGTTATGTAATCTTTTGTTTCTTGAACTCGTTTGGAAAAGAGGGTATGTTCCCTAATAGTTTCATTAGATGTTTGTAGTAGAAGGATCTCCTGATCTAATGTGTTTAATTCTGTCTGATAGTGAAGTATCAGCAGTCTCATAAGTTCCATACTGCATTGGGTCAGTATGTTTTCCCATTTAAGTCTAAATTCTGCAGAAGTTACTTGAAAGGAGGGATAGAGTTGGATCCTGAGACCTAAAGGGTTAATGGTTTCCCGTACATATTTCTGGAGGAATTCAATATGCCAGTGCAGGTTGGCTTTCTTTTTAAGAACGCGTTTAAGTTTGGCCATATATTGGTTTATACCAATTTCTTGTTCAGTGTCTGTGTTACAATTTGTTTGAATCTCTGTCATAAAGCCCAGCCAGCCATTCCCAATGAATTCCATAATACATACAAATATACATACAATTGATGTTCAATTATTGCTAGCCGTATAAAAAAGAGAAGAGGAAAAAACATATAAGAATACTGGAAAAAGGGGGGGGGGAAAGAAGGGGACAGGGTAACTCAAAGGTTATGACCTTGAGGTAGGTTGGCCGTACATGAGGTAATCTTATAGAAAAAAAGGGGTATAATAGCCACTAGAAAATGCCCGGGTGCTTCCACCCATAATAAATAGGATCAATTAGGAATGTATCATCGCCTAGTGGTCATGCGGATACACAGGGCCGGATTTCCCACAAGGCCACCGAGGCCAGGCCTCGGGGCGGCAGTGGTACAGGGGCGGCGCCGCCCCCCACACTAACATCAGCATGCAGTGCACCCGGGCGCCAGAGAGGTGGGGGCGCTGAAGCGCTAGAGTGCTCCTCTCCCTCCTCCTCCTCTCTGTGTCCAGACTGAGGCGGCTTCCTCCGCAGGTCACCGCCGCCACCGCTGTCTTTTTCGCTGCTCAAGCCCGTCCCCCCTCCCTCCTCCTGTCAGAGAAGGAGAGCAGCCGCCGAAGATCGGAGCGGCTGGTCTCTGTGCGGCGGGGGGGCGTGTTCTCCTCTGTCTCTCACTCCCGAGTCCCGCCCAAGCCTGTGCCTGTCTCCATCTGTTCTATCTATTGTACACACTTGGAGGGGAGGTTGTCCTGAGGGGTTGTACTAATGGAGGGGGGGGTTGTCCTGGGATGTCTGTACTAGTGAAGGGGGGGTTTGTCCTGGGGGGGTTGTACTAATGGAGGGCAGGGGTTGTCCTGGGATGTCTGTACTAGTGAAGGGGGGGTTTGTCCTGAGGGGTTGTACTAATGGAGGGGGGGGTTGTCCTGGGATGTCTGTACTAGTGAAGGGGGGGTTTGTCCTGGGGGGTTGTCCTGGGATGTCTGTACTAGTGAAGGGGGGGTTTGTCCTGGGGGGGTTGTACTAATGGAGGGGGGGTTGTCCTGGGATGTCTGTACTAGTGAAGGGGGGGTTTGTCCTGGTGGGGGTCTGTACTAATGGAGGGGGGTTGTCCTGGGATGTCTGTACTAGTGAAGGGGGGGTTTGTCCTGGGGGTTTGTACTAATGAAGGGGGGGGCGGTTTGTCCTTGGGGGGTCTGTGCTAATGGAGGGGGTGGGGGTTGACCTGGGGGGGTTGTACTAATGGAGAGGGGGTTTTCCTGGGGGGGTTTGTACTAATTGAGGGGGTTTGTCCTGGGGGGGTTTGTACTAATGGAGGGGGGTAGACCTGGGGGGGTTTGTACTAGTGAAGGGGGGGTTTGTCCTGGGGGGTTTGTACTAATGAAGGGGGGGTTTTGTCCTGGGGGTTTGTACTAATGAAGGGGGGGTTTTGTCCTGGGGGGTTTGTACTAATGAAGGGGGGGTTTGTCCTGGGGGGTTTGTACTAATGAAGGGGGGTTTTGTCCTGGGGGGTCTGTACTAATGAAGGGGGGGCGGTTTTGTCCTGGGGGGCGGTTTGTCCTTGGGGGTTCTGTGCTAATGGAGGGGGTGGGGGTTGACCGGGGGGGGTTGTACTAATGGAGAGGGGGTTTTCCTGGGGGGGTTTGTACTAATGGAGGGGGGTAGACCTGGGGGGGTTTGTGCTAATGGAGGGGGGTTGTCCTGGGGGAGGTTGTACTAATAGAGAGGCGTTTGTCCTGGGGGGTCTGTACTAATGAAGGGAGGTGGGTTTGTCCTGGGGGGTCTGTAGTAATGAAGGGAGGTGGGTTTGTCCTGGGGGGGTCTGTACTAAGGGAGGGGGGTGGGTTTGTCCTGGGGGGTCTGTACTAAGGGAGGGGGGTTTGTCCTGGGGGGGTCTGTACTAATGAAGGGAGGGGGGGTTTGTCCTGGGGGGGTCTGTACTAATGGTGGGGGGTTTGTCCTGGGGGGGTCTGTACTAATGGAAGGGGGTAGTTTGTCCTGGGGGGGTCTACACCCAGGAAAGTACACCCAGGGCTCCAGAGGGAGAGGGCAGTGCTGAGGGAACACCATCAGAGAGAGAACCCCGCTGCCCTGCGCCACCAGAGGGAAAGCCACACAGCCTGGCGCCATCCCTGGTGGAGAAAGGAATGGAGTCATTGCAGGAATACAGATCTGGGTGCTACCCAACGGAGTCGCCACGGGCAATTCAGAGTGAGCTGACTCCTGATCAGGGGAAGCATTGCTGTATCGCTGGGTCAGGTGAGAGGGCCGATCGGCCATTATCTACTAATGTCCATAGGAACTGCAGTCTCTGACCATCTCCTGTATCATGTCTGCAGTCTCTGACCATCTCCTGTACTATGATTGCAGTCTCTGACCATCTCTTGTATCATGTCTGCAGTCTTTGACCGTATTATGTCTGGGGGCTCTTTCTGGTGGTGTGGGGGGGGGCGGCATTGAAGGGCCCGGCCTTGGGGCGGCAAAGGGAGTAAATCCGGGCCTGCGGATACAGGGTACATATGTGTGCCACGTCTAATATAAATTGTTTAGAGAACGTGAAAGTGTGGGCAGGCACCAAGACTTTATAGGCACAATAAGGATACTTATATCATTAAAAGTCTAATTTTTATTTCAAAAATATATACTAAAAACGGGGAAAGACAAAAATAGGATTAAAACTGAATATAATATACATCGTTTACAGAATATGCACTCCATACACAGTAAATCGAGAGACAACGGAACTACAGGATAAGTAAGAGACACAAGCAACTTATTGATCTATATAGTTACAGTACATATCGTTGAATCGAACGCCATGTGATGGTGGTAGTCAAGATTCTGTATAAACTCATAAGCTCGACATGTTGCGCGCCTTAGCGCTTCTTCAGGAGCATGTAATACGACAACTGTAATGAATAATAAACTATTAACAGCGTTTCCAAAATATTTTTGTATGTGTATAATAAGAACATTTCCATATAGGTCAGCGGATAATGTATGGGGGCCGTTTGGGGAGAACACCAGGGGAGCATCAGTGCTGCATACATATCAGGTCGGGAAAGGGCAATGTGGGGACGGATGTAACATAATACAGATATATAGTATAAAATAGGGAGGGTATATAAATATGATATAGCATATACTAGGTAAGGTAAAAAAGAGGGAAGGGGGTATCAGAAAGGGGAACAATGCAGGGAAAGAAGGGAAAGCAGGGGGAGGCAGGGGAGAAGGGGGAGGGAAAGGGGGGGGGTTTGTGGGGGAAAGGGGGGAGGGGGGGGAAAGGGGGGAAGGGGGGGGAAAGGGGGGAAGGGGGGGGAAATTATTAGAAGTAATATTTTATAATAGGAATTTCGTCTCTACAATTAAGAAGCATTGTTTATGTTTCTAGGAAGGATTGTAAGCTGTATTCAGTGTTTAACCCCTTAGGGGCCAGAGAATCTAAATAGTACGTCCACATTTTCTCCTTTTGCAGGAGTATGGTGTCAAAATCACCCCTTCTAGGGGGCAAATTAAGCACATAGATCCCTTTAACCATGAGGCCTGCTGGATTACTGTCGTGATATTTGGCAAAGTGTACTGGGATAGGTCTGTCATCATCTTAATTTTTTGTTTTATTCCTAATGCCACTGATGTGTTCGCTGATCCTAATCCGGAGCTGACGTTTAGTTTTTCCTATGTAATTTTTATTGCAAGGGCACGTGAGCATATATATGACACGTGTCGTTGAGCAATTAATAAATTGTTTGATTTGATAGTCATTGCCACCCCTTGGATCAGCGAACACATCAGTGTGATGTACATATTTGCATATGTTACAATGTCCACATGCATGCATGCCTGGAGGAGGTTTTCTCTCAGTAAGCCAGTTTTTATTAGTCGTTCTGGTATATTCTGAATGAACCAGAACATCTCCCAAGTTACGTGCCCTTTTAGCCGTAAGTAATGGTTTAGGGCTAATTATGTTAGTAATGAGGGGTGCCGATTTCAGAATATACCAGTGTTTATTTAGGATCTCCTGGACTTGAGTCCACTGCGAACCAAACCTAGTGATGATTCTAGGAAAGTCACAATGTGATTGGTCCGTTTCCTGGGGGTTCTTCTGTGAGGTTAGAAGGTCCTCACGTTTGGTTTTGAATGCATTATTTCTGGCTTTTTTGAGGGAATTGTGTGAGTACCCTCTTTTCCTAAATCTTTTATACATTTCATGTGCTTCGGTTAGGAATTGATCCTCTTCCGAGCAATTTCGTCTGATCCTCAAAAATTGTCCTGTGGGTATTCCCCTGATTAGCGACTTTGGATGGTGACTCTGTGCCAAGAGGAGGGTGTTAGCTGCTGTTTCCTTTCTGAAGGTACTTGTTGCTATTTTATTTCCACATCTAGTGATTTGTAAATCAAGGAATGACAGGGCATCAGCAGAATAGGAATAAGTTAAATGAATATTCCTTTCATTGTTATTTAGTAGGGATAAAAATTCCAAAAGTTGCTCTACTGAGCCCTCCCATATCACGAGTACGTCGTCGATGTACCTTAACCATAATGCGCAATGGTCAAGGTACATCGAGGACTTGTACACGACCTCCTCCTCCCAAAGTCCTAAATGGAGACAGGCATAGGAAGGGGCCCATGGGGCACCCATACTGGTGCCTCTGATTTGTTGGTAAAACTTCCCAAGAAACTGAAAACAATTATTGCCCAACATGAACTCCAATATTTCTATAATGAATTCATTGTGGGCTCCAAGTAATGGATGATAAGTGTCTAAGAAGGTCTTAATAGCTTGAATACCCCACTGGTGGGGAATCGATGTGTATAAACTTTCCACATCTATCCCCACCAGTAGGGCATTAGGAGATAGGGTGAAATTGGACAATTTTAGAAGTATATCTCTGCTGTCACGAACGAAAGAAGGTAGTTCAGTTACCATGTCTTTGATCATCGAGTCCACAAATCTACCAACTCTTTCAAGAGGACCCTTGATAGCTGAAACAATAGGTCTCCCTGGGGGGTTGGATAAAGACTTATGCAATTTGGGAATGATGTAAAATGTAGGGATTGTTATATTTTCTACTTTTAAGTATGAGTATTCCTTTTTAGTGAGTAGGCCTGTTTCCATAGCTAGTTTTAGTTTAGTGTTCAAGGTATTAGCAATGGCGGGAAAGGGGGTCCCAGTCAGTTTTATGTAGGTCGAGTTATCACTCAACAATCTAAGTACTTCATCCTCATAGATTTTTTCGCTGAGTAGGACCACATTACCGCCCTTGTCACTCCTTTTAATCACCAAATTGGGGGCTTCCTGTAGTTCCCGTAGTGCTTTTCGTTCAGGGCCATTTAAGTTATTCGGTCCCAACCATTCCCAATTAATCTTTTCAAGATCATGTTTGACTTGATCAAGGAATAGTTGAAGCCATTTGTGCTTGGATAGAGATGGCATCTTGGTTGACTTGATTCTCAAATTAGATTTCCTTCTAATTGGGTGACTAGTTTCAGTTTCCGAATCGCTATTGGCGTTTTCTTCCAAGAGTGATATCAGATTATTGATCGCCTCTCTTTCCTCTTTGTCTAGACTGGATTCTGGAGTGGGTATGTTATCAAGATTTTTTTGATGCCAGAGTTTAAAGAGGACTTTTCTAAGGAATAGATTAATATCCTTAAACACTTCGAATTCATTCATGGGCGCAGTGGGGGAAAAAGATAGTCCCTTTTGAAGAAGTGCAATATGGTTGGAGTCCAATTGGAAATCAGATAAATTGATTATACTCATGTCTATAGAGGCTGAGTTAGAGGTATTATTTAATATCTTTTCTGACTCCTTAGTCTCCCACTGCGCCGATTCTGAGCTATGTTTCGGTCCCCGCCTCTTCCTTCTGTGTTTCCTCTTTCTATTCCCCTGGGGTGACTTTTTTCTACTGATTGTTTTGGACAGTCCACTACTAGGTTGCCCTGAAGTTCCTCTAAAAAAGTGACAGATTTATTAGAACTTTCTTTGTCTGGGTCACTGTCTGAGGAGGAACCAGCCGCGCGCAATTTGATCTGACTCATCCTCACACGGACCTAACAGCTGATCCAACAGCTGATATCGGCTTTCCTTTGCAGCCTCGCACTACACGGCGACGGCGGTGCTTTGGCAGCTTCATGGTGAGGAGCAGTGAGAGACGGATCCCTGCCAGCCTGCACTTCTGAGGAGCCACACAGAAGCACTTGTCCATAGAGAGACTTCAACATCAAGGACTATCATAGTCTGACGACGGATACAGTGCGGTTAGTGAGATCCTTTACCTTGCTCAGCACTTCAACCACACGTATGTCAGTTTTTTCTGTTTCCTTAAATGCTGTCTCCAAGGACATTTACCCTGCTACCTATGTAGATGTTTGTACAACTAATCTTACTGCAACCTGGAAAGCGTTTGCAATCTACTCATCAGCTGTGGTCTAAGCAATCACTGAGTGCAATGATCCTTTGAGAGATCGCTCCATCTATGGTCCAACTCTATGCCTTTTTGATTTGTCAGATCACCCACCCATTCACAACACCTTCAAACTAGTGATACAGGACTGTTCCTGCCCAACTGGATACTTTATATCGGGAATACTTTCCAATAATTACCAACCTATTGTGCAGAACTATCCTTAGGTCAATACACCCCATATCTAGAGTGTATGATGTGTATGAGTGGGCATGTAGCCGCGGCTCCCATTTGATTTTAATACCCCCTGTGACAACGTTGTCCATGTTTTAATTGGTTTGTGATAACTGTCTGTCCATATTGCTTATATCTTCACCTTTGGTATATTAATTGGTTATTTAATTTTTGGTAATTAATAAAGCTGGTTTTGTAATTGACAATAGTGTTCTCTGTTGACCTTCTTTAGAGAAACTCTCTGTTTCTCCCCTCTTTTTTGCAAGTTTGTCTCTTGCCTTCGTTCTTACGATCGGCGCGTCCAATGCTCCTTCCTCCGCTCACAGATCGTACGTAATACGCACGTGTGTTACGCTTTATACACACTGCGCATGCGTGTAACTCCACTCGCCCCTGACGTTCTTTCTAGTGTATTCCCCGCCCCTTTTCGTTTGGCGCAGTGGGGGAAGAGCATGATGGCGGAGTTACAGCAGGTGCGTGATAATTATATCAACGAGGAGGAGGAGGAAAGCCCGGATCCAGGCACGTCCCGATCCAGAAGGAGACGTTTTAAGGCCACAAATATGTCGTTTGGGGAGATGTTGGAGATGGTCGACATCATGAAGAAGTCCGACTATGACGGGAAGTATGGGCCTTACCCCAACCCCAACATCCGAAAGGCCAAGATCATGGCGAAAGTGGTCAGGAGTCTTGAGAGGAATTTCGGGGTACGAAGATCAAAAGATCAGCTCAGGATACGGTGGTCGGACCTGAAGTTGAGAGAGCCAGAGCAGTACCGAAAGATCCGGAGAGTGCTGCAAAAAAGTAAGTAGTTGTGCTGTGTTCCTATTCTTTCTGTCTTTATTATGTTCGTTCTGCTCCATATGCTTTTAGTAATTGTAACGTTTAAAAAGGTCAACTTTAATGTTAATGGGCCCATTATTCGTTTGTATCAAACATTTTTCTTTCGGCCTCTAGAACACCATTGTTTAGGCCATATGCATTTTCACACATTTTTTGGGCCTACTTGGATGCCAAATATTTGTTTGTGTAGATGGGTTTGTTACTAGAATGAAATGCAAACTAGATTGTGTGTAAGGAGAGGACACTGAGCAGCTGTTTTCACATCTGGACACTGGAGCACTAGTGTGGGACACAAGAACACCATTTTTATTAGGGGGGGCACACAGGTGCTCCAGTGTATACTATAGGGGGGCTACATCTGTGAAGCTTGTACCAAACAGGTAAAGTATTGCAGCTTGACAAAGGACACTAAAAAAATATACATCTTGGAACTCGGCTAAAATAGACAATTGTACCCCACTTCCAAGCAATGTTTCCTATTTCTAGTTCTGCCATCAAATATCTGTGTGCTAAGTATACCATTTTTGTTTTACATAGGGGAGAAAAGACTCGGAGGACACCCCTCATCCCAGGAGACCAGAGACCCCCCCCTCTGGAAGAAGGGGAAATACCAACCCAAGAAGCTGAGCAGGAGGAAGAAGAAGATGTGGTGGAGATTGGCACCACAACAGGTGAGTGTTTGCGACCACAGGCTCAGGTAAAAGAGATGGATGTTGGCAGATTTTTGAGACCTTTTTTTTGTTCTTTATCTCTTTTTAGGTGATCGTGATCCAGAACGCTTTACATCTGAAAGTGCCCAGATACTGATCGGGGAGATCATGGGGTGTAATCTCGAATTGCACAACATACAGCAACAAATCAGTGATGTTATTAAAAAAAATAATAACATCATTGATGTTTTGGGGCGAATTTAAACCCCACAAAATCACCTGTTTTATCTTACGACAATTTTTACAATGTTTAGAAAAGCCAAATTTGGAGGATGCACACAGTGTGCCAACATGTGCTATCTGCCATTGCGGGAGATCAATGGACGCGTTTTGGGGGTGCAACCCCTTCCTCAATTATAAAGTCGCATTGAGGAAGGGCTTGCTCCCCAAAAACACGTCCCTTGATCCCCCCTGATGGCAGATAGCACATGTTGACATTCTGAACTTGGTGTGCATCTTCCAAATTTGGCTTTTCCAGGGGTGATTTCCCCCCATCTGAATGCTATATCAAACACAGTTCCTAAATACTGATGTCTGATATAGCCTTCAGGTTTTACCATATGTGAACTTTGTAAGTTCAAGTTTTTTGACTTTCCTGTTGGTTTTACACAGGCCTGTTTTATCTGAAATGGACATTTCGATTTTTGATAATGCTACTGCAAACATTGTTTTATACAACAAACATGTTGGTTTGTTTTAAAAACCTTTGGGAAACGCACATGTGATTGTGCAGGTATAAAAATGTTGGTTACTCAAGAATGTGCGGATTATTGTCTCAACACTACAACACTTTTGGGGTGATGTAATTGCTGTTCTATGCAAAAATGGGGGTTATTTCCTAAGGGCAAATACACTTTGCACTACAAGTGCAGGTTCAGTGCAGTTGCAAGTGCACTTGTAGTGAAATGTGTTTTGGCATTTAGGAAGTACCAGCCAACACTGTTTTTTATAAGGTTACCCAATCACTACATTTTCTGCACTCAACACATTTCTGTCAGGGTCAGCTAAAACAAACACAAGCAGTAAATGTCCACAAAGAATTTCTTTTGGTTGTTTTTTATTTGAAAAAGGTGTCACAGATTGTCTGGCATATTGATAGCCCCCCTACCCGCAAAGAACTCCAGGTAGCGTAACCGGACATCACGGGCATTCAGGGAGGGCAAGCCAGGACGGCCACTTTCAAGCGCCGTCAGTGTTGATGGATTTGGGATTCCGGCCTCAGGCCCAACTGAGCCAACATAGTTGGCTGAATGTTTTCTTAAAAAATTATGGAGAACACAGCAGGCAAGTATTATATGGTTCAGTTTATACTCCGCCATATGGATGGGTGTCAGAAATAATCGGAACCAGCTGGCCAGGATTCCAAATGTGTTCTCCACCACTCTTCGGGCTCTGGCCAGCTGGTAATTAAAAACCCTCTGTTCCGGGGTGAGGGTCCTCATCGGGAATGGCCGCATCAGGTGGTCCCCCAGCGCAAATGCTTCATCAGCCACGAACACAAATGGGAGACCTTCAACATTGTCCTCTGGAGGTGGCAAGTCCAAGCTGCCATTCTGGAGACGCCTGTAGAACTCCGTCTGGGCGATCACTCCACCATCGGACATCCGGCCATTCTTCCCCACATCCACATACAAGAACTCGTAATTAGCCGACACCACCGCCAACATCACTATACTATTAAACCCCTTGTAATTATAATAGTACGACCCCGAGTTGGGTGGTGGGACGATGTGGACGTGTTTCCCATCAATTGCCCCTCCGCAGTTAGGAAAGTCCCACCGCTGGGCAAAGTGGGAGGCCACAGTCTGCCATTCCTGTGGCGTTGAAGGAAACTGTTGAGGAAAAAACAATAAATATTACTATTTTTTCAAAGATACATGGCAAGCAGATTATACACAAATTATGGGGCAACCTCCAGATAGCATTTACTAAGGGGAATTTAACAACAACAAAGTATAAGGTACACCTATCATATTCCCCCTCCCCCCTCTCATGGGCCATTTCTAACATTATGGGGGGGGAACTCTTGGACAGGTAACCCTCTTCACTTCATTGAGAGATGAATGCCTAAATACAGGGTATTACTTGGAACAGCCCCTCCTTAGTTACACTATTGGCAGCCCACTGGACAGGTAAGAAGTGTCATAATACAAAGATATAAATACACACTGTACACATTTGAGCACATTTGGACATTCTGCTATTACCTATCAAGATAATAATAGGATCCCAAAAATTTAAACAGTACCATTGGAAAGTATACAGGCAGGTCCTTGCACTACATGCTTTGGGGAATTCATCCATAAATCTGACCAGTAAAGAGATGGGTATAGTGTGTATGGGTTTGGCAAAGTCAGCAGATAGATGATTGAGGATAGAGAATTGGGATCAGCTGACTTAGCAGTTGGGGGAGGGAGGGTTAGAAAAAATTTGGGGACACCACAAAAAAAGCCTCTGGCACTCTGCCTGAATTTAAAGCTAAAATAAAATTTCCAAACATTTTAGGGGGTGTTTGGGGTAAAGCACTACTATGGAGCTGATAAAATACATTGTTAAGTGACTACATGAGGTGAATATAGGGCAGGAGACACCATGCTGGAGAGGTTAGTGAAGGGCAAATATGTATGAAGGACATAAAATAATAATTACATAAAAATCCAGCATGCATGAGGACAAAGGGGACATTCACAGCATATTACAATCATGGTAATTAGGGAATGAGGAAAGAAATACAATATATTAGCAAACATTCAATACAATAAAATGTGATATTAAAGCATAAAAATCTTACCTTCATATACTCCTTCTGCAGGACCTGTATGATGGCAGAACAGGTCTCTGGGATGATGATACCCAGAGCCTGGGGGGAGATGCCTGTCGAGAACTTTAAGTCCTGCAGACTTCTCCCTGTGGCCAAATACCGCAAGGTAGCGACCAACCTCTGCTCCGGAGTGATGGCTTGCTTCATGCAGGTATCCTGCCTGCTGATATAGGGGGTCAGCGAAGCCAACAAACGGTGAAACACGGGGTCCGTCATCCTGAGAAAGTTCCTGAAATCATCAGGATTATTCTCACGGATCTCACGGAGCAAAGGCATATGACAGAACTGGTCACGCTGAAGCAACCAATTCTTGGTCCATGAACTCCTCCCCACCCTGTTCATGGACTGGACTTGTGTCAAGGTCAGAACCCCAACACCAAGCCCCCACACAGCACGAACTCTACGAGGAGTACGCATATGAAACATGGCTAGAAAACGGTCGGCTGCTCAGAACGAAGTAACAGAACGCACTGAAGAACAGCAAGGCCTGTGAAGAGCGACCTGAAAACCAGTAACGAATGAACAAGAACACAATGACTCCTTAAAGTCACGCGGAACTTGCTTGCACGCACTGAAGAGCAGATACAAACCCACAAGCACAAACTGAACAGCAGAAAACGATCTGAAAGCCACGAGTCTGAAAAAGCACGAATCGTCTCTCCCCAAACTTTTACTAACACGAGATTAACAAAAGGAGCCCAAAGGGTGCCGCGCTTGGTTCTGAACCGGCCTTTTCTAGTCTCGTCATACGTGGTGTACGTGACCGCGTGGTTGTCAATCGGAAATTCCGACAACTTTGTGTGACCGTGTATAGGCAAAACAAGTTTGAGCCAACATCCGTCGGAAAAAATCCTAGGATTTTGTTGTCGGAATGTCCGAACAAAGTCCGACCGTGTGTACGGGGCATTAGAGTTGGAGCTCGTCTGTAAATAAATCTCGGTTTTTCTTTATTTGGAAGGGTGATGAACTGAGTTTAAGATCCTTTTTTCAACGTTTGAATATGAACAAAAAAAATATTAAACTTGAACATCAAATTAGTGAGACTAAAATCCAGTTCCTTGATCTTGAAACAGAACTAACAGCCAATATCATCAGCACAAAAACTTTCTTCAAACCAGTGGAAAGGAACAGCTATATACCAGTAACGAGTTGCCACTATGAGCCATGGTTAATCAACATTCCGAAGGGCCAGTTTATTCGCTTACGGAGAAATTGTTCAGAAAATAACGACTATCTTAAACAAGCTCAGTGGATAGGTAAGAGGTTTGAGGAAAAAGGGTACAATAAATGTTTTATAGAAGAAAAAATAACAGAAGTCAATCAAACCTCAAGAGAAGCACTGATCCAAGATAAAATCAAGGTAAATGACAAAACAGATGACATACCTCTGATAATGGACTTCAGTGTACAACACAGGAGGATGGAGAGGATTATAAAAAGACATTGGTCTATTTTAAAAACTGATACTACTTTGGCAAATATACTCCCAGAAAAACCAAGATTCATTTACAGACGAGCTCCAACTCTAAGGGACATCATAGCTAAAAATGTACCCAACCCACCCAAGAGAATAACTGATTTAACCTTTTTCAGGGTAAAGGATTCTATCCCTGTAAAAGGTGTTATGCCTGCATAAATACTAATCAAAATGGATGCAAATGTCAGAAATTTTCTTCAACAAATACTGGACAAGAATTTGAAATAAAGGATTTTATATCTTGCACGACTGAGGGGGTGGTATATGCTTTACAGTGCTCCTGCTCCCTCCAATACATTGGCAGAACGAGGCGACCAATGTGGAAGAAAATAAGAGAGCATATCCAGAACATTAGAAAAGGCTATCCAAAACACAGTGTTTCAAAACATTTTGATAGGTATCATAACAGAGACCCTAGGGGTCTCCAATTCTGGGCTATTCAAAAGTATAAGGCTCATTGGAGGCGTTCCCATAAAGTGAGGGAACTCAGCAAGAATGAATCCAAATGGATATTCCAGATGGGTACATTAGAACCCCATGGTTTGAACATTGAATTCGACCTGAATTGTTTTATTTCTGATTTTTAGAGGTTTTTCAGATTTATATATATTTTTATGGTATATATTTTATTTTTATTTTTTATTTTTTATTTTTTTTATTTTTTGGTCCAATATTCTCATTATTTGTCCAATACCAGTTTTTTCTGAGTGGCAATATTTGGTTCAGTTCTAGCATATAAATAATGGTCATCATCCATTTTTGCAATATTCTATCATGGAATTTTTAGATTTTAATTTTACATTTTAATATTATTTCCCTATTTCTTATATCATATCTTATTTTAATTTTATATATGTATATATATATATCATGTCATCTTGTTTACTCCGTTTTCCATACATTTATGAGCAGAGCATGTGGATACCCCATTTTTGTGATATTATGGGGCACTGGTTAATTATCAAAACCATTAGAGACAATGCTTTGCTATATATTCCCTCTGTGAGATGTTATACCAATTGTGACCACTGGAGGGAGTTGAAGAAGTAAACGTGATTAGAGATATCAATATATATATATTTTACTTTTTACACACTGCGTTTTTTACACATGGAATCGTGGTTTTGATAAACCAACGATATTCATATGAATTACATGTCTAATAAAAGTAGGTTTTAACAGGATTGAAGTCTATGCAGGAAGCAGGTTGATGATTAACTCACGCTGTAGCCATGGCAACCACTCGCGTGGGAGGAGCCAAGGACACTCTGTGCAGATCAGCAGTATCACACAGTGTACTGCAGTGAATCTGCTCCTGTCTAAGGCGGCTGACTGCTATAGTAAATCCTGCATATGCCTTATCATTATAAGGCACACGTGAGTGGATTGAAGTTTTCCTGTGTACCTTGGTATCCTAACTATTGCACAATGATTGTTTTTTTCTCTTATCTGCCTGTCTAATGAGACTTGTTTATGATTCTCACATTGGTTGTGAACAGAAGCAAAAGACACATTGTTACTATAAAGGTCAATGAGCACCTTAGTTAAGCAAGTGCTTTTAAACAGCTTTGCTAGTGTGACCGGATCAAAGCTCTATACCATTCGGATCCTACACTTGTATAATTGAACCTTCTGAATACATCCCTATATATTTATTTTTATGTGGATTTTTTATGCGGATTTTTTTTACCATTTGGTGTCACTAATTTTTTATAATTTTACACTATTTTGATTGCTGGATTTTTTAAGAATTTTTACTCACCGCTGGATTTATTTGAGTATTTATATTTATTCATATATATTCATTTTTATGCACATTGTGAAGCGCTTCAAATATCATTATTTATTCTTTTTAAGTGACTCTGAAAACACTCTCTTTTGATAGCAGCCTCACTTGGTTTTATGTGTAATTATCAGCTATTTAGCATCACAGCGCTTTGTGTTTTATATATTCTTTTTCACTTATTTTTCAGTTTTTTCACATATAGCTGCAGTGATGGATATTTTTGATTTTGTTGAAAAACGCACAATTAATTTGGAAAATGTTTTTTCCACTGCACCTAGCACCGATAAGGGTGATTTAAACACCAATTTTAGGAAATTCGGCCACCTAATGGAAAAAAAGGTGAGCCTATGGTGGGACATAGCTGCTCATGAACAATACATTAGAGATATAATTGTCCCGAGAAGATTGAGATGGGATGTACCTATCTGTGATGGTTTGACAGATCAAGACGCAACTAATGAGTGGTATAAATTTTTTAACGATAAAGGTCTGGATCTAGTACATTTTGCCTTAAAAAGGAAACAAAGGAAATTAAACATGATTAACCAGCAAATTGCTGAATGCAAAACCACACTGGACCCTTTTAAAGAGACAGCACCTTTTTCATCACTAACTCAACAACTGAATAAAGTTTTAGAACAGAAAGATGTTGAATTGAAACAAAGGAAAAAGAGAAAATACCTCAGAGATACCAATGATTATCAGTTAGAACAGGTTTTCAATTGGCAAATCAATGCCAAACAAGGTAAAACTGGGTCTATAGCCTCATCACCAGATAGAGAGGTGAGGATAGTTAGCCCCAGGAGAAATACATATTATAGGACTCCAGAAAGGAGATCCAGGACACCAGAAACCCCAAGATATAACCAACAGAAACAATGGGAACAAAGTAACACACTGAGAGATGACAATGGATCAAGAACACCAAAACCTTGGTGGAGGAACAAAACAAAAAATAAATCACCAAGAAGACCTTATTGGAAAAATAATGCCAATAAAAGACCAAACAAACCCCACTATCCACCCTACAATCAATTAAGATCGCATCAATCAGGTAATGAATCGCAATATGATCAGGTGGAAAATGGCAGGTACCCCAGGTATGGGGAACCAGGATACTATCAACATTCAACTAGAACTGAACCAAGAGAAAATCAATATAATTTCAGAAATGACCTCAGAAACTCCTACCAACAACATCATAGGGATCAGCCAAGGGATTATCGGTATGATCAGAATAGGAGAGATCATAGGGACTATCAACAGAGCAATGGTGAATCTCGAGACCACCATTTCAATGGTAATAGGAATGGGACCAGAGAATACGACCAATACAGATATGCTGATAGGAGGAGCCCATTGCCTACCACCAATAGATACGAGCCTCTTAGAAATTACATAGAGGAAGAACAGTCAAGATCTTTTTTAGATTTCCGCAGAAACGAAGATCCCCCATCCCTACAGGAATATACAAACAGAGAAAGAAGTCCAAACACCATAAAAGGGGATGCAGAGCAGGATGGCAAACCCAAAAGAAAAAAGAGAGTACTAGGGGAAGGCATCTACAACCTCAGCGGCAAAGAGCTCACACGAGCGGAATTAATCACACTGGACAAAGGCCTTAAATATGCACCAAAAAAGAATCTGGACAAATTCCAGATGTATATTGACATACAAAAATACACTAGGAAATTGAATATCAAGAAATACTTATTATCCAGACCACCATCTACATTGAACAAAGGAGTGGAACTTGGCAGAGGAGTACAGCATAGTGATTTAAGAAATAAGTCACTATTCAATCCACCCTCTACAAATAATGAACATATTGAGGTGTTTAAAAAATGGTGATCAAAGACCTGGAACAACTCAAGTTCAGTAGAATCTCGGAATCCCAGCATATACAACAAGGTATAAAACAATTGGAAGCAAATAAAGATATTATAATTAGACCGGCCAACAAAGGGGGCGCCATTGTAGTACTAACCAATGAATACTACCACCAGGAACTGATGGGACAACTTAACGATAATAACACATATCTGAAACTCAGTAGCAATCCTACTAGAGAATACAAACGAGATCTGTCCTCCCTGATTCAAAAAGGAATCAACAAAAATATTCTATCCAAAAAAGAATCTAGATATTTAGTACCTGATACATGTAGAGTTCCAATCATTTACACCATCCCGAAGATCCATAAGAATGCTGAGGCACCACCAGGAAGACCCATCATTAATGGGATTCAATCGATCAATGCAAGACTAGGGGAATATGTGGACAAATTCTTGCAACCCCTAGTACCTAACACTAAAGCTTATCTACGTGATACCAAAAATTTATTACAAATATTAAAATCTCTGACCCTGGACCCTAATGGAAGATATCTGTTAGCAACTGCTGATGTTGCTTCACTGTACACAATAGTTGAACATAGCGATGCAATAGAAGCATCTAAATGGGCTATGGATTCATTCAACCATCTCATTTCTAAACAGAAAAGATTTCTTCTTAGAAGCCTGGCCTTTGGTATTCAACATAACTACTTCTGGTATAATGACAATTATTTTCGACAACTAACGGGTATTGGGATGGGAGCTAAATATGCCCCAAGTGTAGCCAACATATTCATGGCAAAATGGGAGGAGGATGCCATCTTTTTAAATACTCCAAAGGAACTGGTTCTATATAAAAGATTCATAGACGATTGTATTTTTATTTGGAAGGGTGATGAACTGAGTTTAAGATCCTTTTTCCAACGTTTGTGTCACGTACCTGATCGGAGTCTGAAGTGACGAGGTCGGCCTCCCTTGTATCTCCAACCCGGGTCCCGCTGAGAGTGGGAACAGAGGGACCCCAAGGAAAGGAGGAACACGAGTGCCTGTAGAAGTAACCCAGGAATCTTGAGGCAGATGATGCGACTTTAGGTAGGCAGGAAGTCGCAGCGGATTGCAGGAGCCGAGATGCAGGGACTTGACAGGCAGCTTGGAGCAAAACAGGAAACAGGAGCAGAGTCACGGGAATAGCCGGGTTCGGAAGCAGGCGGACAGCAAGGTACCAAATCATCAGGCGGAAGCAGAGTCAAGTAGGAAGCCGAAATCAGGAACCAATGAATCAGGATATGGGAGAGTCCAGAGGCAAGGTCAGGGGAGCCAAGGTTCAGCAACGGATATCAAGCAGGCAGGTAACACAGGATACAGATACAGGAACAGCTGAAGATCAGTCAGCACCTGTCACAGTCAGTGTGTCCTTTAAATAGGCCGTCTGGCGCCAAAAGACCGCGCGGACGTGCTCCCACGGGTGCGCCCATTCCTTTGCGCACGCGCATTGGCACGTCTGCGATCCGAAGAGACCTTCCCGAACGCATGCGTGCGTGAAGAGTCCTTTACGAACGTGCGTACCCGCGAGTGAACCCGGGACGCAACAGTTCTCTTACAGTTTGACTATGAACCAAAAAAAATTAAACTTGAACATCAAATTAGTGAGACTAAAATCCAGTTCCTTGATCTTGAAATAGAACTAACAGCCAATATCATCAGCACAAAAACTTTCTTCAAACCGGTGGAAAGGAACAGCTATATACCAGTAACGAGTTGCCACTATGAGCCATGGTTAATCAACATTCCGAAGGGCCAGTTTATTCGCTTACGGAGAAATTGTTCAGAAAATAATGACTATCTTAAACAAGCTCAGTGGATAGGTAAGAGGTTTGAAGAAAAAGGGTACAATAAATGTTTTATAGAAGAAAAAATAACAGAAGTCAATCAAACCTCAAGAGAAGCGCTGATCCAAGATAAAATCAAGTTAAATGACAAAACAGATGACATACCTCTGATAATGGACTTCAGTGTACAACACAGGAGGATGGAGAGGATTATAAAAAGACATTGGTCTATTTTAAAAACTGATACTACTTTGGCAAATATACTCCCAGAAAAAACGAGATTCATTTACAGACGAGCTCCAACTCTAAGGGACATCATAGCTAAAAATGTACCCAACCCACCCAAGAGAATAACTGATTTAACCTTTTTTCAGGGTAAAGGATTTTATCCCTGTAAAAGGTGTTATGCCTGCATAAATACTAATCAAAATGGATACAAATGTCAGAAATTTTCTTCAACAAATACTGGACAAGAATTTGAAATAAAGGATTTTACATCTTGCAGGACTGAGGGGGTGGTATATGCTTTACAGTGCTCCTGCTCCCTCCAATACATTGGCAGAATGAAGCGACCAATGTGGAAGAGAATAAGAGAGCATATCCAGAACATTAGAAAAGGCTATCCAAAACACAGTGTTTCAAAACATTTTGATAGGTATCATAACAGAGACCCTAGGGGTCTCCAATTCTGGGCTATTCAAAAGTATAAGGCTCATTGGAGGGGTTCCCATAAAGTGAGGGAACTCAGCAAGAATGAATCCAAATGGATATTTCAGATGGGTACATTAGAACCCCATGGTTTGAACATTGAATTCGACCTGAATTGTTTTATTTCTGATTTTTAGAGGTTTTTCAGATTTATATATATTTTTATGGTATGTATTTTATTTTTATTTTTTATTTTTTATTTTTTTATTTTTTGGTCCAATATTCTCATTATTTGGTTCAGTTCTAGCATATAAATAATGGTCATCATCCATTTTTGCAATATTCTATCATGGAATTTTTAGATTTTAATTTTAAATTTTAATATTATTTCCCTATTTCTTATATTATATCTTATTTTAATTTTATATATGTATATTTTATATATATATATATATATATATATATATATATATATATATATATATATCATGTCATCTTGTTTACTCCGTTTTCCATACATTTATGAGCAGGGCATGTGGATACCCCATTTTTGTGATATTATGGGGCACTGGTCAATTATCAAAACCATTAGAGACAATGCTTTGCTATATATTCCCTCTGTGAGATGTTATACCAATTGTGACCACTGGAGGGAGTTGAAGAAGTAAACGTGATTAGAGATATCAATATATATATTTTTTACTTTTTACACACTGCGTTTTTTACACATTGAATCGTGGTTTTGATAAACCAACGATATTCATATGAATTACATGTCTAATAAAAGTAGGTTTTAACAGGATTGAAGTCTATGCAGGAAGCAGGATGATGATTAACTCACGCTGTAGCCATGGCAACCACTCTGCTGTTGTGCTATAAAGCTGAGTCCGTCAGAGCTTGTATTAGCCTTGAAAAAGTCACGTGTCTGTGATGTAACGCGTGGGAGGAGCCAAGGACACTCTGTGCAGATCAGCAGTATCACACAGTGTACTGCAGTGAATCTGCTCCTGTCTAAGGCGGCTGACTGCTATAGTAAAACCTGCATATGCCTTATCATTATAAGGCACACGTGAGTGGATTGAAGTTTGCCTGTGTACCTTGGCATCCTAACTATTGCACAATGATTGGTTTTTTCTCTTATCTGCCTGTCTAATGAGACTTGTTTATGATTCTCACATTGGTTGTGAACAGAAGCAAAAGACACATTGTTACTATAAAGGTCAATGAGCACCTTAAAGTGGTATTCCGGCCAAAATTTTACTTTTTAAATAAAAATAACCCTATAATACATAAGCTTAATATATTCTAGTAAAGTTAGTCTGTAAAAAAAGCTCAGTTTTGTTAGGTAAATATATCATATTGTAACTTTATAAACTAGCAGCAGGCCGTGGCCATCTTAGGTGTGGGCATCTGAAGCCAGACTGTATCTCTTCCTGGATCTCAGCCTTGCAAATCTCGCACATGCTCAGTGCTGCTCAAGCAGTGTAATAGGTTTCAAGTTAGGTTTCCATAGCAACGACAGTTACAAAGGAAGTTGCCGCCCCTTAGCTACGCAAACCTCTCCTCCCCTCCTTCCTCCAGGAACCTGGAAATATACTGCATGTACAAGAAATACAGAAATCTGCAGCAAAAGGTAAGAGGTTTAAAAATAAATTAATTTTAAACTAAATCATTTGCTTCTGTGCAGATATATCTACATAACAAGAGATGAATATCTTGTTATATATGTATCTTGTTATGTATGTGTGTGTGTGTGTAAATATGTGTGTGTGTATATATACCGTATATACTCGAGTATAAGTCGAGGCCCCTAATTTACCACAAAAAACTGGGAAAAATGTATTGACCCGAGTATAAGTCGAGGGTGAGAAATGGCAGAGGGTCAACAATGCCCATCTGCAGCTGCATGCCTCCCTGTGTCCTGTGCAGCTTACCTGTACCCTGTGCATGTGTCCTGTACATGTGTGTGTGTCCTGTACATGTGTGTCCTGTACATGTGTGTCCTGTACATGTCCTGTGTCCTGTACATGTCCTGTGTCCTGTACATGTCCTGTGTACATGTCCTGTGTGCATGTGTCCTGTGTGCATGTGCAGCCTACCTGTGTCCTGTGCAGCCTCCCTGTGGCGATCTCCATCCTCCCTGTGGCGATTTCCATCCTCAAACGGCGGCCGGCGTGTGATGATAGCCATTCCACAGTTCAAAAGCCACGCCTCCTCCTCGTCTGTGATAGGCTGACCGCTGACTGCCTATCACGGACATTCTCTCATTCTCATACCACGGACGAGGATGAGAGAATGTCCGTGATAGGCTGTACACTGACAGCTGTTCAGCCTATCACAGATGAGCAGGAGGCGTGGCTTTTGAAAGCTGCAATAGCCGGCGAACAGTATCATTACACGCCGGCTGCCGTCTGCCTGCATGACACGCTGATCATGCAGACAGACGGCAGGGACTCGAGTATAAGTCGAAGGGACACTTTCAGCCCAAAAAAAAGGGCTGAAAAATTCGACTTATACTCGAGTATATACGGTATATAAAATAAAATCTCTTGTTATATATGTACCTTGTTATGTATGTGTATATATGTATGTATATATATGTATGTATATATATATATATATATATATATATATATATATATATATATATATATATACACTTATGTATATGTATGTATGTGTGTGTGTGTGTATATATATATATATATATAAAATCTACACCCAGCGTCTACTTTATTCTGTACAGCTTTTAATTTAAAAAAATAATAATAATCTCAGTAACAAAATTAATTTATGCATCTAGATGTATTGAAGATGACTTTATGACGTTCAAACTGAGCATATTTTTGTAGAAAATGGGGCATGTGTTATGGTGTTAGATGGGATGGTGGGAGTTTTACAGAAACTGCTTATTTACAACTATTTGCACAAACAACTTTCTCTATGTTATATAGATAATAGTGTTAAAATTGAGTAAATATTCACAGAGCGTCATTTATGTACATTGGTGGCTTTTGCTTAAATTTATTTTGGGGGGTGGGGTGGTCTGAAAACCTAGCACACTCACACACCATTGTTCGATCGCCACTTTGCTCGCCCATTGGCTGCCTGCTAGTCCTGCACTTACCCCATTAATGCTACGGCTACGGTGGCTTACCCCTGCATCTCCCCCAAGTCCCGGCATTTGCTTCTCATCACGGCCAATCGGGTCTTAGGTAGGACTCCCACCCAATTGTGTCTCAGGACCCTTTTCCCATGATTGACCAGGAGGAAATCAGTGTCACAATAGCGATTTTAAATTTGCTAATGTCACACAAGTGGGTGGGCTTTGAGCACAGTGCTCTCCACCCCATAGCATAGCCACCCTTTCTTGAAGCCTATTAGAGCCTTCGGGCTCTAATCACATGCTTACCAAAATAAGCAACCTCACATTGTAATCCATGCATCCATCACCCTGAATGTAGATATAGGGGCATGGATAGGGGGTGTAGTACGTGTGTCTCCATTATGGACCATACGCCATTGGTTATGTGTGTGCGAAAATCCCTACTTCATATGTGAGTTCAGAGTTTTTAAGAGTTGGTACAGATTTTAGAAAGGCAACAGTTACTCAAATTACCACTATTTAAAACCAAGGTATGCAGAATACCATCTCTTTATGCTCAACACCTTGAACCTTCAAGCAGATGGGCTACAGCAGCAGAAGACGACACTGGGTGCCACTCCAGTCATCTAAGTACATGATATTGAGGCTACAATTGGCACTGGATCACCAGATTTTCTAAATAGATGATTGACCAAATGTTGACTGGTCTGATGTGTCTCATTTTCGGTTGTAACAATCAGATGGTAGGGTCTTAAATTTGCATTAAAAAAAAATTAAAGCATGAATCCATCCATCCTGCCTTGTATCACTGGTTCAGACTGGTGGTGTAATGGTGGGGGGGATATTGTCCTTGCCACGCTTTGGGCCCCTTAGTACCAATTGAGCATCATTTAAACACCACAACCTACCTGAGTATTGTTGCTGACCATGTCCATCTCTTTATGGCTACAGTGTCCACATCTTCCAGTTCTGCACTCAAAACGGTGCTATGAAAGCTGTACATAATAAAGTGTCCAGTATGTATAGGCGTATGTATTTATATATATATATATATATATATATACATACTCATTTTGTTTTATTATATGTACGCTACTATACAGATATTATGTGTGTACATATATACATTTATTTTAATAACTATACAAAATACAATGCTATTTATTTCTCATTTAACATAATTTTTAATTTTTTTTGATCTAATAATATTTTTTTTTATTCCTACATATAACAGATCTTGCTGAAAAAAATAATGGTAAGTAACTTTTTACATTTCTAAAACAAACTTACAATTTTTATAATGTAAAATTTACATGTCTGTACTTCGTATTGTGATTGCAAATAATTATAGGAGACGTCATGCATGAGCTCGTTTGGCTGGGCTTCTCCCATTTTCAGCAGAGTATGGTCTGAAGTCTGCTCTCTGCTGACATCACACAGATCAGTTCAGGCACCACGTCATCCCGACTCTGGAAGTCTGGATGCGCCAGGTGCTTGGACAGTGAGCCGTCTCAGCCTCTCAGCGAACCGCTCCCTGCCACAGCTTAGTGCTCCAGTGAGCGTGGAGGAGCAGAGCGGAGAGCCGCTAACTGACAGGCAGCAGCTCTCTGATTGGCTCGGTTCTCACAGATCACCATTGCCGATGTTGGATCGCTCCATTCTTAGTGCAGAGGCGCCGGTGGACGGATGCAGCACCGGTCACATGCTGCATCCACCTCGGTAAGTATAATATTAAAAAAAAACACCCTGATTCTCTTTTAATGTTTTTTTCAGTGCCTTCCAAAAATAAATGTAAAGTCTCCAGCTAAAAATACAGTATCTGGTGACTTTTAATCCATGGACACTTACCTGTCCAGGGAGCCCGCAATGTCTTTTCAGCTGTTTGTAGCTGCCACCACCATGACCAGTATCAGAAACTGGTATTGAATCCATTTGGATTCACAATCATATCCCTAATGTGCATGCGCAAATTGTGCTGCACTCTCCAAATGTCATGGGGTCGAAGAAGGAGGGGGGGGTTCTAACGTTTGACATACCAAACCTCGGCTATGACAGATGGAAGTGGAAATATGTACCTGTCAAAAGCAGTTGGGGGAAGGCAGATAAGCGTAGCTATAACTCCAAATGGAGCCTTGCAACTTCACAGCTAGTTCCCTAATGTGCATGCTTGAAGCATGTTGCGTTTTGTCAATGG
>JBBHAA010001411.1:3420000-3455000 GCA_037953035.1 Aquarana catesbeiana
GGGGTCAGAGTTTTGAAGAGTAATAAGGGCTTTGTAGAATAAAGAGATGCTATGTAAAGGGGGATCTTTTGGATAAAATATTACTTCTATATCGTTTAGGTCACTGACGCCCCTAAGTGGAGTAGGAAGAGAGCTTAAGAAATGTTGTATTTGGTGGTATCTCCACCTATCCAGGGATGTGGCGGGTTTAGTAGTGAGGATCGCAGATAGGGGTTTAAGTACATTGCCATTTAGAATGTGATGCAATAGGAGGGGTTCTTCTGCCCTCCAGGATTTAAAACCTGGGTCCAGAAGGCCTGGCAGAAAGTATGTGTGATTGAGGAGAGGTAGTAAAGGTGAGTCATAGTTAAGGGCATATTTCCATTCAGCAAGTCTGGTCAATACAGTTGCATGATAATACGCTTTAAAATTAGGAAGTGCCAGGCCACCTGAGCATTTAGAATGAAACAATATCTCCCTGGATATTCTAGGATGTCTGTCCTTCCAGATAAAGCGGGAAATCATGGACTGTAGAATAGTGAAAAATCCCACTGGGACACCTAGTGGTAGCATTTGAAAGAGGAAGAGGATGCGAGGTAGTATGTTCATTTTAATTATATTAACCTTCCCCAACCAGGTATGGGATAAGTTAGACCATTTTCGTAGGTCTGTTCTGATTTTGTTTAGCATGGGAATGTAATTGCACCGAAAAAGGGATTGTAAATTAGATGTAAGATAAACACCTAGGTATTTCATGCAATTTAATTCCCATCTGAAAGGAAAAAGGGTTTTAAGGGAAAGAGTCTCGGACTTAGGAATGTTAATGTTTAGAATTTCGGATTTAGACAAATTTATTTTAAAATTAGATATTGATTGAAACGTAGTAAATGCATACATCAAATTCGGAATCGAGATTCGAGGTTGTTGGATAAAAAATAGTACATCGTCTGCGTATGCCGCGTATTTGTGGGATCTGTTGCCTATTTGTATGCCTTTGATATTGGTATTGTTCCTGATTGTGGCGAGGAAGGGTTCTAAAGTGATAGCAAAGAGAAGGGGGGAGAGGGGACATCCCTGCCTGGTTCCATTGTGTAAGACAAAGGGGTCACTTAGCGTTCCGTTAATCCTAACTTGAGCAGAAGGGTTAGAGTAAAGGGAGGAAATACGGTAGAACATTTTTGGACCCATACCGAAGTGGCGTAAGGTCAACTTAAGGTACTCCCAGTCCACCCTATCAAAAGCTTTTTCTGCATCAGTGGAGAGGAGTAGGGTGGGCTGGAAGTGCCGCCGAACATACTGAATTAGGGATATTGCCCGAAGGGAATTATCTTTTGCTTCTCTAGTGGGTATGAAACCTGTTTGATCCGCTGATATCCAATTTGGTATAAGGGGAAGTAATCGGTTTGCCATTACTTTTGCGAATAACTTAATGTCAACGTTTATTAACGATATTGGTCTAAAACTATTACAAGGGGTAGGGTCTTTGTCTGGTTTGGGAATGACTGTGATATGAGTCAAAAGGGATTCTGGGCGTAAACCTGATGAATTAGAGATAGAGTTTGCGTATTCAGAGAGACTGGGAAGGAGGATGTCACTAAATGTTTTATAATATAGAATCGTGAACCCGTCAGGACCAGGGGCTTTACCAGAGGGGGAAGACTTTATTGCCGCCTGGAATTCCTCAACCGTGAAGTCTTCCTCTAGTTCTTTAAGGACAAATGTGGGCAATTTAGGAAGGTTTGCCTTTCTCAAGTAGGAGAGCATGCGGTTCCGTCTCTCCTTCTGAGGAAGAGAGGACATGTCGTTTTTGATATTGTATAGGTCTGCGTAGTAGTCTCTAAAGGCTTTAGCGATATCTGGAGTTGCATGAGCCAATGCACCTGACGAAAGCTTCATTTTAGAGATAAACGATTGCGACTGTTTAGTCTTTAGTGACCTAGCCAACAATCTACTTGGTTTGTTCCCCCATTCGTAAAATTTCTGCGATAGACGTTGGAACTTTCGTTTGGTGTCTAGGTTAAGGAGGGACTTCAATTCCTCACGTTTAAGTGTGAGGGATTGAAGGTGTTCATTATGTAAAGAAAGTTTATGCTGCTTATCTAGAGCCTCTATCTGTTGTAAAACCTGGTTAATTTGTTGACCATGCTCTCTCTTTATCCGCGCACCAAGCTCAATGAGCTGGCCTCTAATTGTAGCCTTATGAGCTTCCCAAACGATAGAAGGAGAGGTATCAGAGGATTTATTTTCCCTAAAGTACTGCGATAAATGAGAAGCCAACAAAGAGACCTCTACTTCGTTGGTGAGAAGGGAGTCATTGAGCCTCCAGTTGGTGGTACATCGGGGCAAAGAGGGCACGGTCAATGTCATTGACACAGGTGCATGGTCTGAGATTGATGCGATGCCAATGTGGGCAGAGTGTAGGAGAGGAAGATGAAAATGGTCTAAGAATATATTGTCTATTCTGGAGTATGATTGGTGCGTTGAGGAATAGTCTGAGAAATCCTTCTCCTTGGGATGAAGAAGGCACCAGACGTCCATCAATTGATGATCAAGAAGCCGTTTTTTCACAAATTTCAGTCGTTTAAAAGAGATATTAGAGCGGCTTTGTGATGTATCAATAATGGGGTCTAACGGCATGTTTATGTCTCCCGCTAGAATAGTAAGACCTTTAGCAAAATGTGACAATTTAGTCAGTATTTGAGATAGGAAGGCAGGTTGGTTATGATTCGGGCAATAGATATTTGCGAGCGTGCATTGAACATTTCCAATGAATCCCTTGAGAAAAAGAAAGCGACCATAGTCATCCGCAAGCATATCAGATAGCCTAAAAGACACACTTCTGCAAAAACCAATGGCTACCCCCTTGGTCTTATTGGTGTCTGATAGGCTATAGTACCACTGCGGAAAGTTAGGTGAGGTTAGTCTGACAGGTGTCGTGTGGGTTAAGTGCGTTTCTTGGAGAAAGGCAATGGAACACGTGGCTTGTTTTAGTTCACGATATAATTGATGTCGTTTAGCAGCGACATTAAGACCCCTAACATTATAGGATACAACCTTTACCTTAGCCATTTAAAAATAAAATGAAGGCCTTCATTTTGTCTTGCCAGGCATACCAGCAAAGAGGGGTAAAGGGGGAGAAAGGAGAAAGAGAAAAGAAATAAAGGCAGAGATGAGAAGAAAAAAGGGACAGATATATACAGAGAGTACATACGTAATCCAAGGAACTTGTGGGAAGTGAAAAAATATCACGCAGAAAACTGCAGTGGTCCCATTGGGGAAAGAGAGAGCGAAAGGCCATCCTAATCCTTAAACAAGGATTAAATAGGACAACTTCAGGGCCGTTCACATTTGCCATCCCCAGGGGGAAGTGGGGGTGGAGTTATGCTGTGAGGGGGAGGTGGTGAGGGGAGTGCGCCCCGACAGCGCACGGCCTGTAGAAGGAAAACAAATTAACAGCCTGCCAATAATAAAAGAACAATGAGTTCCAGTTGAAAATATAGAAACCCATGTAAGTGAAACCAGGGTCAATAGAAACAATATGCAACTTTACAATAATCGCAAATGTAGACCAATTTGAAACATGTAAATAATCAACAAAACTTAGAAAAAGAGAGGACCCAAAATAGAAAAAAAAAGACCAAAAAAACAAAAAACAGACATTGGTCAGCTTACTGTTGAGTCCGCTCTAGTCTTATGCGTACAGATACAGTTAGAGAAAAAAAAAAAAAAAAACATAGCGGCCAGTGCTGGGATCCGCAAAAAAAGAGAACCTTTTGTAAGGGAGAGGTGGTTCGCATTATTAGCAAGAACATGGGTGGAAAGATAAGTGTTTCAGTCATGTTTTTGAGCAGAGCCCGGGAGCGAAGCACGACTCCTCTTTAAGGGGGTCTTCTTCCAGATAGAGTCCATGGGACACGAAAATTTTGGAATTGGGTCCTGCCAGCCTGGGAGTTCCATGGGTGGGAGATGTAGGTCCTGTAAGAAAGTTGGAAGATCCTCAGGAAATCTCAGTGTATGGGAACGGCCATTTTTTGTAGCAATCAGGCAGGCAGGGAAGCCCCATCGGTATGTAACCCCGTCAGATCTTAGATTGTCCAGTAGCGGTTTTAGGGCTCTACGACGGTCCAAAGTATCTTTGGAAAGGTCTGGATAGATGGTGATGGTAGCCCCGTCAAAGTCAATGTTAGGTAAGCCTCGCATCTTTACCATGATAGCGTTTTTATCTTCAAAATAATGCAGGCAGCAGATGACATCCCTGGGCTGGTCTGAGTTAGCGTTACGGGGTCGCAAGGCCCGATGCACCCGATCAAAGCGTAATGGTGCAGTGACAGGGTTACCCAGGATGGTATTAAAAATGCCTCTTATAGAATGTTCAAGATCTGTATCCCCAGTGGCTTCTGGCAAACCTCTGACTTGAATATTATTTCTGCGGTTGTGGTTTTCGAGGTCTTCAAACTTATACAGGGATGCACGGTGGGCAAAAGCCAACTGGGTAACAGTGTCCTGCAATTCTTTAATAGCTAATGCCTGCGTGTCTTGTCGCTGTTCCATTTCCTCTACCCTGGCCAGGATATGTGACATATCAGATCTAACGGCAGTTATTTCTTTTTTGATGGATTTCTCCAAACTGTGAAACATACCTGCAAGTTCTTTTTTGAGGCCGCTCATGAGTGCAGACATTTCAGAGCCTACCGGAGATCCGGGATCATCCATAAGATCTGAGCAGCAAGAGGAAGCTGGGGAGCTCTCCCTCACAGAGGCAGCGTGGGATGACGGAGAGGCACTTGTTCTCGAAGTTCTGGCTTGGTCACCGCGTACGTTGGCCAGGTATTGTTGAATAGAACCTGTAGAGACTGGATTAGAGATTGATCTCTTGTTTAGACGTTTAACTGTGGCAGAACGGGACTTAGGTGTTTTGGCAGGCATAACTGAAACTATATGGCCGATAGCTGCAAAGGGCACTCTCCCTCACATCTGAGTGATATCACGCATATTGCAAAATATTATCAGCACAAAGAAGGGCTCCCATATAGGCGTATCACAGATAACAGTAAATGTACTCCAAATATGACAGAAAAAAGGCAGGAAATATTATCTTAATTAAATCTCATATAGGTAGTACAGTTCAGCTTTGTATATGGAGAGGATTGTTGAAAGATGGATGCTGTGAGAAAGTTTTAATAAGAAAATCTGTGAAGTAAGGTGATTGTAGGAGTGTTTGGAGCACCAAGATGGCCGCCGACCTCCAGGACTAGGCCGAAGCCGCGGACTTTCCTAGTGAGTGTATCCGACCGGGCGAGCGCCGTTTTCGGTATGGGATGTAGGCCCTGCACGTTGTGTGGATGAAAGGGAGAGCTATTACTCACTGTGTCCCAGGGATTAGGAAGGGCAGATCCACTCTAGGTCGGTGCCTGGCGTTTGGATAATACAGGTCGGAGGCTTCAGGCAGACTGCAGGCCGCAAGGTGGTGTATGGCCGCAATGTAGCAGAGCAGAGGGATCGGGTTTACAGGCAGTCCACAGGCTCCCCCTTCTGCGGGTTTGCAGGGAGGATGACCGCTGTCCCTTCGGGATGAGCGTCCGCTCGGCTCCCGGGTCTCAAAAACGGCAGGCCGGAGGATCAGATCGGGCCTCAGGCCTCAAGATGGCGGCGTGTGTCTCTGCAGGGAGCGATCTATAGGCCCGAGACACTCATAGTAATCAATGCCAAAAAGAGCCCAGTGGATGCTTAGCAGGGTAGTTCAGGAGGCTGAAGTGCTGTGTGGCAGGCTCAAAAGAGAGAATTGGAGCCTGGATGGCGGCGGATTCACCGTGCCTCAGAGGAGCTCAGCCAGAACACTTCCTCCACCTTGCTCGTCCAGACACGCCCCTTGTAATGTTGTTGTTGTGGCATAACACTGCTATTTTAGTCCGTGCCTCCATCGAATTATAACGATAATGTATTTGTTTAGGTCTGTATTTTAGCATCATGCTGTGGAATGTCTCCAATGCACCAGTCTGGCAAAAGTATATAAGATGAGGTATGTCCTTCATTATTTGTGGGTCAAGAACTATTGCAGATAGTGCGTCATACGCTTGGCTGCTCTTTACCAACCATTCCACATGTTGGTCATCAGTGCTTATTTTATCATGTTTACAGTTGTATTCTGTTTCTCCGATTTTCCAACTGTGCTCATTGATGACATGGTGCATTATTGACTCCCATCTGATTTTAAATTCATGTTCGTCCCCTTTGCAAGTTCGGCTGCACCAATAAAAATGGGTTAGAATTGAAGCAATCCATGGCGTCAGTGTTTGGTATGCCTTTTTTTTTAAAATTTGTAATAGTTTTCTTTTTAGATTTTTTACATAGTGCCATATGTCGAATTGGTGATTTATACCTTCATATTCAGGACTGCCCAACAGTTTTCTAATTCCTGTATGGCGATCTGTGCCAATAATATGCACTTCCAATTTTGCATCACAAATTCTGTCTAAGCATTTTTGGAAGCCAAATTTCTCCATGGCCACAGAGGAAGTGCTCTGAGTCACCTGCACAACTTCCATGTCCACATTTTTTTTAGACATTTGCTCCATGAATGTGTATGCACAATATTTTGCCGAAAAGCCTGGGCTGTCACATTGTCCATCGCCCACCAAGAATAAGGGTTTGCCGATTAACATGTTTCTGACCTCTTGCTGTTCTTTTCTCCAGTGTAGGTCGATTGCTGGGAAAATAAAGCGTTGCTGTGACAAGTGGAAAGAGGACTTTCCAAACATTGCAATTCCCGTGAAATCACATAACTCTTTGAATTTAGTAAAACTAGATCCAGAGAGAACTATTGATCCCGCAATTAAAATGTTTCCAGCAGCAATATGTTTAATCTTGGGTTGGCTTTGCCACAGCTTACAGCGATGTTTTCCTCCGCATGTGGAAAACACCACTACCATGCTTCCAATCAATTGCTTCTCTAACTTCTTAATTATCGAACAGCATTCTTTTTCCGGACACCTCATTTTAAATAACAATGTATCGAGGCAGCTTTCAAACACAATATACTTTTTTTCTTTTATAATTTGTAAAGGATGTTCCCATGTTGATTCTTCTATTTGTTCTATATCATTGTCCTCCAAACTAGTTTCATATTTATCAGGAGTTTCACAGTCAGAGGGCTGATAACTTGAATCATCCTCATATCGGAGTTTGCGCTTTCTTCCTGTTAGCACACTTTCACATGGAGAAGGTCTTAAACGACATTCAAGTTCCTCAGGAGACTGAAAAGTTCTCCTGAAACTTGATACTGATGTTATGCTGCGAGGAGTGGACTCATGTTGTGGTGTTAGATCTTCCTGGGAATACGAATGATCAAGCTGTATGCTACGTTCACTTGCAAGTTTAAAATAACAATCTTCGGATTCCAATGATGGAAAATCAAAGATGCCGATTTGCGTACTTGCGTCACAGTGGGTTTTGGTGGGAACCTCAGAGCAATGACAACCGCACCTACCCTCACCAGTCTTGATTGATGAGGACGTTGATGCTTCACCACTCAAGAGCTCTAATCCATCCTTTTTGGAAAGTATTTTTTTCCATGGATCCTCTGACACTTGGATTTCAGTTGTTGGAAAAATGGTTGGCACAGCATTAGGCATCAGATTTTCTTTTAAGCCTTTAAGAATAAAGCTGTTTGGATCAAAATGCATGGAACATATTCTGAATCGATCACCTCTTTTGTCTTCCAGTATCAAAGGTATAAATTGTTCAACCATTGCACTGTCCATTCCAGCATTTCTTAACCACTCTTGGATTAGATCTGGATTTTTGGGAAATGTATATAATTTAATATTTGATGGGGTTTTTTTACGACCAGTGCCATAACCACAGTTTTTAATAAAGCAGTTAGGCATATCTAAAAAGGAAAAACAAAAAAAATATATATTAATTGTAAAGAGTCACATATCGTAAAAATAAAAACACTATTCATATTTACATGGATATATGACTTTATTAAATTTATGATGAAAAAAGTAAATTATTATGTTAAATTAAAACAAAGCAAAAAAAAGCGCAAGAACATAATCTAATATGAGTAGGTTAGTATTGTTATTGACATAATTTTAAATAGCTATAAAAGCCCAAAAATTCACAATGTTAGAATGTTCTATCAATGATTTTAATAATAGAGATATTCACCAACCGTAAATAAACACCAATGCATGTCTTCATAACGATTTGTTCTTGATGCTACTCAATAAATATTGAAATAAGTATAAAAAAATAAATAAAAATAAATTAAAACTCAATAAAAATTTTGATAGTTATAATATAAGAGCACCTGGATCGAAAATCAGAACTGTATTGTCTACAGCAGGGATTCTCAAACTACGGCCCTCCAGCTGTTGCCGAGCTAGACATCCCATGAAGCATTGTAAAACTCAGTTTGAAGACCCCTGGTCTACAGCTATAAAGAATATTTTGCTGTAGTAACTGGATTTTATATATATGACACTTACCTGACCATCAATTGTGTGTTTTAATCAAGAAAAAAAAGAAAACAAAATAGAATATCTGTAAATGAAGATGCAAGCTTCAAAAAGTTATACGGGAAGGGAAGATATGCGTCTACAGTGCTGGTAACCATCTATGCTTGCGCAAATCACCAAGTCATCTTCTTTAATGCCCCAGGAAGTGGTGTAAGAAGGTGGGTGGATAAAAAAAAAAATATTTCTTCAATAATGGAGAATGGATTATGCCATTGAGGCATGTATGTGTCAAAAAAAAAATACTCTCTTTCTTGATAAAGATGCATAAAATGTCAGTGTAATTTGGGAAATGAGGCAAATAAAAGATTAACATTTTTAAGTAAAACTTTTTTCTTTAATTTTTTCATAAAGTGGAGAGCGCATCTGTCAAAAAAACACTAATATATATATATATATATATATATATATATATATATATATATATATATATACACACATAATTTTTTTTTAATATAATCAAATTGTTCACTAGTTGTTGCCACACACATCTGCGATAAAAAAGTGTGCCCGGGTGCACAATAAAGACTGTAATGCATTTCCATCAAAAAAGATAGCTCCACTCACATTGCACATCGTGCATTCACCTATCGTGACATGTGAGTGCCATTCTTATATTATATATATTTATTACATTTAGATCCAGAGAGAGAGAGAGAGTGTGTGAGAGAATTTTTCTTTTTTTTTCTATCTCCTGTGATAGAGAAATAATGGATGTATATATTCTTAGTGTAACATGTGTGAGTGAGAGAGATACAAGCCTTAGATATAATGTGACCTATAACCCTATCTTAAAAAAAACATACAAAAAAAAAAGACAAGACACACACAAAAATATGAGAATATATATTTTTTTATTTAATAAATTTAACAATATTTGTAAAAACCTTTTTATAATTACAATAAAAATTGTGAGAGAGAGAGACACACACACAAATATGAGAATATAGATTTTTATATATGTATATTTAATAAATTTAACAATATTTGTAAAAACCTTTTTATAATTACAATAAAAATTGTGTGAGAGAGAGAGAGAGAGACACACACACAAAAATATGAGAATATAGATTTTTTTATATGTATATTTAATAAATTTAACAATATTTGTAAAAACCTTTTTATAATTACAATAAAAATTGTGAGAGAGAGAGAGAGAGAGAGAGAGAGAGAGAGAGAGAGAGAGAGAGAGAGAGACACGCACAAAAATATGAGAATATAGATTTTTTTTATATGTATATTTATATATTTATAATTAAAATAAATAGAGAGAGAGAGAGAGAGAGAGAGAGAGAGAGGGGGAAGAGAGAGAGGGGGAAGAGAGAGAGGGGGGGAAGAGAGAGGGGGGGAAGAGAGAGAGGGGGAAGAGAGAGAGGGGGAAGAGAGAGAGAGAGGAAGAGAGAGGGGAAGAGAGAGGGGAAGAGAGAGAGAGAGAGAGAGAGAGAGAGAGAGAGAAAGGGGGGAGAGAGAAAGGGGGGAGGAGGGAGAGAGAGGGGGGGAGGGAGGGAGAGAGAGATATTAAAATATTATTTAGCTTACAACAAGAATGAACCCTTTCATAATATGTATTTTCATAATTTTTAGTTTATATTATTCGTTAAAAAAAACCACTTGGATCATCCACCTAGAGGATTAAAGCAATAAAACAAAATAAATAAATTAAAAAAAATACATACATTTGCGAATAAATTCCAATTGCATTATTTTGTTTATTACTTACCTGTAAATGGCGTAGACTAAGTAAAGATGAATTTCTACAGTTCTACAGCTTCTGTAATTTAAAAAATTTAATCAAAATGATTGAATTTATAATATTATTCATAATATGATAAGGGGTAGTGGGCGTGTGGAAAAGGGAGAGCAGATGAGGGTGACGGGGGAGAGGGGTGTAGAGAGATAACATCTACCTGCCCCCATCACACTTCCAGCAGCACATCAAGCTACCTCATGCTGCCCCAAAGCACATGGCCTCCCATTTCTCCCAGCACATCGCTCCTACCACATCACATCTCCCCCAGCACATCACCCCCAGCACATCACATCTCCCCCAGCACATCACCCCCAGCACATCACATCTCCCCCAGCACATCACCCCCAGCACATCACCCCCAGCACATCACATCTCCCCCAGCACAGCACATCACCCCCACCACATCACATCTCCCCCAGCACATCTCCCCAGCACATCACATCTCCCCCAGCACATCACATCTCCCCCAGCACATCACATCTCCCCCAGCACATCACCCCCAGAAGAGCACATCTCCCCCAGCAGAGCACATCTCCCCCAGCAGAGCACATCTCCCACATCACATCTCCCCCAGCAGAGCACATCTCCCCCAGCAGAGCACATCTCCCCCAGCAGAGCACATCTCCCACATCACATCTCCCCCAGCAGAGCACATCTCCCACATCACATCTCCCCCAGCAGAGCACATCTCCCACATCACATCACCCCCAGCAGAGCACATCTCTCACATCACCCCCAGCAGAGCACATCTCCCGCATCACATCTCCCCCAGCAGAGCACATCTCCCACATCACATCACCCCCAGCACATCACATCTCCCCCAGCACAGCACATCTCCCCCAGCACAGCACATCTCCCCCAGCACAGCACATCACCCCCAGCACATCACATCTCCTCCAGCACATCACATCACCCCCAGCACATCACATCTCCCCCAGCACATCACATCTCCCCCAGCACATCACATCTCCCCCAGCACATCACATCACCCCCAGCACATCACATCTCCCCCAGCACATCACCCCCAGCACATCACATCTCCCCCAGCACATCACATCACATCTCCCCCAGCACATCACATCCCCCCCAGCACATCACATCTCGAAGAGCACATCTCCCCCAGCAGAGCACATCTCCCCCAGCAGAGCACATCTCCCACATCACATCTCCCCCAGCAGAGCACATCTCCCACATCACATCTCCCCCAGCAGAGCACATCTCCCACATCACATCACCCCCAGCAGAGCACATCTCCCACATCACATCTCCCCCAGCAGAGCACATCTCCCACATCACATCACCCCCAGCAGAGCACATCTCCCACATCACATCACCCCCAGCAGAGCACATCTCCCACATCACATCACCCCCAGCACATCACATCTCCCCCAGCACAGCACATCTCCCCCAGCACAGCACATCTCCCCCAGCACAGCACATCACCCCCAGCACAGCACATCACCCACAGCACAGCACATCACCCCCAGCACATCACATCACCCCCAGCAGAGCACATCGCCCACAGCACATCACCCCCAGCACAGCACATTACCCCCAGCACAGCACATTACCCCCAGCACAGCACATTACCCCCAGCACAGCACTTCTCCCCAGCACATACCGCTCTCAAGTAGCTGCTTGCTGCACTAACTTCCACGAGAAACGATGGCGCTGCTATGGACGCTATAGTCGCTATAGTAACACAGGGCAAAACAAATCCACTTTGCCCTTATTTAAAATGGCGCCGGCCGCCGCCGCCGTCCTACATCGCGTCATTTCCGGTTTGGAAATAACGCGATACTACGGCCCAGCGGCCTGTTGCCTCCTGGGATTGATAAAAAAACATCTCCCAGGATGCATAGCGAATGGGGGCGGCCGCGGCCGCAACCAGGAAGTGGAAACCAGATGAACAATAAAACTGTGATTTAAAAAAAAAAAAAAATGCCAAATGTGATTAAGGGGACAAAGAAGCATTGAATGCAGAGGACATGAAAAAGAGGGTGGAACTCCACTTTAATTAAGCAAGTGCTTTTAAACAGCTTTGCTAGTGTGACCGGATCAAAGCTCTATACCAATCGGATTCTACACTTGTATAATTGAACCTTCTGAATACATCCCTATATATTTATTTTTATGTGGATTTTTTATGTGGATTTTTTTTACCATTTGGTGTCACTAATTTTTTATAATTTTACACTATTTTGATTGCTGGATTTTTTAGGAATTTTTACTCACCGCTGGATTTATTTGAGTATTTATATTTATTCATATATATTCATTTTTATGCACATTGTGAAGCGCTTCAAATATCATTATTTATTGTTGTGTAGGGCAGTTAATACTGTCTCCTTATGTTTTTCAGGTAGCAATAGCTCCAATTTTTCTTCAGAATCCTCAGAGTGGCCCCTTCAGTAGACCAACCCTCTGCACCTGAAACCGATCCCACTCTTGGTGCAGATGGGTTTCCTTCGGAGAGTCAGTGAGGAGCAAGTCAGGGCGTTGGCTCTTCAATGCCAAGCTACAGGGAGGGTCCTCCAACTGGTCCCTCCGCAGGTCTTTCTTTGACAGCTTGGGCAGACCTTCATCCCTGATTTGGGTGACATTGCAATAACATCTGGGGACACCAGCGGCTGACACTCCAACCTCTTCGGTCCTGGATCCTACTCCAGCTTGATGTTCTGCTCCTTGGCATAAGGCTTGTACCCCTTCAGGTGTCAGCTGGGCCTATTCTTCTGGAGGGTCTCTGGAACAATCTGGCCTTTATGACAAAGCATCCACATCTTGTTTCCCGACCCCGGTCGATAATTCAGGCTGAAAATAAACCCTGATAGAGCAGCCAACCATCTGTAACCCGTGGCGTCCAACTTGGTGGTAGTGAGGATGTAGGTGAGAGGATTGTTGTCGGTCTTGATCACAAACTCTGCTCCATACACATAATCCCTCAGCTTATACACCACCGCCCACTTCAAGGCCAGGAACTCAAGTTTGTCCATGGGGTAGTTCTTGGCGTGGGCCAAGTTCCGACTCACATAGGCAACAGGCCTTAGATGGCCGTCATGCTCTTGATATAGCACCCCACCCAACCCATTCCAACTGGCATCAAAGTGTAGCTCGTATGGCTTGGTTGGATCTGCATAGGCCACGACTGAAGCAATTGTTAGGCTTCACTTCAGCTGCCTAAAACCTCTTCACACTTCAGAGTCCATTGTTCCTGAATGGGCTCTCTGGGTTTTCTGGGCCCTCCAGCTGGTCTGACAGGCTTTGCCAGATCAGGGTCAGCGTCTTAGCGAATCCCTTGACAAATCTCCTGTAATAAGAGCAGAATCCCAGAAATGACCTAAGCTCAGTCACGTAGGTAGGCCTCGGCTAGGAGGTGACAGCTTCCAGCTTCAGGAGGTCGGTGGCCATTTCGTCAGCAGACACAATATGGCCAAGGTAGTTGACTGAGGGTTGATAAAACTGGCACTTTTCCAGAGACAGTTTCAACCCCCTCATCATGGTCTCTTCAGGTCCTTCTGCAGATCTTGCCAAAAATGATGATGTCGTCTAAGTACACCAACACCTCGATCAGTTTCATGTCACCCACGGTCTTCTCCATTAGCCTTTGGAAGGTTGCTGGGGCACCAGATAGTCCTTCATGCATACGGTCAAATCCAAAGATCCCCTCTGGGGTAATGAAAATGGTCTTCTCCCGATCCTCAGGGTGCATGGGGATTGGGTAATACCCACTCTTAAAATCCAGCATGCTGAACCACTTCGCTCCTGAAAGGCTCTGCAAGGCATCTTCTATCCTTGGGGTGGTATATTGGTCGGGAATGGTACTTTGGTTCAGCGTCCAGTAGTCAATACCCAGCCTCAGTAACCCATTCTTCTTCCGTACCACCACTATTGGGGAAGCGCATAGACTCTGGGACTCTCGGATGACACCTGCCCTCTTCAACTCTACCAGTTGTTCATGTAGATCCTCCAAGTGCCCTAAAGGAATCCATCAAGCTCTTCCCTTGAACGACGTATGCACTCGAAGAGATGGATCCGGTATTGGGCACTTTTTGCATAACCCACATCAAATTCACTCTTGGAGAATGCAGCCTGTCATCTCAGGAGCTGAGTCTTGGCCCTTTTTTTCCATTCAGGAAAAAGGGGAGTATTCTTTGGATAGAACTCCTCCACAGAGATCCCATCCTTTGCTCCCCCCACCAAATCAGAGTGGGGTGGCCAGATTCACTTGTCCCAGCAACATCTGAGCTGGAATCTTTAATGGTGAGGCTGTTATGTTGCGGACACTAACCAAGATCTTCCTGTGACTTCTTTGCAACCCTTTGGTTGAAACCACCTCGGGAATTATCTCCACTCCCATGTCTTCTCTCTGTCCATCCAATTCAAGTACAATGAAAGGGCCTGGTTGCTTCCAATTTAGCTTGACAGATGCTTGTAAATAGGCCACTTTACCAGGCTGTAACACCTCTCACACTGGTCCAAGCGCCAGATCTTCCCCACTCCTTCAGCTGGAGCCTTCTGTTTTTGTACCAGGTGCTGGTAGGCTTGTCTCAGCATGGGGTGCACACTTGTAGATGAAGTATGTGGCTCCAGAACATGAGGTGTCAACAGCCTTCTGACAAGATCAGTATTGGTCCCTACGATAAGAGAACTCTTACTGGCCCCTGGTGGGCGAGGACAGACCACTGCCTAAGTGTCAAAAGTCTCGGCTTTCCCAGCCATGGTGGGATCAAAGGTCAGCTTGACTGGTAGATAGCCATCATAGGGGAAGTTCTGAGTCACAATGCCCCATATCTGCAGCTCTTCCAACTTCTGCAAAGGCAGGTGCTTGAGGTGCCTGTCATAGAAGTCTCTGTAGAGAAGGGTCACTTAAGCTCCAGTATCCAGAAGGGCCTTGGTGTAGACTGCCGTTACTTGGATGGGAACAACAGGAGAAGGTCCCACCAGATTGTCAGGGAGCATAGAGGAAGTGGTGGCCCTGGCCTGTTCGGTGGTTTGTATCCGCACTCCAGTCTGTGGAGATTCTGATCAGGCTTAAGTCTGCGCTAAGTTCTTGGAGTCTGGTGTGCATTGACTCTCCAACACCAGGCAGCATGGGTCAAAGGAAACAGGACTCTGGGTTGCTTGGAGCCAACAACAAGGGGCCCTCTTCAAGGGTTTGGACTTTCGCTGCTGTCTCTTCGTGTCATTGGTTTTGAGCCAGCTACCGTAGATGGGCACCCAGTTGGCTCCTTCACAAGAGCCCTCTGAAGTTTCCCTCTGGCTTCTGGCACTGTGCTTCAGGCTTCACTGGGCTTGGACACACCTTTCGATTAATGTCCCACATAATTTCAGCATACCTCGGTATGCTCAATGGCACTCCTCACTGGTACACGTGAAAATGCTCATTATCGACTCCGATATAGACACTAGTATGGAAATCCATGCATCGCTACCAAATATCCATAATATCTCTGTAATTATGGATAATCAAACATTAAAATCACTTAATCTTACCGGATCTAATGAATATCAATTAGCCAGGGTGATTTTTTGGCCAGAAAATTTGATAAGAGGGGGTCAGCCCCCCTCATTAACCACTTAATAAGTCTCTAATTATGTGAGATCTAATCTCATCCTTGTGTACCGCCACCTAATATCTCTAACGTTAAAACCGCTTGATCTTACCGGATCTAAGGAATATTCGAATTCACTCAAGAAAAGTTTGATGACTTCATTAAAACTTTAAATTTCCCTACACTCTCTCCTGAGAAACGCTCAGGACTCAATGCTCCCATATCTGCTGCAGAAATTACTGCGGTTATTAACCAACTTCCGACCCACAGGTCCCTAGGGCCCGATGGACTCCCTTACTCATACTTTAAAAGCTTCTTATCAGTTTTAACACCCCATATGATAAGTTTGTTTAACTCTCTGATATTAGGGATAGTCCCGCACTCCCAATTTCTCCACGCCTTTATTACGGTTATTCCAAAACCGGATAAGGACTTATCACTACCAGACAACTATCGCCCCATCGCCCTCCTGAACTCTGATTATAACATTTTCACTAAAATCTTAGCTAACAGACTGTTCCTACTTCTCCCCTCACTCATACATAAGGACCAGGTTGGTTTTGTTCCCACTAGACACGCAGGAGATAACACTAGAAGAACTATCGATCTTATTGACTTACTGACTAAAACTAAGAAACCTGCGATAGTCCTTAGTTTAGATGCCTAGAAGGCATTTGATCGCCTAAACTTGTCTTTTATGTTCGCCATTCTGGCTAGATATGGAATTTCAGGCCCCTTTATATACGCTTTGAAAGCGCTTTACTCCACGCCCACTTCCCAGGTACAGCTGTCTTCCCATGTCTCTCCGCTATTCTCCCTAAGTAACGGTACCCGTCAGGGATGCCCCCTATCCCCTTTTTTTTTTTTTATTTGTTTTGATAGAAAGTAGTTATGCATCCATAAACAAATCTCTTTTACAAAATATACAAGAAAGTGCAATAGCCCAACGGGGGCCAACTGTTATAGTTATACATCATATTTACCAAATTCCTCAACGGAGGAATGAAGTATACCACTGGTCACGTAAGGGTAATGAGTGTGGACCTCGTAGGGCACCACAACCTAAAATCACAATGCTATATACAGCAGGGATACTTCCATGAACACAACATCCACACCATACATGCACCCATCTATACTCATTCACACAAAAAAGACAAACCTTGTCCCACCCCGCCTCCACCACACCGTCCCTCCAGGTACACAAACGACCCACCATCCAAAGGTTACAGCCTCCCCTAGACGTCAAAAAAAAAAAAAAACATCAAGGGGAGGCCGGATATAGTTATTGTTGTGAGAGAGGAGTGTCCTTCCAAAAGGAGTCTGCTATATCAAGCCAGGGCTGCCAGATCTTAGCAAATTTTTTTGGGCAGGCCCTACCCTTATAAACCAGTTTAAAAATTGGTATAACTTTATTCATCATACGATACAAAACTTGAATATCTGGGGCAGTTGCATTCTTCCATTGCATCAAAATTAATTTTCTGGCATAAAACAGTATTATACGGACAAGAGTTCGAGTATGAGTCCCCCTATCCCCTTTACTTTTCATTTTAAGTCTGGAACCTCTGGCTGAAGCTATTCGTTCCCACCCTGACATAGGGGAAGTGGCGCTGAGACATCAGGAATACAAGTTGTCCCTATTCGCTGATGATATTCTACTAACATTGACTCATCCCCATATATCACTCCCTTCTCTCCATGTAATCCTACATCAATTTGGTAGCATTTCAGGTTTTAAAATAAATCCGACTAAAACTGAAGCCCTTCCTATTAACCTTTCCACAGATATGCTCTTGACTTTACAGGAAAATTTCAAATATCGTTGGTGCCCCCATTCCTTGAAATATCTTGGGGTCTACCTGACTTCCTCATATTCCACTCTTTTTCAGGCCAATTTTCCTCCTATGTTTATAGAAATTAACAAATTATTAAAGACATGGACAACTCTCCCCTTATCCCTTCTTGGAAGGATAAATGTCCTCAAAATGTCGATGCTCCCTAGGCTCCTCTATCTCTTTGAGACCCTTCCAGTCAAGGTTCCAATGTCCCAATTAAAGCTAATCCAACAAAATTTCCTAAACTTTATATGGAATCATACATCCCATAGGATAGCAGGCTCGGTGGAGGTTTGGGAGCAGCCGACATAATCAAGTATTATTACGCCTCACATCTAAGAGCAATAACCTCCTGGACATCTAGATATGCCCCTAACAGATGGTCTGAGATAGAAATGGGTATTACGGTACCCGCACATCCATGCTACATGTTATGGCCATCCTCAGATAGATTCATCTCTCAGTTACGTAAAATCAGCTTAACCACTTGAGCCCCGGACCATTATGCTGCCTAAGGACCAGAGGTCTTTCTGCAATTTGGCACTGCGTCGCTTTAACTGCTAATTGCGCGGTTATGCAATGCTGTACCCAAACGAAATTTGCGTCCTTTTCTTCCCACAAATAGAGCTTTCTTTTGATGGTATTTGATCACCTCTGCAGTTTTTATTTTTTGCGCTATAAACGGAAAAAGACCGAAAATTTTGAAAAAAAATGATATTTTCTACTTTTTGTTATAAAAAAAATCCAATAAACTCAATTTTAGTCATACATTTAGGCCAAAATGTATTTGGCCACATGTCTTTGGTAAAAAAAATGTCAATAAGCGTATATTTATTGGTTTGCGCAAAAGTTATAGCGTCTACAAACTAGGGTACATTTTCTGGAATTTACACAGCTTTTAGTTTATGACTGCCTATGTCATTTCTTGAGGTGCTAAAATGGCAGGGCAGTACAAAACTCCCCCAAATGACCCCATTTTGGAAAGTAGACACCCCAAGGAAATTGCTGAGAGGCATGTTGAACCCATTGAATATTTATTTTTTTTTGTCCCAAGTGATTGAATAATGACAAAAAAAAAAAAAATATTTACAAAAAGTTGTCACTAAATGATATATTGCTCACACAGGCCATGGGCATATGTGGAATTGCACCCCAAAATACATTCAGCTACTTCTCCTGAGTATGGGGATACCACATGTGTGGGACTTTTTGGGAGCCTAGCCGCGTACGGGACCCCGAAAACCAATCACCGCCTTCAGGATTTCTAAGGGTGTAAATTTTTTATTTCACTCTTCACTGCCTATCACAGTTTCGGAGGCCATGGAATGCCCAGGTGGCACAACTCCCCCCCAAATGACCCCATTTTGGAAAGTAGACACCCCAAGCTATTTGCTGAGAGGCATATTGAGTCCATGGAATATGTTATATTTTGACAAAAGTTGCGGGAAAGTGACACTTTTTTTTTTTTTTTTTTTTGCACAAAGTTGTCACTAAATGATATATTGCTCACACAGGCCATGGGCCTATGTGGAATTGCACCCCAAAATACATTTAGCTGCTTCTCCTGAGTATGGGGATACCACATGTGTGGGACTTTTTGGGAGCCTAGCCGCGTACGGGGCCCCGAAAACCAATCACAGCCTTCAGCGTTTTTAAGGGCGTGAATTTTTGATTTTACTCTTCACTGCCTATCACCGTTTCGGAGGCCATGGAATGCCCAGGTGGCACAAAACCCCCCCAAATGACCCCATTTTGGAAAGTAGACACCCCAAGCTATTTGCTGAGAGGCATGGTGAGTATTTTGCAGCTCTCATTTGTTTTTGAAAATGAAGAAAGACAAGAAAAAACTTTTTTTTTTTTCTTTTTTCAAATTTCAAAACTTTGTGACAAAAAGTGAGGTCTGCAAAATACTCACTATACCTCTCAGCAAATAGCTTGGGGTGTCTACTTTCCAAAATGGGGTCATTTGGGGGGGTTTTGTGCCACCTGGGCATTCCATGGCCTCCGAAACTGTGATAGGCAGTGAAGAGTGAAATCAAAAATTTACGCCCTTAGAAAGCCTCACACATGTGGTATTCCCGTACTCAGGAGAAGCAGCAGAATGTATTTTGGGGTGTAATTTCACATATTCCCATGGCATGTTTGAGCAATATATCATTTAGTGACAACTTTGTGCAAAAAAAAAAAAAAATTTGTCTCTTTCCCGCAACTTGTGTCGCAATATAAAATATTCCATGGACTCGACATGCCTCTCAGCAAATAGCTTGGGGTGTCTACTTTCCAAAATGGGGTCATTTGGGGGGGTTTTGAACTGTCCTGGCATTTTATGCACAACATTTAGAAGCTTATGTCACACATTACCCACTCTTCTAACCACTTGAAGACAAAGCCCTTTCTGACACTTATTGTTTACATGAAAAAGTTTTTTTTTTTGCAACAAAATTACTTTGAACCCCCAAACATTATATATTTTTTTAAAGCAAATGCCCTACAGATTAAAATGGTGGGTGTTTCATTTTTTTTTTTTCACACAGTATTTGCGCAGCGATTTTTCAAACGCATTTTTTGGGGAAAAAACACACTTTTTTAAATTTTAATGCACTAAAACACACTATATTGCCCAAATGTTTGATGAAATAAAAAAGATGATCTTAGGCCGAGTACATGGATACCAAACATGACATGCTTTACAATTGCGCACAAACGTGCAGTGGCAACAAAATAAATACATTTTTAAAAGCCTTTAAAAGCCTTTACAGGTTACCACTTTAGATTTGCAGAGGAGGTCTACTGCTAAAATTACTGCCCTCGATCTGACCTTCGCGGTGATACCTCACATGCATGGTGCAATTGCTGTTTACGTTTGACGACAGACCGCCGCTTGCGTTCGCCTTAGCGCAAGAGCAGGGGGCGGCAGGGGTGCTTTTTTTTTTTTTTTTTTTTTCTTTATTTTTTTTTGCTTTTTTATCTTATTTTTAAACTGTTCCTTTCATTTTTTTTTTTAAATCATTTTTATTGTTATCTCGGGGAATGTAAATATCCCCTATGATAGCAATAGGTAGTGACAGGTACTCTTTTTTGAAAAAATTGGGGTCTATTAGACCCTAGATCTCTCCTCTGCCCTCAAAGCATCTGACCACACCAAGATCGGTGTGATAAAATGCTTCCCCAATTTCCCAATGGCGCTATTTACATCCGGCAAAATCTAAGTCATAAAATGCTCGTAGCTTCCGGTTTCTTAGGCCATAGAGATGTTTGGAGCCACTCTTGTCTCTGATCAGCTCTATGGTCAGCTGGCTGAATCACCGGCTGCATTCTCAGGTACCCTGTTGAGACAGGAGAGCCAGAGAAAAACACGGAAGACGGTGGGGGGGGGCATTCCCTCCCACGGCTTGTAAAGGCAGTCTAGAGGCTAATTAGCCACTAGGATTGCTTTTACATGAAAGCCGACCGCTGGCTGAAAAGAATGATACCAAGATGATACCTAAACCTGCAGGCATCATTCTGGTATAACCACTCAAAGTTGTGAATGGCGTACCTGAAGAAAAAAAAATGGTTAACAATGGTTAACAATAAAGCACAGTAAACAGTAAAGTATAAATAATTACATACCTGAAAAACAAACATGATAAAACATAATAACAATAACAATAAAACATTGCAGAATAGAATACAGTAAAAAAAGAGCAGAACAATAGAGAGAGAGAATAGAGAGAGAGAACAATAAAACGACAACTATTTTTTTTTATTTTATATATATTTTTTTTTTTTTACACTTTTTTTGTAACTAACTTTTATAACGGTAACCGGTTCCAGGCTCGGGTCTCTCAAAATGCGATGGCATCTTGGGAGACCCTGTGAAAGTGTGCCTAGTCTGTGGAATGCTGTACCCTACGCTAATACTCAACTAGTGAATGGTAGCGTTCAAAACATTCACCAATGCAAAGACCAGGATTGTCAGGACAGGAGGGACAATAATAGCGGGTGTCACGCCTATATCCGTGCTTGCTGCAGACACGACATCTTTTTTGGGGGGGTTCGTTGGGTAGGGGTACTCGGGAGGACATAAAAATGCCTCTCATGCAGCCGACTGCATTTGGTTGGGGATGTGAATGGGGGAAGTACGGGCGCTGCAGAAGTGGTGTGTTCCCAATTAGGATTGGCGAATGCAGCAGGAAGGGCACTATGGGCACGACGGGCCTGTGTTTGTCTTCTTGGTGGCAGCGGGACACTACTTGTGCTTGCCACCTCACCAGCTTGAACTGCACTTATGGGACTCGCCACGTCACCAAGTGTTACTGCAGTGCTGGTTTGACTACGACCGGGGTGTACTAGGCCGCTGGCGCTTGCCAGTTCAATAAAAAGCTTCCAAAAAAACTGTTAGCGATTGCAGGGATCAGGCCTGACTCTGCAAACGCTGCAGTTATGCGTTTAGTGTTTTGTAAGTGACAGTGATCGATCGATACTTCACTTGGGTGGGCTGGGCCGGGCAGAGGGGCAAAACGCAGGTGCTAGCAGGTATCTGGGCTGATCCCGCTAACACTGCGTTTTTGGGAACCCTAAACTGCTGGGGACGCTAGTATAGATCTGATCGGATCAGATATTGAGCCGTTCAGATACTATACCACTAAAGGAGGCGTATGCTGCGTGCGTGGGTGTTAGTGGTACTGGCGCTAACCTGACGCTGCCTGGGGCCGGTGCTTGCTAGTTCACCAAAATGCTACCAAAAAAACTGTTAGCGATCGCAGGGATCAGGCCTGACTCTGCGAACGCTGCAGTTATGCGTTTAGTGCCTTGTAAGTGACAGTGATCGATCGATACTGCACTTGGGTGGGCTGGGCTGGGCCGGGCGGAGGGGCACAACGCAGGTGCTAGCAGGTATCTGGGCTGATCCCGCTAACACTGCGTTTTTGGGAACCCTAAACTGCTGGGGACGCTAGTATAGATCTGATCGGACCAGATATTGATCCGTTCAGATACTATACCACTAAGGGAGGTGTATGGTATGTGCGTGGGTGTCAGTGGTACTGGTGCTAACCTGACGCTGCCTGGGGCTGGTGCTTGCCAGCTCACCAAAATGCTACCAAAAAAACTGTTAGCGATCGCAGGGATCAGGCCTGACTCTGCGAACGCTGCAGTTATGCATTTAGTGTTTTGTAAGTGACAGTGATCGATCGATACTGCACTTGGGTGGGCTGGGCTGGGCCGGGCGGAGGGGAAAAACGCAGGTGCTAGCGGGTATCTGGGCTGATCCCGCTAACACTGCGTTTTTGGGAACCATAAACTGCTGGGGACACTAGTATAGATCTGATCGGATCAGATATTGATCCGTACAGATACTATACCACTAAGGGAGGCGTATGCTGCGTGCGTGGGTGTTAGCGGTACTGGCGCTAATCTGACGCTGCCTGGGGCGACGCATATCACCGCCGGGCGACCGGGGGGCTAAACCTTTATTCGGTAATAAACGGCGGGTGCCCTGACACTATAAAAAATAAACAAACTAACCAGCGTCACCTGTAACAGTTATACGGTGATCAGTGGTGAAAGGGTTAACTAGGGGGCAATCAAGGGGTTAAAACATTTATTAGGTAGTATGTGGGGGTCCCTGTCACTATAAAACGCTGACGGCGAACCTAAATATTTACCTCACTAACTAGCGTCACCAGCGACACTAATACAGCGATCAGAAAAATGATCGCTTAGTGACACTGGTGACAGGGGGTGATCAAGGGGTTAAAACTTTATTAGGGGGGGTTAGGGGGGTACCCTAGACCTAAAGGGGGGTAATACTCACTGTCCCAACACTGTAACTGTCACAAACTGACACCAATGCAGTAATCAGAAAAAAACAAAAAAACAAAACAAAAAACTGCTGGTGTCAGTTTGTGACAGGGGGGGGTGATTGGGGGGGATCGGGGGGCGATCGGGGGGGATCGGGGTGTTTTGTGTGCCTGGCATGTTCTACTGTGTTGTGTAGTATTGGTGCACTCACATACCTGTCTTCTCTCCTCGGCGCTGCAACGGAATACCGAGCCGAGGAGAGATGACATCATTTCCTTTGCTGCTGTTTAGCATACAGCAGCAAAGGAAGTAATCTGATTGGCCGGCGGCGATCGCGAGGGGGGGGCCACGAATGGATGGCCTCCCCCTCACCTCCGATCGCCGGGGGACAAAACGGGACCGCCTCGGGCACCGGGGGGGGTCCGATTGGACCCCCCACCCGCGGGAGGCAAATCACGTACATGTACGTGATTTTGCCTGCCCGTGCCGCCTTGCCGACGTAAATCGGCGTGAGGCGGTCCTTAAGTGGTTAAACCCGATGCTATTTACTCTCTCAATATGGAAAAGTTGCTCTGGTAAATATATGCTTTCATCCCCATGTTCTCCTTTAACAAATGTTATCTTTAATCCAGAAATCCTTGATAGCCTCTCTTATGATGCCATGTTGCCATGGACGAAAGCCGGTATTTTCCAACTACGCCACCTGGTTAACCCAGTGACACGTAAACTCCTCACTTTTACTGACCTACAATCTAAATATAAAATCCCAAAAAAACTTTTCTACTCCTTTCTACAAATCAAACATTTCTTCTCCACCAAAATGCCACAATTGACCCTATCTATTCCTACTGAATTTGAAATGGTGTGCTCCAGAGGTCCTCATGATTCTCATCTAATATCAACTATTTATAAAATTTTACATGCTGCCTCCCATATCACAGAACAGACTCACACATATATGCGCAAATGGTCCCACATTTTAAACAGACCTATCCTATTAAGTGAATGGAAGAATATCTGGGAAAGTGCATCTAAGACATCTAGATGTGTGGCTAAGAAAGAAACAACCTATAAAATACTGATGTTCTGGTATAGAACCCCGGAATTTCTTTTAAGACAGAAACTGACTACATTTGGACAGTGCTGGAGATGTGGCTCATCTCTGGGCACCCATTTCCACATATTTTGGGAATGTCCTTTGATAGTGCCATACTGGTCACAGATCCATGCCCTATTGGAAAAGATCCTAAAATTCTCTGTACCCCACCAACCTATACATCTCTTGCTAGGCCTGCCCCTACCAAAGCTGGCAAAAACCCTTAGGAAACTGATGGCTTTCATCTTAATAGCGGCTAAACGGTTTATACCCCAATGTTGGTTAGCCAATACCCCCCTACTTTTGCACAGTTTTTGTCAGTTATTACAGATATTCGCAGGATGGAACGTATCACAACCATAATTGATGACTCCCTTTCCAGATTTGATGCTATATGGGGACACTGGGACTCCTCTGAATACAACATAGAGAATCCCCAGGTAGTCCAGAGTTAATGAGGTGTAATGACAGATTCCTCTATTGTATGAGTAAAGCAGGGCCAATGACCATAACATTGCTTTGTTTCACTAACTGACCCTCTTATTTTCTACCATGATGTGTATGTAATGTCTGAAAATCATTTGACACTTAATGTTATTTCTTCTTGATATATAATAAGCTACAATATTTCTATCTCATTGAGACTATACTGCTATCAATGACTTTTCTATGAGAATGTATACTCTGTTTCTGTATACTTGAATATACTTAATAAATAAACAATTAAAAAAAAAAAGAAGAAACCCTGACGGCGTTTGAAGCTGGCCATCCTGGCTCCCCCCTAAAGCGTCCACGAAGCAAGACAGAAGTATTTTGAGTACTTTGCGGGTAGCGGGGGCATTGATATGCCAGGAAATGTTTAAGAAACATTTTAAAAATAAATATTTTAGTTAAACTGAAATAAGATTTCCTTTGATTTACTGCTTGTGTTTCTTTAAGCTGTCTTCTAGGTTATACAATGGGCTTTTCTTTTTGGTCATTTTCTTTAACAGTGCAAATGTAATTTATTTGATACACGAGGTGACAATCTCTTCTTCAGCTAACTATTATGTTGTGGGTCTGCTACACACACACCTTGTTGTTGTTGTTAATGTATGTAATGCATTACTGATAAAAATATTCATCATTTTCAGCACCATGAATTAATTTTTGGGAGTCACGAAAATGTCCTGATTGTTGAAAATTATAAAGCACTATGGGAGTTATTTACTAAAGGAAAATCCACTTTGCACTCCAAATGCACTACAAAAGTGCACTTGAAACTGCACTGAAAGTGCACTTGAAGTGCAAAGTGGATTTGCCTTTAGTAAATAACCCCCATTGTCACTGTAAACACCAACTTAGTCCAAAAACTGCTATTGAGCATTGAAATAAGAAGCCACACATTGTTGAGTAGAAAACTTTTTACTCTGTGCACATTCACATGTGCATTAGAAAAGCGTTTTTCAATAAACCAACATATTTTTGTAATAACATTTTTGGTTTTGACAGTACAAATAGCCTTTTTGGTGTTAAACAGGCATGTTTAAAACCATAAAACAATACACAACTCAGGAACTTACAAAGTTCAACTTTGATAATTTGAAGGCAATATCAGACATTAGTATGTCAAAACTGTGTTGATCTTGCCTTCATCAGATGGGGTGATGTTACCCCCGTGAAAGCCAAATTTTGAAGATGCACACAAATTGAGAGTCAAAATGGGGATTTCCCTCCTGATCCCATGCCTAATGTCAACATGTGCTAGGTCCTATCATGGGGGATCAATGGATGTGTTTCGGGGGTGCAACCCCTTCCTCTCAGCCACTTGAGTTGCGAGGAAGGGGTTGCACCCACAAAACGCGTACATTGATATCCCGTGATGGCAGATAGCACATGTTGACACACTGTGTGCATCTTCAAAAATTGGCTTTCAACATACTTCAAAAAGATTCCACAATCTTAAAAATATCAACATATGGAAGAATTTAGGTGTGTTTTAGATTCTGCCTAAAACATCAATGATGTTTTTGAGTCTTTTTTCAACATCATTGATGTCTTCCTTGATCTTCTGTAAATCCTGATTGCACACCATGATCTCCCTGATGAGGACGTGTGCACTTGCACTTGTGAAATTAGTTTCTTCTTCCACAACATCCACATCACCTAAAATAAAAAACACACCATGTATTAAAAATATACAGGCATACATATATTACCTGAAGCGGTGGTCTCAGACACTCACCTGTTGTGGTCACTATTTCGCCCGCTTCATAAAACTCTCCTTCCTCCACATTCTCTGGTTGTGGTGTTGGTATTTCCCATTCTTTATGAGGTTGGGTTCCCTGGTGTCCTCTGATGTCCTGAGTCTTTTCTCCCCTATGTGAATAAAAAAAAGGTATACAGTACCTGACCGCGAGATTGTGTTTCCAGCGTGATCCCATCGCGCTGGTTCTCAGCGACAGGGTACTGTGCATGTCTTGCTGGTTCGCTGATCGGGAAAGGAAAACTTTTTTTTTCCTTTCGCGATGAGCGACAGGCAGTGCTGACAGCTGTCTGGTATGAATCATGAGGGGGAACGCTGCGCCAAATTTTAAATGAAAAAAATGGCGTGGGTTCCCCCCAGGGGCATACCAGGCCCTTAGGTCTGGTATGGATTTTAAGGGCAACCCCCTATGCCGAAAAATCATTGTGGGGGTCCTCCCCCAACTCCATACCAGACCCTTATCCGAGCACTCAGCCCAGCTGGTCAGGAAAGGGGGTGGGGACGAGAGAGCGCCCCCCTCCTGAACCGTACCAGGCTGCATGCCCTCAACATGGGGGGTGGGTGCTTTGGGTGAGGGGGGCACCCTGCGGGCCCCCCCACCCCAAAGCACCTTGTCCCCATGTTGATGAGGACAAGGGCCTCTTCCCGACAACCCTGGCCGTTGGTTTCGGAGGCTGCGGGCGAAGGGGTTATCGGAATACAGGAGCCCCCTTTAATAAGGGGGCCCCCAGATCCCGGCCCCCCACCCTATGTGAATGAGTATGGGGTACATGGTACCCCTACCCATTCACCTAGGAAAAAAAGTGTCAATAAAAAAAAACACACTACACAGGTTTTAAAAGTAATTTATTAGGCAGCTCCAGGGGTCTTCTTCTGACTTCGGGGTCTTCTTCCAACTTCGGGGGTCTTCTGACTTCTCCGCTCTCTTCTACCGGTGTTCGGCTTCTTCTCCCGGTGTTCGGCCTCTTCTGCTGGGCCCCTCTGCTATCTTCTTCCAGCTCTTTTGCTAGCGGGGGCCCGGTCTTCTGCGCTGTCTTGTCCCCTCTTCTCTTCTCTGTGACGTCACAAGGGGGCGGGGTCACCGCCTATATAAATGGTTGTGCAGCTCGCACCCAGCATTCCAGTGGGAGAGAGCATTGTGTCAACATCAGAAGAAGAGAAGAGGGGACAAGACAGCGCAGAAGACCGGGCCCGCTAGCAAAAGAGCTGGAAGAAGATAGCGGGGGAGTCCGGCAGAAGATACCGGAGAAGAACCGGACAGCGACAAAAGAACCGGACAGCGGCAGAAGACCGGTCCCCAGCTAGCAAAATAGCTGGAAGAAGATAGCGGAGGGGCCCAGCAGATGAGGCCGAACACCAGGGGAAGAGGCCGAACACCGGGAGAAGAAGCCATACACCGGGAGAAGAGAGCAGAGAAGTCGGAAGAAGACCCCCGAAGTTGGAAGAAGACCCCAAAGTCGGAAGAAGACCCCCAGAGCTGCCTAATAAATTACTTTTAAAACCTGTGTAGTGTGTTTTTTTTATTGACACTTTTTTTTCCTAGGTGAATGGGTAGGGGTACCATGTACCCCATACTCATTCACATAGGGTGGGGGGCCGGGATCTGGGGACTCCCTTATTAAAGGGGGCTCCCGGATTCCGATAAGCCCTCCGCCCGCAGACCCCGACAACCAATCCCCTTATGATTCATATCAGACAGCTGTCAGCACTGCCTGTCGCTCATCGCGAAAGAAAAAAAAAAGTTTTCCTTTCCCGATCAGTGAGCCAGCTCGGCGCTGGCTCCCAAGACGGGGCTCGCAGGTGTCAAATCTCGCCAATAACAGCGGCGAGATTGACACAATATTGCGGTCACCTACTGTACTTAGCACACAGATATTTGAGGGCAGGAATAGGAATCTGAAACATTACTTGGAAGTGTCGTACAATTGTCTTTTTGGGCAGAGTTTCAAGATGAAGACATTTTTTTTCGCTTTCTAAAGCTGGAATACTTACCTTTTTTGTACAATTTTCACACATGGAGCAACCCCTAGTATCCACTGGAGCACCTGTGTGGGACACCCTAAAAAGTTTGTTCTGGTGTCCCACATTAGTGCTCCTGCGTCCAGATGTGTAAACAGCTGCTGAGTGTCCTCTCCTTACACTGAATCAAGTTTACATTTTCATTCTAGTTACAAACCCATCTAGACAACAATGTACTAAACTTCTTTTAATACAAATAGGACTGAACAAATGTAGTTAACCTGGATCTGCCAAAAACATTGTATTAGTGGGTGAACAAATGATGTTTACTATGAACAATTACTGTGCCCACAAACCTGAAAGTTGCCATTTTAAACTGTACAACAGTAAAGAAAAACACATAAGGCAGCACAAATGTAATAATAATAATAGAAACACAGGACAAATACTTACTTTTTAGAAGCAGTTTCCTGATCTTTCTGTACTAATCCTGCTCCCTCAATTTCAGGTCTGTCCATCGTTTCCTCAGTTGATCCTGGGATCGCCATACCCCAAAATTCTTCTGCAGACTTTTCACAACTTTAGCCATGATCTTGACCTTTCTCACATTTGGGTTTGGGTAAGGTCCTTGCTTCCCATCATTGTCAGCCCTCTTCAAGATGTCCACCATCTCCACCATCTCGACAAAGGACATATTTGAGGCCTTAAATCTCCTCTGGGATCGGAACGTTCGTGGCTCCGGGCTTTCGTCATTGCTGCTCACCTCTGCATGCACTTGCTCTTTCTCTGCCATGTGCTCTTCCACTGCGCCAAAAGAGAAGGGGCGGGGAATAGACTAGAAAGAACATCAGGGGCGGGCCGAGTTTCACGCATGCGCAGTGTATATAAAGCGTAACACGTGTGCGTCGTACGTACAATCTGTGAGCGGAGGAAGGAGTATCAGAAGCGCCGATCGTTAGAACTAAGGTACAATTTTAACTTGGTGCATCAGTGGCATATACTGCTTATAGATTGAGGCCTATATTGGGGCAAGATTAGGAGAGTTTACCCTGATATTAGGGTTTATCTTGTGTTGTGTCTTGCAGAGAAAATGGATCTATTAAATGATGAGGACTTTATCCCCATATTCATTGATATGTATAGGGAGCTGCCCTGTCTGTGGCAGGTAAATCACCCCTTATATAACAATAAACCAAAAAGGAAGGCAGCGCTGGATCAATTGCTGGAATTTGTGAAGCCGGTGATCCCAACGGCAGACATCCCCTATTTGAAGGCCCTAATTGGTGGCATGAGGAGCACTTATAATAGGGAGCGCAAGAAGGTCCAGGATTCCCAGAGATCAGGAGCTGCAGCAGATGACATTTATGTACCCAGGCCGTGGTACAATGACAGAGTTCATTTTCTGGCAGGCCAGACTGAACCCAGGCCAGCACTCTCCAGTCTTCCTTCAAGGCTTCCTTCCACCTCACCTGAGGCTTCCGATGTCCAACCTGGGCCTTCCAGCCAGGAAGAAGTGGAGGAGCCCAGCTTGAGCCAGGTATAGCATTGTTCAACATATTTCTACTCAAATAATTAATGATGTTAACTAGATGTTATTATTGACCAGTAATTTCTGATTTTACAAATGTTTTACATATCAATAGACAGTAGTGGCCACAAAGGATTGGGACAAGAAGGAAAAATGCTGGGGTCAAAATGATAGTCTTTTCTATTTATTAACATTCAATTTGCAACAGTCATGAGCTGAAAATTGTGTGTGATTGATGAACCAAAAACTAAAACTATGTCCCTTTTACATACACAGGAATGTCTCAGCCAGAAGGAGGCTGTGGAAAGTGGCAGCCAGGAGGTGGCCGGGCCCAGTAGCCTGCCTGAATCCCAGGTCCCTCCCCTTCGCCTTCCAAAAAAAGTCCCAGGAAGAGGAGTAACCTGGAGGAGGCAGCACTTGGCCTATTTCGGAAGGCTACTGTGGCCCTCAGAACCCCCCAATAATCAAGACGACTATGCCAACATGGCAGCCTGCAAAATGCAGGAAATGGAAGAGGGCCAATGCCTCTTATGTGAGGAAGTTATGTTACAAGCCCTAAATAATGGGTTGAGGTGCAAACTCACAAGCCAAAGCCACATTTGTGAGTTCAACCATGGTTCTCCTCCTCCACCTCCTGCCACAAGTACAACACCAGAGCCACAGCCGGGAAGCAAGCGTGGAAGGAAGACAAGAAAGTGATGGCATGGGTTCAGTCTGGTCTGACAAAAAGATGCAGGCTGTGGTAAGACCACAGCCTGGGGACAGATATGTCATCTGATCCTGTTCCTGATCTCTTGTAGTCCTGGACCGGAATGTACTCACTATTATAAGGACTCCTCAGGCCAACAGTTTTGACTGTAAAATAATTGATGTCTGCCCTGGGGTACAAAGGCTTCGCAAATTTCACCAGTATCTCCAGCGTTTCCTTCCTCTTTATTTTGTTATGACCCATAATAAATGGCTATTTATTTTTCACAAATACTTGCCTATGTGTTTTACTTCAAAAAGGACAGTTTGTTTGTTAGTAGGCAGGTACCTTTCAAAAATATAATGTCAAATTAACAAGGGACACCAACACCAACCTCCTTGAGGTTAAAAAATACAAGATAATAATGGTGTTGTGGTAACTTGACACAAAACGAAAGAAAAAATTATGGAGATCACTATAAAAAAAAATAAAAACACTATAAACAAAAATTCCAAACATTATTATGGAGATCTGATGAAAAAAAAAAATATTCATGAGATCACGAGAAATAATAAAGAAATCAGGTTGTCAGAACTACTGTGTGAATATCAGCAGCAAAACAATGTTATTATTCTAGCATTATAAAGAAGAAGAGACTGCGCTGCATTAAAAGATTTTAAAATTTGCAGCATGACGAATGTGCTAGCTCCATTATAAACGCTAGTTTTACCAGAATGAGCGCTTCCGTCTCATACTTGATTCCGAGCATGTGTGGAATTTTGTGTGTTGGAATTGTGTTCATACGCTCAGAATTTACAACGGATTTTGTGGTCAGAAAATTTGAGATCCAGATCTCAAATTTTATTTGTCGGAAATTCCGACGGAAAATGTCCAATGGAGCCTACACACGGTCGGAATTTCCGACAAGAAGCTCCCATCAAACATTTGCTGTCGGAAATTCCGACCGTGTGTACGCGGCATAAGAGGTAGTCAAGAAATTATATGTGTAATTTATGCTCCTAGAACACCTGATGGTGCTCCCTGCATGTTGGGCCTCTGTATGTGGCCACGCTGTGAAAAAGTCCCACACATGTGGTATCGCCATACTCAGGATGAGTAGTAGAATGTGTTTGGGGGTGCAATTTGTGCTATGCATATGCTTTGTGTGAGAAATAACCTGCTAATATAACAATTTTGTAAAAAAAAAAGAAAACATTGATTTGCAAAGAATTGTGGGTAAAAATTACAGCTTCAAAAAACTCACCATGCGTCTTACTAAAAACCTTGGAATGTCTACTTTCCAAAAATGGGTCATTTGGGGGTATTTGTACTTTCCTGTCTTGTTAGGGTCACAAGAAATGAGATAGGCCGTCATTACATCAGATGTGATCAATTTTCAGAGATTGACACCATAGCTTGTGGACTCTATAACTTTCACAAAGACCAAAAAAATATACACCGATTTGTTTTTTTACCAAAGATATGTAGCAGTATACATTTTTGGCCAAAATTTATGAAGAAAAATTACTAATTTGCAAAATGTTATAACAGAAACGAAGAAAAATGCATTTTTTTTACAGAATTTTCTGTCATTTTTCTTTAATAGCGCAAAAAATAAAAAACCCAGAAGTGATTAAATACCACCAAAAGAAAGCTCTATTTCTGTGAAAAAGGGACAAAATTTTCATATGGGTACAGTGTTGCATGACTAATTGTCATTCAAAATGTGAGAGCACCGAAAGTTGAAAATTGGTCTGGTTAGGAAGGGGGTTTAAGTGCCCAGTGGTCAAGTGGTTAAAGTGGTAGTAAAGTCCGCTTTTTGATTTATACCTATATTTAAGCTTATAATAAGACTTAACTGTAGGTACACTAAGACCTCTTTCACACTGAGGCGTATTTAAGGTGCTTTAGCGCTAAAAATAGCCCCTGAAAAAAGCCTCAGCTGCAATCCCAGTGTGAAAGCCCAAGTGCTTTCACACTGTGGCACTGCGCTTGGAGGGAATCACAAAAAGTCCTGCCAGCTGCTTCTTTGCAGTGGTGTAGGAGCGGTGAATACACTGCTCCTGCCCATTAAAAACAATGGGGCAGCGCTGCTATACCGCCGGCAAATCGCCGCTGCATCAATGTTTTGTGGGTGGATTTAACCCTTTTTCGGCCCCTTGCTGGGGTTAAAAGCACCCCGCTAGTGGCTGAATAGCGCCGCTAAATTGACGTTTAAGTGGAGCTAAAAATAGCGCCGATTTACCACCGACGCCCGGGCGCTGTAAGTGTGAAAGCACTCTTAATATTTGCTAAATGTGCACCTTTTACTTTAGTAGCACTCAGTGATGTCACCTGTGCATGCACACTGTGCTCTGAATGGATGGTCCTGTCCATTCAGAGCTCTGGGCCGTGACTCCCAGGTAAATGCACAAGGAGTGAAGTCTCCACACTTGGCCATTCAAACGCCTGAAGCCTGTGAACCTGAAAGGAAGACTGGATAAAAATGGAAGCCCTGGCAGCGGTGACAGCGCATACTGGAGGGCTTTATTTTAAGGTAAGTCTGTCATAACTGTGAGGGGGTTAGCTTGGCAGCGGGTGTGTGTGTGACCCCCTGGATGGGTTCACTACACAAAAATCAGGCACAGCAAACAGAGAAGGTGAAAAAACAAAGGTGCGGTTTATTAACACTATTTACAATTGTCCAAAAAGAAACATGAAAATAAATCCTTTCCAACTTGGCCACTTACTACACACAGGTTTCCCTGTCTATCACGTAGGTGCAGCCTTGTGCTGTCGCCAGCACCTATCTCCCTGCTTGCCACACAGGCGTTGGCTCACCACAGACAGGTATCACACTCAACAGGCACAAAACTGGTTCCAGGATGGAGCAACTCCCTTTGCTTGCTGGGAGATTTTGTAGAGGCCTTAATGATCCAAGTTAATTCAGCTGGGCTCATTACCTCTACCCCTGCAGGACTCTCAGCACTTCCCTCTAGTGGTACAAATTGGCATAGAACATGAATCTGGGACAAACATATTTGAGCCCCCTATATCAACATTTTTGAAAAAATCTTATGCAGTTTGTTAGATCTTTGTTAGATCAGGTTAGATCAACAGTTGTTTATGTTAGATCTCACACAGAGGAAGCAATATTAACAGTTATTTGCTGGGGGGGCTAACCCGTCATCAGCCCCCCTTATCAAAAAATTGAACAACAATTAGCTATTTTGGAAGTTATTTGTTAGATCCAGTAAGATCAAGTGGTTTTAACGTTAGGTCTCACATAATTAGAGACTTATTAAGTGATTAATGAGGGGGGTCGGCCCCCCTTATCAAATTTTCTGGCCAAAAATCATTCAGGCTAATAGATAGTCATTAGATCCGGTAAGATCAAGTGGTTTTAACGTTAGAGCTCACATAATTTCAGAGATATTCCACATCAAAATAGAGATGTTGGGTGGTACATAAGGACGGGTTAGCCCCCCTTATCAAATTTTCTGGCCAAAAATCATTCAGGCTAATAGATATTTGTTACATCCGGTAAGATCAAGTGGTTTTAACAATAGAGCTCACATAATTTCAGAGATATTCCACATCAAAATAGAGATATTAGGTAGTACATATGGATGGGTTAGCCCCCCCACATGCAATTTTCTGGCCAAAAATCATTCAGGCTAATAGATATTCGTTAGATCAGGTAAGATCAAGTGGTTTTAACATTAGATCTCACATAATTTCAGAGATATTCCACATCGAAATAGAGATATTAGGTGGTACATAAGGATGGGTTAGCCCCCCTCATCAAATTTTCTGGCCAAAAATCATTCAGGCTAATAGATATTCATTAGATCCGGTAAAATCAAGTGGTTTTAATGTACTCAAACATTAAAATCACTTGATCTTACCGGATTTAATGAATATCAATTAGTCGGGGTGATTTTTTGGCCAGAAAATTTGATAAGAGGAGGCCAGCCCCCCTCATTAATCACTTAATAATTTTTTAATTATGTGAAATCTAATCTTATGCTTATGTACCACCACCTAATATCTCTAACGTTAAAACCACTTGATCTTACCGGA
>JBBHAA010001411.1:4110000-4149121 GCA_037953035.1 Aquarana catesbeiana
CAGCTATAACAGCTTCATCTCTTCTGGGAAGGCCGTACACAAGGTTTAGGAGGGTGTCTATGGGAAGGTTTGATCATTCTTCCAGAAAACATTTGTGAGGTCAGGCACTGATGTTGGATGAGAAGGTCTGGCTCGCAGTCTCTTTTCCAATTCATCCCAAAGGTGTTCTATGGGTCTGAGGTCAGGACTCTGTGCTCCATACTAGCACATTATCACATTGCCTTGCAGGTTTAAAAAAAAACCAGTGCTTTACTACCGCTTTAAAAACTGACCACACTAAGCAGGAGAGCTCACCATGGTCAGTTCTCTAGCTATGCTGGGAGCTCAGTGTGCTCTCCTCCAATGATCAGACTTGTCCTGACACCTCCCCTGCACAGTCATTCACTGGGAAGACCAGTGTGCTGCTGCTTCTCCTCCCCCAGCTCTTCTGCAGCTGAGAATAGAGGGAATGTGATCACTTATAAAAAGGAATAAAATGTATTTAGAATGTTTTTTTTTTATCTATACAGAAAATGTTTTGGATTTGATTTGTATAATTGGAATGAATAGTTTTCCGATCACTTTAAGCCGTGGTTCACATTGATGTGACTTTCATATTGTGAGATTTCACTTGAAGTCTCCGGATTTCATAGAATCCGCTCAGCACAATTCCAGGTGATACTTGTCTGAGATCTGATCCTCTTCATACACAGATGTCTATGGAAATCACACCGGAAATCACCACAAATACTGCAGGGACCTTCTTCTTCCAATCAGTGCCGAGGCACAAAGTCACAGAGATTCCATCGGTTCCATTGCTGACAATAGGATGTGACTTGTCATGTGATCTGGAACTGTCTAATGACATGACAAGTCACACCGGTGTGATCGGGGCTCCGCCTCCATTCATATCTATTCATGTCACTTCTCAGAGTTTCTGCAGTGATTTTTGCTGAGATTTCTGCATTTTTTTTACAGCAATTTGTATTTTAGTTGTTTATTTTTATTGTTTTTTAATTTGTTGTCGGGCAGATTTAATAATGCAAATCGTGGCAAAAGGCGGTAAAAACGCACAACACGCTTTTCTGCAGCTTGTCTATTGATAGTAGTAGTATATGTAGTAGTAGGAGTAGCTGTATGAGTAGTAGTACTAGTAGCATAGGTAGTATTAGTAGAAGTAGTAGTAACATGAGCAGGGGTAGTAGTAGTAGCTGTATGAGTAGTACTAGTAGTAGTATGAGTTGGTAGTAGTAGTATATGTAGTATTAGTAGGAGTAGTAGTAACATGAGCAGGGGTAGTAGTAGTAGTAGTAGTAGTAGTAGCTGTATGAGTAGTGGTTGTAGTAGTATGAGTGGTAGTAGTAGTATTAGTAGGAATAGGAGTAATATGAGCAGGGATAGTAGTAGCAGTAGTAGTAGTATTAGTACTAGTAATAGTATTAATATGAGCAGGGGTAGTAGTAGTAGGAGGAGTAGCTGTATGAGGAGTAGTAGTAGTAGTAGTAGTATGAGTGGTAGTAGTAGTATAGGTAGTATTAGTAGGAGTAGTAGTAACATGAGCAGGGGTAGTAGTAGTAGCTGTATGAGTAGTACTAGTAGTAGTATGAGTTGGTAGTAGTAGTATATGTAGTATTAGTAGGAGTAGTAGTAACATGAGCAGGGGTAGTAGTAGTAGTAGTAGTAGTAGTAGCTGTATGAGTAGTGGTTGTAGTAGTATGAGTGGTAGTAGTAGTATTAGTAGGAATAGGAGTAATATGAGCAGGGATAGTAGTAGCAGTAGTAGTAGTATTAGTACTAGTAATAGTATTAATATGAGCAGGGGTAGTAGTAGTAGGAGGAGTAGCTGTATGAGGAGTAGTAGTAGTAGTAGTAGTATGAGTGGTAGTAGTAGTATAGGTAGTATTAGTAGGAATAGTAGTAGTATTAGTAGGAGTAGTAGTAACATGAGCAGGGGTAGTAGCTGTATGAGTAGTAGTGGTAGTAGTAGTGTAGGTAGTATTAGTAGGAGTAGTAGTAACATGAGCAGGGGTAGTAGAAGTAGCTGTATGAGTAGTAGTAGTGTAGGTAGTATTAGTAGGAGTAGTAGTAATATGCAGGGGTAGTAGTAGTAGTAGTAGCTGTATGAGTAGTAGTAGGAGTGGTAGTAGTATTAGTAGGAGGAGTAGTAATATGAGCAGGGTAGTAGTAGTAGGGGTAGTAGTAGTAGGAGTATAGGTAGTATTAGTAGCAGGAGTAGTAATATGAGCAGGGGTAGTAGTGGTAGTAGTAGTAGCTGTATGAGTAGTAGTAGTAGGAGTGGTAGGAGTGGTAGTAGTAGTATAGGTAGTATTAGTAGGAGTAGTAGTAACATGAGCAGGGGTAGTAGTAGTAGCTGTATGAATAGTAGAGTAGTAGTATGAGTTGGTAGTAGTAGTGTAGGTAGTATTAGTAGGAGTAGTAGTAATATGAACACTGGTAGTAGTAGTAGCTGTATAAGTAGTAGTAGTATAGGTAGTATTAGTAGGAGGAGTAGTAATATGAGCAGGGGTAGTAGTAGTAGTAGTAGCTGTAGAAGTAGCAGTAGTAGTAGTAGTGGGAGTGGTAGTAGTAGTATAGGTAGTATTAGTAGGAGGAGTAGTAATATGAGCAGGGGTAGCAGTAGTAGCTGTATGAGTAGTAGTAGTATAGGTAGTATTAGTAGGAGGAGTAGTAATATGAGCAGGGGTAGTAGTAGTAGTAGATGTATGAGTAGTAGTAGTAGTAGGAAGAGGAGTGGTAGTAGTAGTATAGGTAGTATTAGTAGGAGTAGTAGTAATATGAGCAGGGGTAGTAGTAGTAGCTGTATGAGTAGTAGTAGGAGTGGTAGTAGTAGTATAGGTAGTATTAGTAGGAGGAGGAGTAATATGAGCAGGGGTAGTAGTAGTAGTAGTAGCTGTATGAGTAGTAGTAGGAGTGGTAGTAGTATAGGTAATATTAGTAGGAGGAGTAGTAATATGAGCAGGGGTAATAGTAGTAGCTGTATGAGTAGGAGTGGTAGTAGTAATAGTAGGAGTAGTAGTAATATGAGCAGGGGTAGTAGTAGCTGTATGAGTAGTAGTAGGTGTGGTAGTAGTAGTATTAGTAGGAGTAGTAGTAATATGAGCAGGGGTAGTAGTAGTAGCTGTATGAGTAGTAGTAGGAGTGATAGTAGTAGCAGTATTAGTAAGAGGAGTAGTAATATGAGCAGGAGTAGTAGTAGTAGCTGTATGAGTAGTAGGAGTGGTGGTAGTAGTAGTAGTAGGAGGAGGAGGAGTAATATTAGCAGGGGTAGTAGTAGTAGCTGTATGAGTAGTAGTAGTAGAAGTGGTAGTAGTATAGGTAATATTAGTAGGAGGAGTAGTAAAATGAGCAGGGGTAGTAGTAGTAGCTGTATGAGTAGTAGGAGTGGTAGTAGTATAGGTAGTATCAGTAGGAGGAGTAGTAATATGAGCAGGGGTAGTAGTAGTAGTAGTAGCTGTATGAGTAGTAGTAGGAGTGGTAGAAGTAGTATTTAGTAGGAGTAGTAATATGAGCAGGGGTAATAGTAGTAGTAGTAGTAGCTGTATGAGTAGTAGTAGTAGTTGGAGTGGTAGTAGTAGTATAGGTAGTATTAGTAGGAGGAGTAGTAATATGAGCAGGGGTAGTAGTAGCTGTATGAATAGTAGTAGTAGTAGGAGTGGTAGTAGTAGTATAGGTAGTATTAGTAGGAGGAATAGTAATATGAGCAGGGATGGTAGTAGTAGTAGTAGCTGTATGAGTAGTAGTAGTAGTATTAGTAGGAGGAGTAGTAATATGAGCAGGGGTAGTAGTAGTAGTAGTAGTAGTAGTAGCTGTATGAGTAGTAGTAGTAGGAGTGATATTAGTAGTATTAGTAGGAGGAGTAGTAATATGAGCAGGGGTAGTAGTAGTAGCTGTATGAGTAGTAGTAGTAGGAGTGGTAGTAGTAGTATTAGTAGGAGGAGTAGTAATATGAGCAGGGGTAGTAGTAGTAGCTGTATGAGTAGTAGTAGTAGGAGTGGTAGTAGTAGTATTAGTAGGAGGAGTAGTAATATGAGCAGGGGTAGTAGTAGTAGTAGCTGTATGAGTAGTAGTAGGGGTGGTAGTAGTAGTAGTAGTATAGGTAGTATTAGTAGGAGTAGTAATATGAGCAGGGGTAGTAGTAGTAGTAGTAGGAGTGGTAGTAGTAGTATTAGTAGGAGTAGTAGTAATATGAGCAGGGGTAGTAGTAGTAGTAGGGGTGGTAGTAGTAGTATTAATAGGAGGAGTAGTAATATGAGCAGGGCTAGTAGGAGTTGTAGTAGTAGGAGTGGTAGTAGTAGTATTAGTAGGAGGAGTAGTAATATGAGCAGGGGTAGTAGTAGTAGCTGTAGTAGTAGTAGTAGTAGTAGTAGGAGTGGTAGTAGTAGTATTAGTAGGAGGAGTAGTAATATGAGCAGGGGTAGTAGTAGTAGCAGCTGTATGAGTAGTAGTAGTAGTAGTAGGAGTGGTAGTAGTAGTATTAGTAGGAGGAGTAGTAACATGAGCAGGGGTTGTAGTAGTAGCTGTATGAGCAGTAGTAGTAGTAGGAGTGGTAGTAGTAGTATAGCTAGTATTAGTAGGAGGAGGAGTAATATGAGCAGGGGTAGTAGTAGTAGTAGTAGTAGTAGTAGGAGTGGTAGTATTAGTAGGAGGAGTAGTAGCTGTATGAGTAGTAGTAGTAGTGGTAGTAGTAGTATAGGTAGTATTAGTAGGAGAAGTAGTAATATGAGCAGGGGTAGTAGTAGTAGTAGTAGCTGTATGAGTAGTAGTAGGGGTGGTAGTATTAGTAGTATAGGTAGTATTAGTAGAAGTAGTAATATGAGCAGGGGTAGTAGTAGTAGTAGGAGGAGTGGTAGTAGTAGTATTAGTAGGAGTAGTAGTAATATGAGCAGGGGTAGTAGTAGTAGTAGTAGTAGTAGTAATAGTAGTAGTAGTAGGGGTGGTAGTAGTAGTATTAGTAGGAGGAGTAGTAATATGAGCAGGGGTAGTAGTAGTAGTAGCTGTATGAGTAGTAGTAGTAGTAGTAGGAGTGGTAGTAGTAGTAGTAGGAGGAGGAGTAGTAATATGAGCAGGGGTAGTAGTAGTAGTAGTAGCTGTATGAGTAGTAGTAGTAGTAGCTGTAGTAGTAGTAGGAGTAGGAGTGGTAGTAGTAGTATTAGTAGGAGTAGTAATATGAGCAGGGGTAGTAGTAGTAGTAGTAGCTGTAGTAGTAGTAGTAGTAGTAGTAGTAGTAGGAGGAGTGATAGTAGTAGTATTAGTAGGAGGAGTAGTAACATGAGCAGGGGTAGTAGTAGTAGTAGTAGCTGTATGAGTAGTAGTAGGAGTGGTAGTAGTAGTCTAGGTAGTATTAGTAGGAGGAGTAGTAATATGAGCAGGGGTTGTAGTAGTAGTAGTAGGAGTGGTAGTAGTAGTATTAGTAGGAGGAGTATAATATGAGCAGGGGTAGTAGTAGTAGTAGTAGTAGTAGTAGTAGTAGTAGGTGGAGTGGTAGTATTAGTAGGAGGAGTAGTAGCTGTATGAGTAGTAGTAGTAGTGGTAGTAGTAGTATAGGTAGTATTAGTAGGAGGAGTAGTAATATGAGCAGGGGTAGTAGCAGTAGCTGTATGAGTAGTAGTAGGTGTGGTAATAGTAGGATTAGTAGGAGGTGGAGTAATATGAGCAGGGGTAGTAGTAGTAGTAGTAGTAGTAGTAGGAGTGGTAGTATTAGTAGTAGTAGTAGTAGTAGTAGTAGTAGTAGTAGTAGTAGTAGTAGCTGTATGAGTAGTAGTAGTAGGAGTGGTAGTAGTAGCATTAGTAGTAGGAGTGGTAGTAGTAGTATAGGTAGTATTAGTAGGAGGAGTAGTAATATGAGCAGGGGTAGTAGTAGTAGCTGTATGAGTAGTGGTAGTAGTAGTAGTAGTAGTAGTAGTAGTAGTAGTAGTAGTAGTGATAGTAGGAGTGGTAGTAGTATTAGTAGGAGGAGTAGTAATATGAGCAGGAGTAGTAGTAGCTATATGAGTAGTAGTAGGAGTCGTAGTAGTAGTATTAGTAGGAGTGGTGGTAGTAGTAGTAGTAGTAGTAGGAGTGGTAGTAGTAGTAGTAGGAGTGGTAGTAGCAGTATTAGTAGGAGTAGTAGTAATATGAACAGGGGTATTAGTAGTAGTAGCTGTATGAGTAGTAGTAGTAGTAGTAGGAGTGGTAGTAGTAGTATTAGTAGGAGGAGTAGTAATATGAGCAGGGGTAGTAGTATGAGTAGTAGTAGTAGTATGAGTAGTAGTAGTAGTAGTAGTAGTAATATGAGCAGGAGTAGTAGTGGTAGTAGTAGTATAGGTAGTAGTAGTAATATGAGCAGGGTACCCCACACAGTATGTGACATTGGTGTAGTAAACACATGATAAGACGTACTCCTGTAGTATCCTCAGAGTAGATGTGCTCCCTGTACATACCAGGCACACAATCAGACATCTAGAGGGTTGTGGTACATTGTGATATTTCCTGGTCTCTCTCCTGGATAAATGAAGGGAAAGAGACATAAGATACACATGGCGTTTCCCCTTTGCACTTGTAACCACAATCTCAGGAAAACAGCTTGTGTTACGCACACCAGAGGATCTCCCTGATTTCTGTGCAGCCCTGGACTTAGATCTGATTGATCTACCTGAATGGTACTAGGAGTTTACTCTGCCCCCTCACACCAGAAGCCCTCCAGGGTCTCCCTTGTCTACTCCGGATAAACAACTTTCTAAGAAAATGAAGCATGGAAAGGAAGGAGGAACAATAAGGGGGACCCCTGCATCACGTTCCACACCATCCAGGTTTCACAAACTGAACTGATCTAGAGCCCTTCCTACCAGGACCTTCCCAATGGTCTCCTACACCAAAGATTGAGCAGTGAGTTACATGCTCACTGCAGACCAATTTCCCCATATATAGAGATGCAAGGACACAACAAGATCCACGTCAATCATCGCAGTTCACGGCTAAAGCAAACGTAACCAAGTTGAAGTTCATATGTTTGGTTAACTTTGGTACACTGCAATTAAGGCCTAGAAGTAGTTCACTACATACTGTTTCTTAAGAAGCCACGACTTGAAACCAAACCAAAAGATAACCCACAAATTTATGTATCATATGCCGGACTCTCTCAAAAGGTGGAATACAAATCAAGCGATACAGGCAATAATAGACCACAGGTCGGACAAGCAGATTTGTTTATTCCAACTTACGAAAATGCAGACATTATTCCCTGAATGTTGACAGCTACCTGACACGGGAGTCCACGGATGTTACAGACAATGCTCTCTATCCATAGGAGAACTAAAGGGACAGGTTCTGGAACGGGAAGTTCTTCCTAGACCCAAACCCAAATGTTGCCTTAAAGAGGCTGAGCTGTTCTCTTTTTTCTCTCTTTTATTTGAATTACCAGTTAACTACTCTAAAACAAGTTTTTCAATTTTTTCTTTTCGGGCGCTGACTTTCCACGTACCCACAAAAGTGTATCTGAGCCAGGTTTATAAGCTCCGGTACACTACTTAGTCACTTTAGTGCAGTGTGTTAATTGACTAAAGTATATATACTTACTCTGTTAGGAGGTGAATTCACCTCTGATATTTACTTTTTTATCTACTAACTTCTCTTCCTTCCCCCTTTTCTCTCTCTGTACCTCTCCCTTCTCACCACCCAGCTAACAACTACCACACTACGGTGGAGATTGGTCGTTAACAGATATCTCAGAAAAATGTATTTCAGGACTCACATACTGTCTTCAACCACCCAATTATACCGATGGCCTACTCAGCATTGGGGAAATCCCCCAGAGTGATCTCACACAACATAAGAGGGCTCAATATCCCAGAGAAAAGGTCAACACTCCTTCGGGAACTAAGGAAGGGTAAGCCACACTTTGTTTTCCTCCAAGAGACCCATTTTAAAACAGGGCACATCCCAAAACTCACCAATACCTACTTTACAGAGGCATATCATGCAACAAATGACACAGCTAAAACCAAGGGAGTCTCGAGTCTCTTAGGGTAAAAGATGCCCCATTTACCCTAAGAGAAAGTCTCATAGACCCAGAGGGTAGATACATATTTCTTAAGGGCACATACTTCGATAGACCCATCACTTTAGCGAACGTTTACTTCCCTAATTCAGGCCAGGTTACCTTCTGCCAAAAAATAGTACGAGAACTGACAGGGTTCACATCAGGATTACTCATTTTAGGTGGAGACTTTAATGTACCACTAAACCCAGCAGTTGATTCCTCTTCGGGGAAATCCTGCATTAAGTATAGCGCCCTCAAAAGAATTAAAACACTCCTCAACTCATTACAATTAATAGACTCATGGAGATTCCTCCACCCAGATACTAAGGACTTCTCCTATCATTCAGCTCCACATAACAGATACTCACGTATAGACCTACTGTTCATTACTCAAAGGGACTTACCAAATGTAATAGACGCCCAAATAGGGGTTCAAGTACTGTGTGACCATACACTGATATCCCTGACGTTAGATTTAAGCGCACCAGCCCCCAGATCAAATATATGGAGACTTAACCCCTCACTCATAACAGACATGGAACTAATGCCCAAAATAACTGCAACACTGTCTGAATATTTCAGACACAACTGTACCCCTACAATGGATCCCATGACAATCTGGCAGGCACACAAATGTTGTATTAGAGGGGAACTAATTAAACTAGGAGCCCAAAGAAAGAAAAAACAGGAATAAGAAAATAATAAACTGATAAATAAAATGAATGCCTTGGAACATAGTCATAAACATTCCCTATCGCTACAATCAGCTAAAGACCTCCTTGACACCCGCAAGACACTACAACAAATATTTGAGCACAAATCTAAAAGAATGCTGTTCTTCAAAAAAGCTATATATTATGAGTCAGGTGACAAAACAGGCAGGCTGTTATCTAGAGCACTGAAAGAAGCTAACTCAAAAAATCACATAGCAGGAATCAGATCACGAGGAGGGACATTAGCTGTCACTACGGAAGCAATAGCGACACAATTCCAACAATTTTATACGGAACTGTACAACTTACCTACACAACATAAGAAGGACAGCTATACAAGACTACCTTATTAGGAGTGGAATACCCAAATTGGGAGACACGGAGACATCCCCCTTAGAGGAAGAAATCACAGAAACAGAAATTGAGTCAGCAATAAAAGACCTCAAACCAGGGAAAAGCCCGGGCCCAGACGGCTTTACCTCAATTTATTATAAAACATTTAGTAATATTTTAACATCCCCCTTACAAAAAGCTTTAAATGCCTTGACTTCAACCTCCCCGGTACCAACTGAATTTCTAGCAGCCCATATTACAGTAATACCAAAACCAGGAAAAGACCCCATGGAGTACACAAGCTACAGACCTATCTCCTTACTAAATTTAGACCTGAAAATTATGGCTAAAGTGATGGCAAACAGACTAAGGTCTATATTGCCCTCACTAATAGGCCCAGAACAGGTGGGCTTTATGCCCAATAGAGAGGCTAGAGACAATGTGATCAAGGCCCTTTTGTTGTCACATGCAGCACACAATGGGGGCTGTGAAGGCCTTCTCCTGTCCACGGATGCGGAGAAGGCCTTCGATAGTGTCTCATGGGATTATATGCTAGACACATGCAAATACGTGGGTCTAGGCCCTCGCATGTTGATGTGGATATCAGCCCTCTATGACAAACCGTCAGCTAAGTTGAAAATGAATGGCTCGCTATCGGAGAGGGTCTTGATCACAAATGGTACTAGACAGGGATGCCCATTGTCCCCTCTACTATTCATCCTCTCCTTAGAACCATTTATTAGAATGATAAATCAAGATAAATCTATTACAGGATTCGAAGTTGCGAATAAGGAATACAAGATCGCGGCATATGCCGACGACCTCCTGTTTTTTTTAACTAATCCACACATAACAATGCCAAACCTGATGAAACAATTTACCGATTACGGCTATCTCTCAAATTTTAAAATAAATTACACAAAATCAGAAGCAATGAACATTTCCCTATCTGACGAAAACCTGAATAACACCAAAACCAATTGCCCCTTTAGATGGGAAACGCACTCCCTCAAATATCTGGGAATAAATTTAACACCAAGATTAACATCCCTATACGAACATAACTTTCCTGCTTTACTACAAGAAATAAAGAAAGACCTAAAAAAATGGAACAACAAATACTTCTCATGGTTCGGGAGGGCGGCGATATTAAAAATGGTTATTCTCCCCAGATTGCTGTATTTACTCAGATCCCTCCCTATTAAAATACCACAATCTTTCTTTAAGGCTTTGCAATCTGTACTGCTAGAATTCCTCTGGGGACACAAAAAAGCCAGAATCAAATTCCAACTTCTCACTAGACCAAAAGAACAAGGGGGTATGGGCATACCAAATTTTTACAATTATTATCTTGCCTCACACCTCACAAGGGTGATAGATTGGCATTGCCATACCGAATCTAAAGACTGGGTCTTGTTGGAGGCCTCACTGTACCAAACCCCTTTGAAATTCTCCCCCTTGGATACCTTGGAAATCTCACAACAAGCAAATTAGAAAACACCCATTGACAGGTACTACACTAAACCTACTTCAGAAAATAGCTAACACTACTGAATTGACATCAGTTCTCAGTCCACTTTCCCCAATGATGGACAATCCTGACTTTCCACCAGGACTTAAGAATAAGACCCTTCAGACCCCAACTAGTAGATCACCTCTACTAGCACTGAATTGTATACATAAAGGCAACATTAAGGATTTTGCTACACTCAAGACAGATAATGACCTCAAGGGGCTTCCTCTATGGGTATACTTTCAAATGCGCAGCTATATAACTAACAAAACAAGAAAACCCACACTCTTCCGGCGATTAACAGAGTTAGAGGAAATTTGCTTACAAGGCACACAGTTCAGCAGAGCGACTTCTATTTCCTACACCTGGTTGCAAGAGTCTAAAGAGACAACAGAGGACAGATTCAAAGCTGTTTGGTCTAAAGCATTACAAGTAGATATCACTGACAAACAATGGAAAGTAGCATGCATCATGTCACACAAATGCTCAATAAGTACTAAAACTCAGGAAACATCATACAAACTAATGACACACTGGTATGCTACACCTGATAAGCTTAAGAAATGGTTTCCTCACACATCAGACAGGTGCTGGAGGTGTGAGGAAGAAAGGGGGACCCTGCTACATATCTGGTGGGGATGTCCCCTAATCAGCCCATTCTGGCACAGAGTAAAGGAACTTGTGAAGCTAATCACCGAGACTAGTCTTGAACTTAATGCACCTTGTTGTCTACTTCACATATCAAATTTCCCTCTTAAAAGGTACAAAAAATCACTGACAAAAACACCTACTCAATGCAGCTAAATCTTTAATACCGCTCAACTGGAAAACTAAGAGCCCCCCATCCATACAAAACTGGCTAAAAAAAAGTAGATGAAAGACACCCTGGCCCAATCCACAGACAGAGCAGAGAAATTTCAAAAGACATGGTCTCCGTGGTTCGCTTTTAAATTCTCTAAGACATATGAAGAGTTAATGACACAGTGAAAACTAAACTGAACATAGAAGTACAAGAGGAAGATAAGCCATGGTGACCACTCTCCACCAGACTGCACAGTTCAAATCAATAAGAAATAATAACATAATGTATAACAAGTTCTTCCTACATTCCCCTTATTACCCCTATACCCTTTCTATTCTTCTATCTGTTCTATCCATTTCTAGGTTTTCAAATCAAAGCTGACTGTAAAAGCAGAATTCAGATGTGAATAATAAGTACTATGTGATACTACATAATATATAGTAATGCTATAATACAAGTTAAATATTAAACAATCGAGAAATACACTGACTAAACCTAGTTAGAAATAATGGTAAATAACAATGTAGTAAAGATTAGCAATATGTTTTTGTACTGATTTGTCACTCGTAAATGGCTTTGATTGTAAGCTGTATTAAACTTTCAAATAAACTTTTTGATGTAAAAAAAAAAAAAGAAAGTTCTGTATGAACTGGGAGATACATGGAGTAAAATGTTGTCAGGGAAGATTAAAGAAAAGGGAAGGTCAGCCTACGTACCCCATATAAAGGGTGAGAATGGACAGAGGATCTCCTTACCTAAAGACATAGCTCAGAGATTCACAGAGTATTACTCTTCACTTTATAATCTGACATCAATACCCTCATCTCCAGATAGTATGGAGGAGGATCTCTCCTCAGCACCTCTCTTTAGGTTCTCATCTCCAGATAGTATGGAGGAGGATCTCTCCTCAGCACCTCTCTTTAGGTTGTCCTCTCCAGATAGTATGGAGGAGGATCTCTCCTCAGCACCTCTCTTTAGGTTGTCATCTCCAGATAGTATGGAGGAGGATCTCTCCTCAGCACCTCTCTTTAGGTTGTCATCTCCAGATAGTATGGAGGAGGATCTCTCCTCAGCACCTCTCTTTAGGTTGTCATCTCCAGATAGTATGGAGGAGGATCTCTCCTCAGCACCTCTCTTTAGGTTGTCTTCTCCAGATAGTATGGAGGAGGATCTCTCCTCAGCACGTCTCTTTAGGTTGTCATCTCCAGATAGTATGGAGGAGGATCTCTCCTCAGCACCTCTCTTTAGGTTGTCTTCTCCAGATAGTATGGAGGAGGATCTCTCCTCAGCACGTCTCTTTAGGTTGTCATCTCCAGATAGTATGGAGGAGGATCTCTCCTCAGCACCTCTCTTTAGGTTCTCATCTCCAGATAGTATGGAGGAGGATCTCTCCTCAGCACCTCTCTTTAGGTTGTCCTCTCCGGATAGTATGGAGGAGGATCTCTCCTCAGCACCTCTCTTTAGGTTCTCATCTCCAGATAGTATGGAGGAGGATCTCTCCTCAGCACCTCTCTTTAGGTTGTCCTCTCCAGATAGTATGGAGGAGGATCTCTCCTCAGCACCTCTCTTTAGGTTGTCCTCTCCAGATAGTATGGAGGAGGATCTCTCCTCAGCACCTCTCTTTAGGTTGTCCTCTCCAGATAGTATGGAGGAGGATCTCTCCTCAGCACCTCTCTTTAGGTTGTCCTCTCCAGATAGTATGGAGGAGGATCTCTCCTCAGCACCTCTCTTTAGGTTGTCATCTCCAGATAGTATGGAGGGGGATCTCTCATCAGCACCTCTCTTTAGGTTGTCATCTCCAGATAGTATGGAGGAGGATCTCTCCTCAGCACCTCTCTTTAGGTTGTCTTCTCCAGATAGTATGGAGGAGGATCTCTCCTCAGCACGTCTCTTTAGGTTGTCATCTCCAGATAGTATGGAGGAGGTTCTCTCCTCAGCACCTCTCTTTAGGTTGTCATCTCCAGATAGTCTGGAGGAGGATCTCTCCTCAGCACGTCTCTTTAGGTTGTCATCTCCAGATAGTATGGAGGAGGATCTCTCCTCAGCACCTCTCTTTAGGTTGTCTTCTCCGGACCGAAATATCTTAGGGGCCCCCATAACGATTGAGGAATTAAGCGCAGTGATAAAAACAGTCAAACATGGAAAGGCGCCAGGCCCCGGATGGATTTACAATCTAATATTAGAAGAACTTTTTCCCATTACTAGGTAGATATATGACAAAGGCCTCCAATGAGATTGGACGGGCGGCCGCTCTCCCCCCGGACGCACTTATGGCGCACATATCGGTTATTCCGAAAGAAGGAAAGGATCCTGCGGAGTGCGGGAGCTATCGCCCAATCTCATTGCTGAATGGAGATTTAAAACTTTTCACCAAATTGCTCGCCCCGCGTCTTCAGCCGCTATTGAACCAGTTGGTACATTTGGAGCAGGTTGGGTTTATCCCTACCCGTGAGGCGAGGGATAACACCATTAATGGTACCCAACCTGGTCCATCATGCCGATAAGACAAAAACCCGCCTCTATTTCTCTGAGCACCGACGCAGAAAAAGCGTTTGATAGGGTCAGTTGGCGATTTAAGTTTGGTGTGCTGAGGCATATGGGACTGGGAGAGCAGATGTTGGGTTGGATTGCCGGGGTGTATTCCACCCCCCAGGCCCAGGATAAAGTTATTGGGGTATACTCAGAGCCGATTAAAATATCAAACGAAACGCGGCAGGGATGTCCTCTTTCCCCCGATGTTATTTGCCCGATCTTTAGATCCATTACTTAATAAAATCAGACAAAACCCAGACATCCAGGGAGTCCAAATAGGGGATCGTAATTATAAAATCTCAGCTTACACAGACGATCTGTTCTTCTCTCTATCTAGTCCACGCGTTTCGCTACCGAATCTGATGAAGGAAGTTGAAGGATATGGTGTATTAGCGAACTTAAAAATCAATTACGCCAAATCAGAGGCGATGGGCGTGGCTCTCCCCCTAGTGGTACATCAGAGGCGATGGGCGTGGCTCTCCCCCTAGTGGTACATCAGAGGCGATGGGCGTGGCTCTCCCCCTAGTGGTACATCAGAGGTGATGGGCTTGGCTCTCCCCCTAGTGGTACATCAGAGGTGATGGGCGTGGCTCTCCCCCTAGTGGTACATCAGATGCGATGGGCGTGGATCTCCCCCTAGTGGTACATCAGAGGTGATGGGCGTGACTCTCCCCCTAGTGGTACATCAGAGGCGATGGGCGTGGCTCTCCCCCTAGTGGTACATCAGAGGCAATGGGCGTGGCTCTCCCCCTAGTGGTACATCAGAGGCGATGGGTGTGGCTCTCCCCCTAGTGGTACATCAGAGGTGATGGGCGTGGCTCTCCCCCTAGTGGTACATCAGAAGCGATGGGCGTGGCTCTCCCCCTAGTGGTACGGCAAACCAGACAACCTAATTGTAACTTTAAATGGGTTGGGACGGCATTAAAATATCTCGGCACAAACATTCCGCCAAGAATAGAGAAGACCTTCGAGGTAAATCTCCCTCCGCTATAGAAGGCAGTTCCCTCCCTATTAGATAAATGGCGACATGGACTCCATTCATGGTTTGGATGTTGTAACTTTATTAAAATGAGTATTCTGACAAAATGTTTATATTTTTTCCAAGCCTTACCGATAGATATTCCAACTGCCTTGTCGATAAGCTTTTTACTAAACTTATCTGGGGAAATAAGCGACCAAGGATGAGTAGAAGCCGTATGACTATACGGAAACAATATGGCGGCCTGGCAGTCCCAGATGTAGGTAAATACTATCAGGCAGTCCATGTCGGAAGGATCAATGATTGGTGTAGACATACAGAATATAAATTATGGACAGAATTGGAAGAAGAATTTAGTGCGGTTCCCTTATGAAGAGCGATTTGGTGCTATGCAGCTCTTCCGCTCTCCCTTAAAAAACTCCCTTTTATGGGCCCAACACTGCGAATAGGTTTTACAATCTGTCAGAACCCCAAATATTCCTCAATACATCCCCCATTGTTTCCAATATTTGGGAACCCAAGTTTTGGGCCAGGGATGGAGAAAGGGGCGTTCCAGGGTATTCGGGGGAGGGGGATATACTCAGGGATCACATTTTTTACAATCTGACGCTTGGTCTACAGTTCCCTCATTGACACAACTGGGGGGCCGATTTGAAATAAACTTTTGGCCGGCATTACAACTCCGCCCCTTCCTGGAGTCATTGGGACCAGCTATAAATTATAGAGGAGAACCCACAAGGTTGGAACTATACTGTGAAGAGAAAGAGCCCCTTCCCCCAACAATATCTAAGATATACACCATGGTAATTGCCCCTCCCCCCAGATAACTTTGAGATTCCAGGAATAGGAAAGTGGGAAAGGGACCTAAATAGGATTTTTAGGCCAGTTGAAGGTCAGAAGATAAGATATCTTTGGTTGGACTCATCAGTCTGTACACCAACCCAAGAACTCAATGATAAGCTCCTGACAAGGTGGTATTACCCCCCGGTGAAGCTTCGTAGGTTTTTCCCTGAAGCCTCAGATCAATGTTGGAGATACAGCCGGGGACGGGGGACTCTACTCCATAGATTTGGGGCGTGTCCTAAGATTAGGCAATTTTGGTTGGAAGTACAAAGGATTGGCCAAAAGTTTACACCCTTCCCACTTCCGGACGATCCAGCCTTTTTCCATTTCTCACAAATCCCATTACAGACATATAAAAAGTCGGTCTTATGTCATCTGGGTAACGAGGCCAAGGCGTGTATCGCCCGATGCTGGGAAGACCCCAAACCACCATCAATTACAGGATGGGCTGAATAAAGGAAGAAATGTGGGGGCCATAGAAGATCTGCTGTTCTCGGGACAGGATAGAAAAGAGCAATACATTGAAATGTGGACAACATGGAACTTCTTTGTATATTCAGAGGAAGGAAAGAGATTGTTGGGAGATACTACAGGGCAATGAGTCCGCCTGTCTTGGAAGTTTACAATATTATGGAGGTTCCCTTCCCCCCACGAGGACAGCGGAGTAGGGAAGGATGGCTATAGGAGGGGGAGGGGGAGGAATGAGTTACACCCTGGTGGCCAGGAGAGGAGGAAAAAGAGAAGAAAAGGAGAAGAGGGTTTATAGGGGAGATAATAGGGGTGATTAAAGTTTAATATGTAGATTTCCAGAGTCATATGCAGAGAAATATCTCCATTGTATATATATTGAAAGTTCAACAACTTACAGCATGGAATGGATTATTTACTCCTCTCTTGGGTATAAATAAAGAATATTAAAAAAAAAGTAACATGAGCAGGGTAAAGTAGTAGTATAGGTAGTATTAGTAGCAGTAGTAGCTGTAGGAGTAGTAGTAGTAGTATGAGTGGTAGTAGTAGTATAGGTAGTATTAGTAGGAATAGTAGTAGTATATGTAGTAGTAGGAGTAGCTGTATGAGTATTAGTACTAATAGTATAGCTAGTATTAGTAGGAGTAGTAGTAACATAGGCAGGGGTATTAGTAGTAGTAGCTGTATGAGTAGCAGTAGTATGAGTTGGTAGTAGTAGTTTAGGTAGTATTAGTAAGAGTAGTAGTAATATGAGCAGTAGAAGTATAGGTAGTATTAGTAGCAGTAGTAGTAAAATTAGTAGTAGTAGCTGTAGGAGTAGTAATAGTATGAGTGGTAGTAGTAGTATAGGTAGTATTAGTAGGAATAGTAGTAGTATATGTAGTAGTAGCTGTATGAGTAGTAGTACTAATATTATAGGCAGTATTAGTAGGAGTAGGAGTAATATGAGCGGGGTAGTAGTAGGAGCAGCTGTATGAGTAGTAGTAGTAGTAGTAGGGGTATGACAAGTAGTAGTAGCATCAGTAGCAGTAGTAGTATGAGTAGTAGTAGTATAAGTAGTAGTATGAGGAGAAGTAGAATGAGCAATAGTAGTAGTAGTAGTAGTAGTAGTAGTAGTAGTAGTATGAAAGGTAGTAGTAGGATGAGTAGCAGTAGTAGTATGAGTAGTAGTATTAGTATGAGTAGTAGTATAAGGACAAGTAGAATGAGCAATAGTAGTATTATGAGAAGTAGTAGTAGGAGTAGTACGAGTAGCAGTAGTAGTATGAGGAGAAGTAGAATGAGCAATGAGAAGTATTAGTAGGATGAGTAGTAGTATGGAGTAGCAGTAGGAGTATTAGTATGAATAGTAGTATTTGTAGTATGAGTAGTAGTAATAGTAGTAGTAGTAGAATGAGTAATAGTAGTAGAATGAGCAATAGTAGTAGTATGAGAAGTAGTATGAGTAGCAGTAGTAGTATGAGTAGTAGTATTAGTAGGAGTAGTAGTAGTAGAATAATTAGTAGCATGAGTAGAATAGTAGTAGTTTCCTTAATAAAAAAATGAGTAGTATTATTAGAATGAGTAGTAGTATTAGTATGAGTAGAAGTAGTAGTAGAACGATTAGTAGTCTGAGGAGTAGTAGAATGAGTAGAAGTAGTAGTATGAGTAGTAGGAGTAGTATTATTAGTATGAGTAGTAGTAATATCAGTAGTAGTAGTACGAGTGGTAGTAGAATGAGCAATAGTAGTAGTAGGAGTAGTAGTGTTAGTATGAGTAGTAGTAGTAGAACGATTAGTAGTCTGAGGAGTAGTAGAATGAGTAGAAGTAGTAGTATGAGTAGTAGGAGTAGTATTATTAGTATGAGTAGTAGTAATATCAGTAGTAGTAGTACGAGTGGTAGTAGAATGAGCAGTAGTAGGAGTAGTAGTGTTAGTATGAGTAGTAGTATTAGAATAATGAGTAGAATGAGTAGTAGTAGCAGAATGAGTAGTAGTATGAGTATTAGTACAGTTAGTAGTAGTAGTATGAGTATGAGTAGCATTATTAGTATGAGTAGTAGTAGTATGAGTGGTAGTAGTAGTATTAGTAGTAGTAATATGAGCAGGGGTAGTAGTAGTAGGAGTAGCTGTAGTAGTAGTAGTAGTAGTATTAGTAATAGTAATATGAGCAGGGGTAGTAGTAGTAGTAGGAGTAGCTGTATGAGTAGTAGTAGTAGTAGTAGTAGTAGTATTAGTAGAAATAGTAGTAATATGAGCAGGGTTAGTAGTAGTAGTAGGAGAAGTAGCTGTATGAGTAGTAGTAGTAGTAGTATGAGTGGTAGTAGTAGTATAGGTAGTATTAGTAGGAGTAGTAGTATAAGTGGTAGTAGGAGTAGCTGTATGAGTAGAAGTAGTAGTAGTAGTAGTATAGCTAGTATTAGTAGGAGTAGTAGTAATATGAGCAGGGGTAGAGGTAGTACTGGTAGCAGTATGAGTAGTAGTAGTAGTACTAGTAATATGACTGGTAGTAGTAGTATAGTTAGAATTAGCAGGGGTAGTAGTAGTATAGGTAGTATTAGTATAAGTAGCAGTATGAGTAGCTGTATGAGTAGTAGCATAGGTAGTATTAGTAGCAGTAGTAGTAATATGAGCAGGGGTAGTAGTAGTAGTAGTAGTAGCTATATGAGTGGTATTAGTAGTATAGGTAGTATTAGTAGGAATAGTAATAGTATATGTAGTAGTAGGAGTAGCTGTATGAGTAGTAGTAGTATAGGTAGTATTATTAGTAGTATGAGTGGTAGTAGTAGTGTGGATAGTTTTAGTAAGAGTAGTAGTAATATGAGCTGGGGTAGTAGTAGTAGTAGTATTAACACCCTAACAAATCAATAAATACTCCTCACCTTACAATGCTGAGTTCTTTTAATCCCTTGTAATAAATGTGTTGTATGATACACGCTGCACTTAGAGGGCGCCGTCCTCTTTTGTCTTGGGCCTTGTTTGGACTCCTGTAGTATAAATGTCCCCTCCCCCTATTATGATGTCATACATCCCATAATAAGAGGGTGTGGCCTTGTTTGGACTCCTGTAGTATAAATGTCCCCTCCCCCTATTATGATGTCATACATCCCATAATAAGAGGGTGTGGCCTTGTTTGGACTCCTGTAGTATAAATGTCCCCTCCCCCCCTATTATGATGTCATACATCCCATAATAAGAGGGTGTGGCCTTGTTTGGACTCCTGTAGTATAAATGTGACCTCTTCACCCTCCAGGGAGCCCACAGGTGCCGCACACAGCCGCCAATCATCACACAACTACCTGACTAGAAAGATGTGGGGGGAGGAGAAATGTGGGCGCACAGCTGTGGTGAGGTAGTTTAGGCCCAGCCATTGACTTGTATAGGAGTGTGTATAGAGCGTGTGTGGGGGGAGGAGAAATGTGGGCGCACAGCTGTGGTGACTGAGGTAGTTTAGGCCCAGCCATTGACTTGTATAGGAGTGTGTATAGAGTGTGTGTGGGGGGAGGAGAAATGTGGGTGCACAGCTGTGGTGAGGTAGTTTAGGCCCAGCCATTGACTTGTATAGGAGTGTGTATAGAGCGTGTGTGGGGGGAGGAGAAATGTGGGTTCACAGCTGTGGTGAGGTAGTTTAGGCCCAGCCATTGACTTGTATAGGAGTGTGTATAGAGTGTGTGTGGGGGGAGGAGAAATGAGGGCGCACAGCTGTGGTGAGGTAGTTTAGGCCCAGCCATTGACTTGTATAGGAGTGTGTATAGAGCGTGTGTGGGGGGAGGAGAAATGTGGGCGCACAGCTGTGGTGACTGAGGTAGTTTAGGCCCAGCCATTGACTTGTATAGGAGTGTGTATAGAGCGTGTGTGGGGGGAGGAGAAATGATGGCGCACAGCTGTGGTGAGGTAGTTTAGGCCCAGCCATTGACTTGTATAGGAGTGTGTATAGAGCGTGTGTGGGGGGAGGAGAAATGTGGGTGCACAGCTGTGGTGACTGAGGTAGTTTAGGCCCAGCCATTGACTTGTATAGGAGTGTGTATAGAGTGTGTGTGGGGGGAGGAGAAATGTGGGTGCACAGCTGTGGTGAGGTAGTTTAGGCCCAGCCACTGACTTGTATAGGAGTGTGTATAGAGCGTGTGTGGGGGGAGGAGAAATGTGGGTGCACAGCTGTGGTGAGGTAGTTTAGGCCCAGCCATTGACTTGTATAGGAGTGTGTATAGAGCGTGTGTGGGGGGAGGAGAAATGAGGGCGCACAGCTGTGGTGAGGTAGTTTAGGCCCAGCCATTGACTTGTATAGGAGTGTGTATAGAGCGTGTGTGGGGGGGAGGAGAAATGTGGGCGCACAGCTGTGGTGACTGAGGTAGTTTAGGCCCAGCCATTGACTTGTATAGGAGTGTGTATAGAGCGTGTGTGGGGGGAGGAGAAATGAGGGCGCACAGCTGTGGTGAGGTAGTTTAGGCCCAGCCATTGACTTGTATAGGAGTGTGTATAGAGTGTGTGTGGGGGGAGGAGAAATGTGGGTGCACAGCTGTGGTGACTGAGGTAGTTTAGGCCCAGCCATTGACTTGTATAGGAGTGTGTATAGAGCGTGTGTGGGGGGAGGAGAAATGAGGGCGCACAGCTGTGGTGACTGAGGTAGTTTAGGCCCAGCCATTGACTTGTATAGGAGTGTGTATAGAGCGTGTGTGGGGGGAGGAGAAATGTGGGCGCACAGCTGTGGTGAGGTAGTTTAGGCCCAGCCATTGACTTGTATAGGAGTGTGTATAGAGCGTGTGTGGGGGGAGGAGAAATGTGGGCGCACAGCTGTGGTGAGGTAGTTTAGGCCCAGCCATTGACTTGTATAGGAGTGTGTATAGAGCGTGTGTGGGGGGAGGAGAAATGTGGGCGCACACCTGTGGTGACTGAGGTAGTTTAGGCCCAGCCATTGACTTGTATAGGAGTGTGTATAGAGCGTGTGTGGGGGGAGGAGAAATGAGGGCGCACAGCTGTGGTGAGGTAGTTTAGGCCCAGCCATTGACTTGTATAGGAGTGTGTATAGAGCGTGTGTGGGGGGAGGAGAAATGTGGGCGCACAGCTGTGGTGACTGAGGTAGTTTAGGCCCAGCCATTGACTTGTATAGGAGTGTGTATAGAGCGTGTGTGGGGGGAGGAGAAATGAGGGCGCACAGCTGTGGTGACTGAGGTAGTTTAGGCCCAGCCATTGACTTGTATAGGAGTGTGTATAGAGCGTGTGTGGGGGGAGGAGAAATGTGGGCGCACAGCTGTGGTGAGGTAGTTTAGGCCCAGCCATTGACTTGTATAGGAGTGTGTATAGAGCGTGTGTGGGGGGAGGAGAAATGTGGGCGCACAGCTGTGGTGAGGTAGTTTAGGCCCAGCCATTGACTTGTATAGGAGTGTGTATAGAGCGTGTGTGGGGGGAGGAGAAATGAGGGCGCACAGCTGTGGTGAGGTAGTTTAGGCCCAGCCATTGACTTGTATAGGAGTGTGTATAGAGTGTGTGTGGGGGGAGGAGAAATGTGGGTGCACAGCTGTGGTGACTGAGGTAGTTTAGGCCCAGCCATTGACTTGTATAGGAGTGTGTATAGAGCGTGTGTGGGGGGAGGAGAAATGAGGGCGCACAGCTGTGGTGACTGAGGTAGTTTAGGCCCAGCCATTGACTTGTATAGGAGTGTGTATAGAGCGTGTGTGGGGGGAGGAGAAATGTGGGCGCACAGCTGTGGTGAGGTAGTTTAGGCCCAGCCATTGACTTGTATAGGAGTGTGTATAGAGCGTGTGTGGGGGGAGGAGAAATGTGGGCGCACAGCTGTGGTGAGGTAGTTTAGGCCCAGCCATTGACTTGTATAGGAGTGTGTATAGAGCGTGTGTGGGGGGAGGAGAAATGTGGGCGCACACCTGTGGTGACTGAGGTAGTTTAGGCCCAGCCATTGACTTGTATAGGAGTGTGTATAGAGCGTGTGTGGGGGGAGGAGAAATGAGGGCGCACAGCTGTGGTGAGGTAGTTTAGGCCCAGCCATTGACTTGTATAGGAGTGTGTATAGAGCGTGTGTGGGGGGAGGAGAAATGTGGGCGCACAGCTGTGGTGACTGAGGTAGTTTAGGCCCAGCCATTGACTTGTATAGGAGTGTGTATAGAGCGTGTGTGGGGGGAGGAGAAATGAGGGCGCACAGCTGTGGTGACTGAGGTAGTTTAGGCCCAGCCATTGACTTGTATAGGAGTGTGTATAGAGCGTGTGTGGGGGGAGGAGAAATGTGGGCGCACAGCTGTGGTGAGGTAGTTTAGGCCCAGCCATTGACTTGTATAGGAGTGTGTATAGAGCGTGTGTGGGGGGAGGAGAAATGTGGGCGCACAGCTGTGGTGAGGTAGTTTAGGCCCAGCCATTGACTTGTATAGGAGTGTGTATAGAGCGTGTGTGGGGGGAGGAGAAATGTGGGTGCACAGCTGTGGTGACTGAGGTAGTTTAGGCCCAGCCATTGACTTGTATAGGAGTGTGTATAGAGCGTGTGTGGGGGGAGGAGAAATGTGGGCGCACAGCTGTGGTGAGGTAGTTTAGGCCCAGCCATTGACTTGTATAGGAGTGTGTATAGAGCGTGTGTGGGGGGAGGAGAAATGTGGGCGCACAGCTGTGGTGACTGAGGTAGTTTAGGCCCAGCCATTGACTTGTATAGGAGTGTGTATAGAGCGTGTGTGGGGGGAGGAGAAATGAGGGCGCACAGCTGTGGTGACTGAGGTAGTTTAGGCCCAGCCATTGACTTGTATAGGAGTGTGTATAGAGCGTGTGTGGGGGGAGGAGAAATGTGGGTGCACAGCTGTGGTGAGGTAGTTTAGGCCCAGCCATTGACTTGAATAGGAGTGTGTATAGAGCGTGTGTGGGGGGAGGAGAAATGTGGGCGCACAGCTGTGGTGACTGAGGTAGTTTAGGCCCAGCCATTAACTTGTATAGGAGTGTGTATAGAGCGTGTGTGTGGGGAGGAGAAATGTGGGCGCACAGCTGTGGTGACTGAGGTAGTTTAGGCCCAGCCATTGACTTGTATAGGAGTGTGTATAGAGTGTGTGTGGGGGGAGGAGAAATGTGGGCGCACAGCTGTGGTGAGGTAGTTAAGGCCCAGCCATTGACTTGTATAGGAGTGTGTATAGAGCGTGTGTGGGGGGAGGAGAAATGTGGGTGCACAGCTGTGGTGACTGAGGTAGTTTAGGCCCAGCCATTGACTTGTATAGGAGTGTGTATAGAGTGTGTGTGGGGGGAGGAGAAATGTGGGTGCACAGCTGTGGTGAGGTAGTTTAGGCCCAGCCACTGACTTGTATAGGAGTGTGTATAGAGCGTGTGTGGGGGGAGGAGAAATGTGGGTGCACAGCTGTGGTGAGGTAGTTTAGGCCCAGCCATTGACTTGTATAGGAGTGTGTATAGAGCGTGTGTGGGGGGAGGAGAAATGAGGGCGCACAGCTGTGGTGAGGTAGTTTAGGCCCAGCCATTGACTTGTATAGGAGTGTGTATAGAGCGTGTGTGGGGGGGAGGAGAAATGTGGGCGCACAGCTGTGGTGACTGAGGTAGTTTAGGCCCAGCCATTGACTTGTATAGGAGTGTGTATAGAGCGTGTGTGGGGGGAGGAGAAATGAGGGCGCACAGCTGTGGTGAGGTAGTTTAGGCCCAGCCATTGACTTGTATAGGAGTGTGTATAGAGTGTGTGTGGGGGGAGGAGAAATGTGGGTGCACAGCTGTGGTGACTGAGGTAGTTTAGGCCCAGCCATTGACTTGTATAGGAGTGTGTATAGAGCGTGTGTGGGGGGAGGAGAAATGAGGGCGCACAGCTGTGGTGACTGAGGTAGTTTAGGCCCAGCCATTGACTTGTATAGGAGTGTGTATAGAGCGTGTGTGGGGGGAGGAGAAATGTGGGCGCACAGCTGTGGTGAGGTAGTTTAGGCCCAGCCATTGACTTGTATAGGAGTGTGTATAGAGCGTGTGTGGGGGGAGGAGAAATGTGGGCGCACAGCTGTGGTGAGGTAGTTTAGGCCCAGCCATTGACTTGTATAGGAGTGTGTATAGAGCGTGTGTGGGGGGAGGAGAAATGTGGGCGCACACCTGTGGTGACTGAGGTAGTTTAGGCCCAGCCATTGACTTGTATAGGAGTGTGTATAGAGCGTGTGTGGGGGGAGGAGAAATGAGGGCGCACAGCTGTGGTGAGGTAGTTTAGGCCCAGCCATTGACTTGTATAGGAGTGTGTATAGAGCGTGTGTGGGGGGAGGAGAAATGTGGGCGCACAGCTGTGGTGACTGAGGTAGTTTAGGCCCAGCCATTGACTTGTATAGGAGTGTGTATAGAGCGTGTGTGGGGGGAGGAGAAATGAGGGCGCACAGCTGTGGTGACTGAGGTAGTTTAGGCCCAGCCATTGACTTGTATAGGAGTGTGTATAGAGCGTGTGTGGGGGGAGGAGAAATGTGGGCGCACAGCTGTGGTGAGGTAGTTTAGGCCCAGCCATTGACTTGTATAGGAGTGTGTATAGAGCGTGTGTGGGGGGAGGAGAAATGTGGGCGCACAGCTGTGGTGAGGTAGTTTAGGCCCAGCCATTGACTTGTATAGGAGTGTGTATAGAGCGTGTGTGGGGGGAGGAGAAATGTGGGTGCACAGCTGTGGTGACTGAGGTAGTTTAGGCCCAGCCATTGACTTGTATAGGAGTGTGTATAGAGCGTGTGTGGGGGGAGGAGAAATGTGGGCGCACAGCTGTGGTGAGGTAGTTTAGGCCCAGCCATTGACTTGTATAGGAGTGTGTATAGAGCGTGTGTGGGGGGAGGAGAAATGTGGGCGCACAGCTGTGGTGACTGAGGTAGTTTAGGCCCAGCCATTGACTTGTATAGGAGTGTGTATAGAGCGTGTGTGGGGGGAGGAGAAATGAGGGCGCACAGCTGTGGTGACTGAGGTAGTTTAGGCCCAGCCATTGACTTGTATAGGAGTGTGTATAGAGCGTGTGTGGGGGGAGGAGAAATGTGGGTGCACAGCTGTGGTGAGGTAGTTTAGGCCCAGCCATTGACTTGAATATGTGTATAGAGCGTGTGTGGGGGGAGGAGAAATGTGGGCGCACAGCTGTGGTGACTGAGGTAGTTTAGGCCCAGCCATTAACTTGTATAGGAGTGTGTATAGAGCGTGTGTGTGGGGAGGAGAAATGTGGGCGCACAGCTGTGGTGACTGAGGTAGTTTAGGCCCAGCCATTGACTTGTATAGGAGTGTGTATAGAGCGTGTGTGGGGGGAGGAGAAATGTGGGCGCACAGCTGTGGTGACTGAGGTAGTTTAGGCCCAGCCATTGACTTGTATAGGAGTGTGTATAGAGCGTGTGTGGGGGGAGGAGAAATGTGGGCGCACAGCTGTGGGTGAGGTAGTTTAGGCCCAGCCATTGACTTGTATAGGAGTGTGTATAGAGCGTGTGTGGGGGGAGGAGAAATGTGGGCGCACAGCTGTGGTGACTGAGGTAGTTTAGGCCCAGCCATTGACTTGTATAGGAGTGTGTATAGAGCGTGTGTGGGGGGAGGAGAAATGTGGGCGCACAGCTGTGGTGAGGTAGTTTAGGCCCAGCCATTGACTTGTATAGGAGTGTGTATAGAGCGTGTGTGGGGGAGGAGAAATGTGGGCGCACAGCTGTGGTGACTGAGGTAGTTTAGGCCCAGCCATTGACTTGTATAGGAGTGTGTATAGAGCGTGTGTGGGGGGAGGAGAAATGTGGGCGCACAGCTGTGGTGACTGAGGTAGTTTAGGCCCAGCCATTGACTTGTATAGGAGTGTGTATAGAGCGTGTGTGGGGGGAGGAGAAATGAGGGCGCACAGCTGTGGTGACTGAGGTAGTTTAGGCCCAGCCATTGACTTGTATAGGAGTGTGTATAGAGCGTGTGTGGGGGGAGGAGAAATGTGGGCGCACAGCTGTGGTGACTGAGGTAGTTTAGGCCCAGCCATTGACTTGTATAGGAGTGTGTATAGAGCGTGTGTGGGGGGAGGAGAAATGTGGGCGCACAGCTGTGGTGACTGAGGTAGTTTAGGCCCAGCCATTGACTTGTATAGGAGTGTGTATAGAGTGTGTGTGGGGGGAGGAGAAATGTGGGTGCACAGCTGTGGTGAGGTAGTTTAGGCCCAGCCATTGACTTGTATAGGAGTGTGTATAGAGCGTGTGTGGGGGGAGGAGAAATGTGGGTGCACAGCTGTGGTGACTGAGGTAGTTTAGGCCCAGCCATTGACTTGTATAGGAGTGTGTATAGAGTGTGTGTGGGGGGAGGAGAAATGTGGGTGCACAGCTGTGGTGAGGTAGTTTAGGCCCAGCCATTGACTTGTATAGGAGTGTGTATAGAGCGTGTGTGGGGGGAGGAGAAATGAGGGCGCACAGCTGTGGTGAGGTAGTTTAGGCCCAGCCATTGACTTGTATAGGAGTGTGTATAGAGCGTGTGTGGGGGGAGGAGAAATGTGGGCGCACAGCTGTGGTGACTGAGGTAGTTTAGGCCCAGCCATTGACTTGTATAGGAGTGTGTATAGAGCGTGTGTGGGGGGAGGAGAAATGAGGGCGCACAGCTGTGGTGAGGTAGTTTAGGCCCAGCCATTGACTTGTATAGGAGTGTGTATAGAGCGTGTGTGGGGGGAGGAGAAATGTGGGCGCACAGCTGTGGTGACTGAGGTAGTTTAGGCCCAGCCATTGACTTGTATAGGAGTGTGTATAGAGTGTGTGTGGGGGGAGGAGAAATGTGGGTGCACAGCTGTGGTGGACTGAGGTAGTTTAGGCCCAGCCATTGACTTGTATAGTAGTGTGTATAGAGCGTGTGTGGGGGGAGGAGAAATGTGGGCGCACAGCTGTGGTGAGGTAGTTTAGGCCCAGCCATTGACTTGTATAGGAGTGTGTATAGAGCGTGTGTGGGGGAGGGAGAAATGAGGGCGCACAGCTGTGGTGACTGAGGTAGTTTAGGCCCAGCCATTGACTTGTATAGGAGTGTGTATAGAGCGTGTGTGGGGGGAGGAGAAATGTGGGCGCACAGCTGTGGTGAGGTAGTTTAGGCCCAGCCATTGACTTGTATAGGAGTGTGTATAGAGCGTGTGTGGGGGGAGGAGAAATGTGGGCGCACAGCTGTGGTGACTGAGGTAGTTTAGGCCCAGCCATTGACTTGTATAGGAGTGTGTATAGAGAGTGTGTGGGGGGAGGAGAAATGAGGGCGCACAGCTGTGGTGAGGTAGTTTAGGCCCAGCCATTGACTTGTATAGGAGTGTGTATAGAGCGTGTGTGGGGGGAGGAGAAATGTGGGCGCACAGCTGTGGTGAGGTAGTTTAGGCCCAGCCATTGACTTGTATAGGAGTGTGTATAGAGCGTGTGTGGGGGGAGGAGAAATGTGGGCGCACAGCTGTGGTGACTGAGGTAGTTTAGGCCCAGCCATTGACTTGTATAGGAGTGTGTATAGAGCGTGTGTGGGGGGAGGAGAAATGTGGGCGCACAGCTGTGGTGACTGAGGTAGTTTAGGCCCAGCCATTGACTTGTATAGGAGTGTGTATAGAGCGTGTGTGGGGGGAGGAGAAATGTGGGCGCACAGCTGTGGTGAGGTAGTTTAGGCCCAGCCATTGACTTGTATAGGAGTGTGTATAGAGCGTGTGTGGGGGGAGGAGAAATGTGGGTGCACAGCTGTGGTGACTCAGGTAGTTTAGGCCCAGCCATTGACTTGTATAGGAGTGTGTATAGAGCGTGTGTGGGGGGAGGAGAAATGTGGGCGCACAGCTGTGGTGAGGTAGTTTAGGCCCAGCCATTAACTTGTATAGGAGTGTGTATAGAGCGTGTGTGGGGGGAGGAGAAATGTGGGCGCACAGCTGTGGTGACTGAGGTAGTTTAGGCCCAGCCATTGACTTGTATAGGAGTGTGTATAGAGCGTGTGTGGGGGGAGGAGAAATGTGGGCGCACAGCTGTGGTGAGGTAGTTTAGGCCCAGCCATTGACTTGTATAGGAGTGTGTATAGAGCGTGTGTGGGGGGAGGAGAAATGAGGGCGCACAGCTGTGGTGACTGAGGTAGTTTAGGCCCAGCCATTGACTTGTATAGGAGTGTGTATAGAGCGTGTGTGGGGGGAGGAGAAATGTGGGTGCACAGCTGTGGTGACTGAGGTAGTTTAGGCCCAGCCATTGACTTGTATAGGAGTGTGTATAGAGCGTGTGTGGGGGGAGGAGAAATGAGGGCGCACAGCTGTGGTGACTGAGGTAGTTTAGGCCCAGCCATTGACTTGTATAGGAGTGTGTATAGAGCGTGTGTGGGGGGGAGGAGAAATGTGGGCGCACAGCTGTGGTGACTGAGGTAGTTTAGGCCCAGCCATTGACTTGTATAGGAGTGTGTATAGAGCGTGTGTGGGGGGAGGAGAAATGTGGGCGCACAGCTGTGGTGACTGAGGTAGTTTAGGCCCAGCCATTGACTTGTATAGGAGTGTGTATAGAGTGTGTGTGGGGGGAGGAGAAATGTGGGTGCACAGCTGTGGTGAGGTAGTTTAGGCCCAGCCATTGACTTGTATAGGAGTGTGTATAGAGCGTGTGTGGGGGGAGGAGAAATGTGGGTGCACAGCTGTGGTGACTGAGGTAGTTTAGGCCCAGCCATTGACTTGTATAGGAGTGTGTATAGAGTGTGTGTGGGGGGGAGGAGAAATGTGGGTGCACAGCTGTGGTGAGGTAGTTTAGGCCCAGCCATTGACTTGTATAGGAGTGTGTATAGAGCGTGTGTGGGGGGAGGAGAAATGAGGGCGCACAGCTGTGGTGAGGTAGTTTAGGCCCAGCCATTGACTTGTATAGGAGTGTGTATAGAGCGTGTGTGGGGGGAGGAGAAATGTGGGCGCACAGCTGTGGTGACTGAGGTAGTTTAGGCCCAGCCATTGACTTGTATAGGAGTGTGTATAGAGCGTGTGTGGGGGGAGGAGAAATGAGGGCGCACAGCTGTGGTGAGGTAGTTTAGGCCCAGCCATTGACTTGTATAGGAGTGTGTATAGAGCGTGTGTGGGGGGAGGAGAAATGTGGGCGCACAGCTGTGGTGACTGAGGTAGTTTAGGCCCAGCCATTGACTTGTATAGGAGTGTGTATAGAGTGTGTGTGGGGGGAGGAGAAATGTGGGTGCACAGCTGTGGTGACTGAGGTAGTTTAGGCCCAGCCATTGACTTGTATAGTAGTGTGTATAGAGCGTGTGTGGGGGGGAGGAGAAATGTGGGCGCACAGCTGTGGTGAGGTAGTTTAGGCCCAGCCATTGACTTGTATAGGAGTGTGTATAGAGCGTGTGTGGGGGGAGGAGAAATGAGGGCGCACAGCTGTGGTGACTGAGGTAGTTTAGGCCCAGCCATTGACTTGTATAGGAGTGTGTATAGAGCGTGTGTGGGGGGAGGAGAAATGTGGGCGCACAGCTGTGGTGAGGTAGTTTAGGCCCAGCCATTGACTTGTATAGGAGTGTGTATAGAGCGTGTGTGGGGGGAGGAGAAATGTGGGCGCACAGCTGTGGTGACTGAGGTAGTTTAGGCCCAGCCATTGACTTGTATAGGAGTGTGTATAGAGAGTGTGTGGGGGGAGGAGAAATGAGGGCGCACAGCTGTGGTGAGGTAGTTTAGGCCCAGCCATTGACTTGTATAGGAGTGTGTATAGAGCGTGTGTGGGGGGAGGAGAAATGTGGGCGCACAGCTGTGGTGAGGTAGTTTAGGCCCAGCCATTGACTTGTATAGGAGTGTGTATAGAGCGTGTGTGGGGGGAGGAGAAATGTGGGTGCACAGCTGTGGTGAGGTAGTTTAGGCCCAGCCATTGACTTGTATAGGAGTGTGTATAGAGCGTGTGTGGGGGGAGGAGAAATGAGGGCGCACAGCTGTGGTGAGGTAGTTTAGGCCCAGCCATTGACTTGTATAGGAGTGTGTATAGAGTGTGTGTGGGGGGGAGGAGAAATGTGGGTACACAGCTGTGGTGACTGAGGTAGTTTAGGCCCAGCCATTGACTTGTATAGGAGTGTGTATAGAGCGTGTGTGGGGGGAGGAGAAATGAGGGCGCACAGCTGTGGTGACTGAGGTAGTTTAGGCCCAGCCATTGACTTGTATAGGAGTGTGTATAGAGCGTGTGTGGGGGGAGGAGAAATGTGGGCGCACAGCTGTGGTGAGGTAGTTTAGGCCCAGCCATTGACTTGTATAGGAGTGTGTATAGAGCGTGTGTGGGGGGAGGAGAAATGTGGGCGCACAGCTGTGGTGACTGAGGTAGTTTAGGCCCAGCCATTGACTTGTATAGGAGTGTGTATAGAGTGTGTGGGGGGAGGAGAAATGAGGGCGCACAGCTGTGGTGAGGTAGTTTAGGCCCAGCCATTGACTTGTATAGGAGTGTGTATAGAGCGTGTGTGGGGGGAGGAGAAATGTGGGCGCACAGCTGTGGTGAGGTAGTTTAGGCCCAGCCATTGACTTGTATAGGAGTGTGTATAGAGCGTGTGTGGGGGGAGGAGAAATGTGGGTGCACAGCTGTGGTGACTGAGGTAGTTTAGGCCCAGCCATTGACTTGTATAGGAGTGTGTATAGAGCGTGTGTGGGGGGAGGAGAAATGAGGGCGCACAGCTGTGGTGACTGAGGTAGTTTAGGCCCAGCCATTGACTTGTATAGGAGTGTGTATAGAGCGTGTGTGGGGGGAGGAGAAATGTGGGCGCACAGCTGTGGTGAGGTAGTTTAGGCCCAGCCATTGACTTGTATAGGAGTGTGTATAGAGCGTGTGTGGGGGGAGGAGAAATGTGGGCGCACAGCTGTGGTGAGGTAGTTTAGGCCCAGCCATTGACTTGTATAGGAGTGTGTATAGAGCGTGTGTGGGGGGAGGAGAAATGTGGGCGCACAGCTGTGGTGACTGAGGTAGTTTAGGCCCAGCCATTGACTTGTATAGGAGTGTGTATAGAGCGTGTGTGGGGGGAGGAGAAATGAGGGCGCACAGCTGTGGTGAGGTAGTTTAGGCCCAGCCATTGACTTGTATAGGAGTGTGTATAGAGCGTGTGTGGGGGGAGGAGAAATGTGGGCGCACAGCTGTGGTGACTGAGGTAGTTTAGGCCCAGCCATTGACTTGTATAGGAGTGTGTATAGAGCGTGTGTGGGGGGAGGAGAAATGAGGGCGCACAGCTGTGGTGACTGAGGTAGTTTAGGCCCAGCCATTGACTTGTATAGGAGTGTGTATAGAGCGTGTGTGGGGGGAGGAGAAATGAGGGCGCACAGCTGTGGTGAGGTAGTTTAGGCCCAGCCATTGACTTGTATAGGAGTGTGTATAGAGCGTGTGTGGGGGGAGGAGAAATGTGGGCGCACAGCTGTGGTGACTGAGGTAGTTTAGGCCCAGCCATTGACTTGTATAGGAGTGTGTATAGAGCGTGTGTGGGGGGAGGAGAAATGTGGGCGCACAGCTGTGGTGACTGAGGTAGTTTAGGCCCAGCCATTGACTTGTATAGGAGTGTGTATAGAGTGTGTGGGGGGAGGAGAAATGAGGGCGCACAGCTGTGGTGAGGTAGTTTAGGCCCAGCCATTGACTTGTATAGGAGTGTGTATAGAGCGTGTGTGGGGGGAGGAGAAATGTGGGCGCACAGCTGTGGTGAGGTAGTTTAGGCCCAGCCATTGACTTGTATAGGAGTGTGTATAGAGCGTGTGTGGGGGGAGGAGAAATGTGGGTGCACAGCTGTGGTGACTGAGGTAGTTTAGGCCCAGCCATTGACTTGTATAGGAGTGTGTATAGAGCGTGTGTGGGGGGAGGAGAAATGTGGGCGCACAGCTGTGGTGAAGTAGTTTAGGCCCAGCCATTGACTTGTATAGGAGTGTGTATAGAGCGTGTGTGGGGGGAGGAGAAATGTGGGCGCACAGCTGTGGTGACTGAGGTAGTTTAGGCCCAGCCATTGACTTGTATAGGAGTGTGTATAGAGCGTGTGTGGGGGGAGGAGAAATGAGGGCGCACAGCTGTGGTGACTGAGGTAGTTTAGGCCCAGCCATTGACTTGTATAGGAGTGTGTATAGAGCGTGTGTGGGGGGAGGAGAAATGTGGGTGCACAGCTGTGGTGAGGTAGTTTAGGCCCAGCCATTGACTTGAATAGGAGTGTGTATAGAGCGTGTGTGGGGGGAGGAGAAATGTGGGCGCACAGCTGTGGTGACTGAGGTAGTTTAGGCCCAGCCATTAACTTGTATAGGAGTGTGTATAGAGCGTGTGTGTGGGGAGGAGAAATGTGGGCGCACAGCTGTGGTGACTGAGGTAGTTTAGGCCCAGCCATTGACTTGTATAGGAGTGTGTATAGAGGTGTGTGTGGGGGGAGGAGAAATGTGGGCGCACAGCTGTGGTGAGGTAGTTAAGGCCCAGCCATTGACTTGTATAGGAGTGTGTATAGAGCGTGTGTGGGGGGAGGAGAAATGTGGGCGCACAGCTGTGGTGAGGTAGTTTAGGCCCAGCCATTAACTTGTATAGGAGTGTGTATAGAGCGTGTGTGGGGGGAGGAGAAATGTGGGCGCACAGCTGTGGTGACTGAGGTAGTTTAGGCCCAGCCATTGACTTGTATAGGAGTGTGTATAGAGCGTGTGTGGGGGGAGGAGAAATGTGGGCGCACAGCTGTGGTGAGGTAGTTTAGGCCCAGCCATTGACTTGTATAGGAGTGTGTATAGAGCGTGTGTGGGGGGAGGAGAAATGAGGGCGCACAGCTGTGGTGACTGAGGTAGTTTAGGCCCAGCCATTGACTTGTATAGGAGTGTGTATAGAGCGTGTGTGGGGGGAGGAGAAATGTGGGTGCACAGCTGTGGTGACTGAGGTAGTTTAGGCCCAGCCATTGACTTGTATAGGAGTGTGTATAGAGCGTGTGTGGGGGGAGGAGAAATGAGGGCGCACAGCTGTGGTGACTGAGGTAGTTTAGGCCCAGCCATTGACTTGTATAGGAGTGTGTATAGAGCGTGTGTGGGGGGGAGGAGAAATGTGGGCGCACAGCTGTGGTGACTGAGGTAGTTTAGGCCCAGCCATTGACTTGTATAGGAGTGTGTATAGAGCGTGTGTGGGGGGAGGAGAAATGTGGGCGCACAGCTGTGGTGACTGAGGTAGTTTAGGCCCAGCCATTGACTTGTATAGGAGTGTGTATAGAGTGTGTGTGGGGGGAGGAGAAATGTGGGTGCACAGCTGTGGTGAGGTAGTTTAGGCCCAGCCATTGACTTGTATAGGAGTGTGTATAGAGCGTGTGTGGGGGGAGGAGAAATGTGGGTGCACAGCTGTGGTGACTGAGGTAGTTTAGGCCCAGCCATTGACTTGTATAGGAGTGTGTATAGAGTGTGTGTGGGGGGAGGAGAAATGTGGGTGCACAGCTGTGGTGAGGTAGTTTAGGCCCAGCCATTGACTTGTATAGGAGTGTGTATAGAGCGTGTGTGGGGGAGGAGAAATGAGGGCGCACAGCTGTGGTGAGGTAGTTTAGGCCCAGCCATTGACTTGTATAGGAGTGTGTATAGAGCGTGTGTGGGGGGAGGAGAAATGTGGGCGCACAGCTGTGGTGACTGAGGTAGTTTAGGCCCAGCCATTGACTTGTATAGGAGTGTGTATAGAGCGTGTGTGGGGGGAGGAGAAATGAGGGCGCACAGCTGTGGTGAGGTAGTTTAGGCCCAGCCATTGACTTGTATAGGAGTGTGTATAGAGCGTGTGTGGGGGGAGGAGAAATGTGGGCGCACAGCTGTGGTGACTGAGGTAGTTTAGGCCCAGCCATTGACTTGTATAGGAGTGTGTATAGAGTGTGTGTGGGGGGAGGAGAAATGTGGGTGCACAGCTGTGGTGACTGAGGTAGTTTAGGCCCAGCCATTGACTTGTATAGTAGTGTGTATAGAGCGTGTGTGGGGGGAGGAGAAATGTGGGCGCACAGCTGTGGTGAGGTAGTTTAGGCCCAGCCATTGACTTGTATAGGAGTGTGTATAGAGCGTGTGTGGGGGGAGGAGAAATGAGGGCGCACAGCTGTGGTGACTGAGGTAGTTTAGGCCCAGCCATTGACTTGTATAGGAGTGTGTATAGAGCGTGTGTGGGGGGAGGAGAAATGTGGGCGCACAGCTGTGGTGAGGTAGTTTAGGCCCAGCCATTGACTTGTATAGGAGTGTGTATAGAGCGTGTGTGGGGGGAGGAGAAATGTGGGCGCACAGTTGTGGTGACTGAGGTAGTTTAGGCCCAGCCATTGACTTGTATAGGAGTGTGTATAGAGAGTGTGTGGGGGGAGGAGAAATGAGGGCGCACAGCTGTGGTGAGGTAGTTTAGGCCCAGCCATTGACTTGTATAGGAGTGTGTATAGAGCGTGTGTGGGGGGAGGAGAAATGTGGGCGCACAGCTGTGGTGAGGTAGTTTAGGCCCAGCCATTGACTTGTATAGGAGTGTGTATAGAGCGTGTGTGGGGGGAGGAGAAATGTGGGCGCACAGCTGTGGTGACTGAGGTAGTTTAGGCCCAGCCATTGACTTGTATAGGAGTGTGTATAGAGCGTGTGTGGGGGGAGGAGAAATGTGGGCGCACAGCTGTGGTGACTGAGGTAGTTTAGGCCCAGCCATTGACTTGTATAGGAGTGTGTATAGAGCGTGTGTGGGGGGAGGAGAAATGTGGGCGCACAGCTGTGGTGAGGTAGTTTAGGCCCAGCCATTGACTTGTATAGGAGTGTGTATAGAGCGTGTGTGGGGGGAGGAGAAATGTGGGTGCACAGCTGTGGTGACTGAGGTAGTTTAGGCCCAGCCATTGACTTGTATAGGAGTGTGTATAGAGCGTGTGTGGGGGGAGGAGAAATGTGGGCGCACAGCTGTGGTGACTGAGGTAGTTTAGGCCCAGCCATTGACTTGTATAGGAGTGTGTATAGAGTGTGTGTGTGGGGGGAGGAGAAATGAGGGCGCACAGCTGTGGTGACTGAGGTAGTTTAGGCCCAGCCATTGACTTGTATAGGAGTGTGTATAGAGCGTGTGTGGGGGGAGGAGAAATGTGGGTGCACAGCTGTGGTGAGGTAGTTTAGGCCCAGCCATTGACTTTTATAGGAGTGTGTATAGAGCGTGTGTGGGGGGAGGAGAAATGTGGGCGCACAGCTGTGGTGAGGTAGTTTAGGCCCAGCCATTGACTTGTATAGGAGTGTGTATAGAGCGTGTGTGGGGGGAGGAGAAATGTGGGTGCACAGCTGTGGTGACTGAGGTAGTTTAGGCCCAGCCATTGACTTGTATAGGAGTGTGTATAGAGCGTGTGTGGGGGGAGGAGAAATGTGGGCGCACAGCTGTGGTGACTGAGGTAGTTTAGGCCCAGCCATTGACTTGTATAGGAGTGTGTATAGAGCGTGTGTGGGGGGGAGGAGAAATGTGGGCGCACAGCTGTGGTGACTGAGGTAGTTTAGGCCCAGCCATTGACTTGTATAGGAGTGTGTATAGAGCGTGTGTGGGGGGAGGAGAAATGTGGGTGCACAGCTGTGGTGAGGTAGTTTAGGCCCAGCCATTGACTTGTATAGGAGTGTGTATAGAGCGTGTGTGGGGGGGAGGAGAAATGAGGGCGCACAGCTGTGGTGACTGAGGTAGTTTAGGCCCAGCCATTGACTTGTATAGGAGTGTGTATAGAGTGTGTGTGGGGGGAGGAGAAATGTGGGCGCACAGCTGTGGTGAGGTAGTTTAGGCCCAGCCATTGACTTGTATAGGAGTGTGTATAGAGCGTGTGTGGGGGGAGGAGAAATGTGGGCACACAGCTGTGGTGACTGAGGTAGTTTAGGCCCAGCCATTGACTTGTATAGGAGTGTGTATAGAGTGTGTGTGGGGGGAGGAGAAATGTGGGTGCACAGCTGTGGTGAGGTAGTTTAGGCCCAGCCATTGACTTGTATAGGAGTGTGTATAGAGCGTGTGTGGGGGGAGGAGAAATGTGGGCGCACAGCTGTGGTGACTGAGGTAGTTTAGGCCAAGCCATTGACTTGTATAGGAGTGTGTATAGAGCGTGTGTGGGGGGAGGAGAAATGAGGGTGCACAGCTGTGGTGAGGTAGTTTAGGCCCAGCCATTGACTTGTATAGGAGTGTGTATAGAGTGTGTGTGGGGGGAGGAGAAATGTGGGCGCACAGCTGTGGTGACTGAGGTAGTTTAGGCCCAGCCATTGACTTGTATAGGAGTGTGTATAGAGCGTGTGTGGGGGGAAGAGAAATGTGGGCGCACAGCTGTGGTGACTGAGGTAGTTTAGGCCCAGCCATTGACTTGTATAGGAGTGTGTATAGAGCGTGTGTGGGGGGAGGAGAAATGAGGGCGCACAGCTGTGGTGACTGAGGTAGTTTAGGCCCAGCCATTGACTTGTATAGGAGTGTGTATAGAGCGTGTGTGGGGGGAGGAGAAATGTGGGCGCACAGCTGTGGTGAGGTAGTTTAGGCCCAGCCATTGACTTGTATAGGAGTGTGTATAGAGCGTGTGTGGGGGGAGGAGAAATGTGGGCGCACAGCTGTGGTGACTGAGGTAGTTTAGGCCCAGCCATTGACTTGTATAGGAGTGTGTATAGAGCGTGTGTGGGGGGGAGGAGAAATGAGGGCGCACAGCTGTGGTGACTGAGGTAGTTTAGGCCCAGCCATTGACTTGTATAGGAGTGTGTATAGAGCGTGTGTGGGGGGAGGAGAAATGTGGGCGCACAGCTGTGGTGAGGTAGTTTAGGCCCAGCCATTGACTTGTATAGGAGTGTGTATAGAGCGTGTGTGGGGGGGAGGAGAAATGAGGGTGCACAGCTGTGGTGACTGAGGTAGTTTAGGCCCAGCCATTGACTTGTATAGGAGTGTGTATAGAGCGTGTGTGGGGGGAGGAGAAATGTGGGCGCACAGCTGTGGTGAGGTAGTTTAGGCCCAGCCATTGACTTGTATAGGAGTGTGTATAGAGCGTGTGTGGGGGGAGGAGAAATGTGGGCGCACAGCTGTGGTGAGGTAGTTTAGGCCCAGCCATTGACTTGTATAGGAGTGTGTATAGAGCGTGTGTGGGGGGAGGAGAAATGTGGGCGCACAGCTGTGGTGACTGAGGTAGTTTAGGCCCAGCCATTGACTTGTATAGGAGTGTGTATAGAGCGTGTGTGGGGGGAGGAAAAAAGAGGGCGCACAGTTGTGGTGAGGTAGTTTAGGCCCAGCCATTGACTTGTATAGGAGTGTGTATAGAGCGTGTGTGGGGGGGAGGAGAAATGTGGGTGCACAGCTGTGGTGACTGAGGTAGTTTAGGCCCAGCCATTGACTTGTATAGGAGTGTGTATAGAGCGTGTGTGGGGGGAGGAGAAATGAGGGCGCACAGCTGTGGTGAGGTAGTTTAGGCCCAGCCATTGACTTGTATAGGAGTGTGTATAGAGCGTGTGTGGGGGGGAGGAGAAATGTGGGTGCACAGCTGTGGTGACTGAGGTAGTTTAGGCCCAGCCATTGACTTGTATAGGAGTGTGTATAGAGCGTGTGTGGGGGGAGGAGAAATGTGGGCGCACAGCTGTGGTGACTGAGGTAGTTTAGGCCCAGCCATTGACTTGTATAGGAGTGTGTATAGAGCGTGTGTGGGGGGAGGAGAAATGAGGGCGCACAGCTGTGGTGACTGAGGTAGTTTAGGCCCAGCCATTGACTTGTATAGGAGTGTGTATAGAGCGTGTGTGGGGGGAGGAGAAATGTGGGCGCACAGCTGTGGTGACTGAGGTAGTTTAGGCCCAGCCATTGACTTGTATAGGAGTGTGTATAGAGCGTGTGTGGGGGGGAGGAGAAATGTGGGCGCACAGCTGTGGTGAGGTAGTTTAGGCCCAGCCATTGACTTGTATAGGAGTGTGTATAGAGCGTGTGTGGGGGGGAAGAGAAATGTGGGCGCACAGCTGTGGTGAGGTAGTTTAGGCCCAGCCATTGACTTGTATAGGAGTGTGTATAGAGCGTGTGGGGGGAGGAGAAATGTGGGTGCACAGCTGTGGTGAGGTAGTTTAGGCCCAGCCATTGACTTGTATAGGAGTGTGTATAGAGCGTGTGTGGGGGGAGGAGAAATGAGGGCGCACAGCTGTGGTGACTGAGGTAGTTTAGGCCCAGCCATTGACTTGTATAGGAGTGTGTATAGAGCGTGTGTGGGGGGAGGAGAAATGTGGGCGCACAGCTGTGGTGAGGTATTTTAGGCCCAGCCATTGACTTGTATAGGAGTGTGTATAGAGCGTGTGTGGGGGGAGGAGAAATGTGGGCGCACAGCTGTGGTGACTGAGGTAGTTTAGGCCCAGCCATTGACTTGTATAGGAGTGTGTATAGAGAGTGTGTGGGGGGAGGAGAAATGAGGGCGCACAGCTGTGGTGAGGTAGTTTAGGCCCAGCCATTGACTTGTATAGGAGTGTGTATAGAGCGTGTGTGGGGGGAGGAGAAATGTGGGCGCACAGCTGTGGTGAGGTAGTTTAGGCCCAGCCATTGACTTGTATAGGAGTGTGTATAGAGCGTGTGTGGGGGGAGGAGAAATGTGGGTGCACAGCTGTGGTGACTGAGGTAGTTTAGGCCCAGCCATTGACTTGTATAGGAGTGTGTATAGAGCGTGTGTGGGGGGAGGAGAAATGTGGGCGCACAGCTGTGGTGACTGAGGTAGTTTAGGCCCAGCCATTGACTTGTATAGGAGTGTGTATAGAGCGTGTGTGGGGGGGAGGAGAAATGTGGGCGCACAGCTGTGGTGATGAGGTAGTTTAGGCCCACTTGTATGAGGAAATGTGGGTGCACAGCTGTGGTGAGGTAGTTTAGGCCCAGCCATTGACTTGTATAGGAGTGTGTATAGAGCGTGTGTGGGGGGGAGGAGAAATGAGGGCGCACAGCTGTGGTGACTGAGGTAGTTTAGGCCCAGCCATTGACTTGTATAGGAGTGTGTATAGAGTGTGTGTGGGGGGAGGAGAAATGTGGGCGCACAGCTGTGGTGAGGTAGTTTAGGCCCAGCCATTGACTTGTATAGGACGCTGTGGTGACTGAGGTGTGTGGGGGGAGGAGAAATGTGGGTGCACAGCTGTGGTGAGGTAGTTTAGGCCCAGCCATTAG